>OY979724.1:3900857-4308857 GCA_963855995.1 Muricea muricata | reverse complement strand
ACATTGGAAAAGAGCCTGAACGTTAGTTTAGGGTTTGCATACATATTATAAATATGATTTGCAATTGTTATTTAAGAGCAGAAAAATTATGAATTGAAGTATAAACTATGAATTCAATGCTGACTATACTGTTCATAAGTTGCTACTAACTTACCACTTGAAGTTTGTGCTTTTTCCCAAGCAGTTGTTATTGGGAGGGGCATGTTGATTGGAGAGGAGTACATATTTAAGAAGATAGATATTAAGAAAATTATAGAGAAGATAGAAACTATTTCAGTCAGAGGGCAAAATATGAAAAATGGGAGTTGCGATTTATGAAAGTAGTACACTTGCTGCTTTAAAACATTTAAGATTATTTACCAATATAACCACATCATAAGCAGACTTAAGTTCTTTCAAGGATACATCTCTGCCAACATGGACGTTGCCAACAAATCTGCAACGTTCATTTTTTGCAGTTGTTGTGAATTGATTGATGCAGTTCTGGTGAGGAAGAATATAGAGAGACAAGTTCTTTGTACGTTTGCATGCTAAATATCAATCAAAGTCAGTGGCGTAACTATAGGGGGGGGGGGGAGCAGGGGGCGATCGCCATGGCCATCTGTCGGAAAATTGGGATTCTCTGTCGGAAATTCGGATGCAAGCTATCGAGATAATTATATTGCGTATGATGATTTTAAACGCCAATAATAAACCACATTTCGCTTTTTTTCCTCAAATTCTGCAATTAGATTAGACACATGTAATCCGAAAAAAACCTTTCTAATCACTTACAGGTTTTGTTTGCCAACTTAATACGAAAAGACTGCGAAATTTAAGACAAATTAAGATGAATTTATGTATACAAGACTGTTAGATATGATTTATTGTTATCTAAATTAGTGAATAATTTGGTATTTTTCTACGTGGCCACGCCCTTATGACCACACCCATTTGTCGGAAAATCTCAAGTCTTGCCCTCCCACCAAAAATTCCTAGTTACGCCACTGGCACAAAATTCCTAGTTACGCCACTGATCAAAGTATAATTTTGTGGAAACACCATGTAAATTTATTATCGCAAAGCTTTCAGTCCATAAGCCCAGATCTTCATCAGTGCTAATAATAATGTGATTGTTAATGTTGAGAGACATTCGATGAAGAGGCTAAGAAATTCAGATAGATATAATTTAAAGAATGATACCATGAAAAAAATTCCTTTTGGATCTTGAGAGATTTCAAAATGGAACTTCACTAAATACAAATACAAATATTAAGAATTATTATAATTCTTAATATTTGTATTAGTGAAGTTCTATTTTGAAATCTCTCAAGATCCAAAAGGAATGTTTTTATATTTCAATTATATACTGAGAATTTGAAAATTATCAAAACCAACCTTGGTCTCAGGATGGTCTGGGGCTACACCAAATCTAACCAGACCAAACGGTACAGGAAGCTTATCATATATGTCAATTAATGCATTCTGATGAAACTGAAAGAGAAAATGGCCTCTTAAACATTTAAGCATGCACGGAGCACGCCAACATTCAAAGACATGCACAGCAATCCAGAGACCCTACATAATATATTGCAAACTATTGGTGCTTTTTACTTTTAAGGTCATCAGCAAACTCTCCTAATTTGAGTGGGAATTGATATATAGCATAACATGGATACAAGATAGATACAATGCAGGAAATATACCATTACAGCAGAGCTTGAATGCATACAGCTGGCATGCAAGGACCTAAACACCTTCCTTGTTCACAATCAGATGTCAACTAGACTCAATCGTAGTCTAGATACAGCTGTAGTTGCGGTCAATTTTACTCACCAAAGTATAGAATATTTGTGTAAATGTCATCGTTTAGTCTGAATTGAGGAATCAAACTAAGAGATGAACTAAGAGATGAAAGTCTTATAAACTAAGAGATGAAAGTCTTTGCCAAAGCTGTTGCACTTATATAAGCAGGGTTGTCAAAGGAGGGATTAGGCAATTTACCTTCATGGCCAGGCTATCAGCTACAGAGAGCTGTTTTTGTCTATAGTCATTTTGGGTATGTCATTTTCCTAGTTTTCTATGAGCAAGAATGACCTCTCTAATGTACTATTCAATTAGAAGATGAATACTTCATGGTCACATTTTACCTCAGACCTTGTAGGTGCATTCCACATGAACTCCACACCAGAGATACACCAATATTTGCTATACATACTATTGTCATGCTAAATGCAAACTGGAGATGTCTGGCGTGGAGTGCATGGAATGTAGTCTGGGTGGGGATTAATGTCTGGGTGGGTCTCTGTATTTAATGCCCACAATCAATTTGGCCTTAAGGGGCTACAACCATTGACCTTATCCTTTTCTGTCTGATTAGGTGCACAATGTACCTTTAATAGATACTGTGCCGTATAAAATCCAGCAGGTCCACTTCCAACAATACAGATGACAGGTCTACCAGAACTGTTAGCACTTATTGAATGCCTGTTCATATGTACCCCTCCGCCTCTTGTAACCTGGTGGCAAATCTGCGGAAATCTTAGAAGTCTCATCATTGAATCTCTGTATTGCAAAATATCTTGTTGACCAAATACTGGCAATGCACCATAAATTAATATCCTCAATTGCTATGCAAGTTTGCTAATAAAAAATTAAATAAATTATAAAATAATGCTAATCCGATCTTTGAAGTAATCCCTAATCGAATCCTCGCCTTGGATTCCTAAATCCAATTCTAATTCAACACTGATCTGTAATTGAAACACTGGACTGCAAACAATTCAATATGGCGGAAAGTTCGAATGGTTCGAAGTCGGGAGAACAAT
Source organism: Muricea muricata (assembly GCA_963855995.1). Classification (NCBI taxonomy): domain Eukaryota; kingdom Metazoa; phylum Cnidaria; class Anthozoa; order Malacalcyonacea; family Plexauridae; genus Muricea; species Muricea muricata. Next base: position 4,306,050 of record OY979724.1, on the reverse strand, counting down.
GCTCAAAACCTGTGTGTATTATAACTTTAGGAATGGCAGGGTCTGGAAAAACTACATTTGTACAGGTAATGCTGTTGTGCAACTAGATAAATACATTTCTTAGTGTGTATTCTTTTGTTAAATGTGTACAAAGTACAGAATTATTCAATACATGCAAAGTAGGAGTCTATGTTTTGATATTTTCTTTAAAATACAAATGGCAATAAAAGCAAACAAAAATGTACACACATTCGTCTGCATGATAAAATACTTTCTACTCAGATCTGATTGGGAGAGTTCCTAGATTATCTCAATTGGGAAGTGTTCATCTGACATTAGTCATTATAGTGCCATATAGGCAAATAAAACCCTTGCAGCCAGTAAGCATCTAGCAGACTAGCGCTAATTTGTGGCCTGGGTGGATGAAGAGAAGCCAGAGAAGACAGCGTTTAGAATGTGTAACCAAAGTTACATCACTTCCTGTAGCTTGTCAAAACATTTCTACAACTGGGGCCAGTTGTATCAAAGGCATTTAGCTTAAACTGTGAATCCAATGTGGAAAGTTGATTTCTTCAGTCACAGGAGATCTCCCGCAGCTTTCTGAGCTTTGCATCAAAACTACTGCATAACCATACCCCCGTTGAATTTTCTGCTGCACAGGTTTCCACCAGTTCTTTGGTTGCCTCTACGACAATAGAATACTTGCAGAACCTACTTTCCACTGAAGCTGTGGATAAGTCGAAAATTTAAAGCAAGTCTCTACATAGCGGGAATGAACCAGCTAAATGTTCTTAAGCTTAAAAGAACGACACATAACTACGGTAACTCCAAAAAAAGACAACATTTTTGTCGAAACGTAGAATCACAAAATGTTGTCTTCTTTCGGAGTTACTGTTGTTATGTGTTTTATCAAAATACTCAGTGGTTACCGCAATTAAAAGAACAATTAATTACTTAAAAGACTAAATATTTATTTCTTAAAATTTATAAATTCAAATATGTGTACAAGATGCCAAAGTGCTTTTAATATTTGACTTCTCCACTGTGCTAAACGTCTTTTATACATCTGGGCCCTGGCCTGCCTGTTGTCAGCTTATTTATGAATGCATGTGACAAACTTGTTTTGTAAATATATTCATCCATAAATCTGGATGGTGGCTGCATGAAAAAACTGTTCGTTTCCTCACAGACACATGGTGGTTTCTGTTTCTTCCACTCCACCCACCTCTTCTTTGATACAATTACAATTTGCTCTGACAGGCAGCCTGTGGAAATCAGTTGTCCTTCTGCAGAGCTTTTGTGTGTAAACCATTTGCCTTTCACTTATAAAGTTGCAGGTTTTGATAAATCATATAGTTCAGAAATCATGCTTGATTATTTTGAAGTTCCTAAGAATTGGTATGAACTTTAGTCTAAAATAATGTACCGGTATCATGATACAAATTATGGCACTTTTTCCAAACTCTCTGTGAAGGCTACATTAAGCTACCAGGCAATTTTTGGTTTTTGATAAATTTAAGCACTACTTCTAATTTCGGTGCAAAATTTGGCAATAATTGCAGTACGTTTTAGTTTTATCCTAACATGACAACATGCTCAATAATGAGCCCTTTTGGAGGGAGGTTCATGCTCATATATCTTGAATGTATTTGCAGAGAATCAATGCCCACCTTCATACAAAGAAGTCACCACCCTATGTTGTTAATCTTGATCCAGCAGTGTACGAAATACCTTATCCTGCAAACATTGATATCCGAGACACAATAAAATATAAAGAAGTCATGAAACAGTACAGTATGGGGCCTAATGGCGGCATTATGACATCTCTCAACATGTTCGCCACTAGATTTGGGCAAGTTATTCAATACATAGAAAACAGATCATCAGAATTCAAGTAAGAACTCAAATCATTCTAGTAAAATTAAGGGCGATGATTTTTTCCCCTTTAACAGAGCATGTTGAAATGAGTAAAATATGCAAAGTTTGGTTACAAAACATTGTAACGTACAGAAAATAAATCCTTTACGATCCTACAATATTGCAAAAGGTGATGTTTATATTTTGTATTGCACGTAAACAAGCTTACTGCTTTTGAGTCGAAATTGGTAGAGAAATTATATGTAGGCTTTCTGTGACTGCGTGTAGTAGAAATAATTATACAAAGTTTGCAAACTTTGCAAGTCAAAAATGTTTTTCCTTACCTCATAACATTTTGCAATGCTATATCTTAAACTGTACTGTACTCTATAGAATCCATTCTCCTTCCTAACAGTCTGCAATGGTTTTTGCAAATGTTCAAGACAGATTGTGCTACCTTGTATGACAGCTTATGGTTGAAGCATATTCAGCCATGCACAACTTTTGTGTACATTTTTTAAAATAAATTTTAATTTTATATGACTCTCAAATCTCAAGGTTTTTCCAAAAAAATTTAAGACCTCAAGGTTTTGGTGGTTCCAGCGGCTGGAAGGTTGAGGAAATGTGTAATGGTACCCTCTGTTTGGATTGAGCCTACCTCTCCCTCCACATTAGAGTGATACATATCGGTCCTTAAATTGATTTGACAGAGAAAACAGGAAATAGTGTTTCCATTTTTTGCATCATTGAAATTTTTCTTAATTTCCAAACTTCATCATTAAATATTTCTTAAATTTGGTTCTCGCTTTCCTATAAATTTATTATTTTTTGTAGATAGTACTCCGGTGACTATTTTAGAATTAAATTCCTTTTAATTGTCATTCTAATTGAACAATATCTTGTAGACATGTGTTATTTGACACACCGGGTCAGATCGAGGTTTTCACGTGGTCAGCATCCGGTGCCATCATAACAGAGTCTCTCGCATCGTCGTTTCCTACCGTCGTCGCATACGTCATGGACACTGCTCGCTGTGTAAACCCAGTGACGTTCATGTCAAACATGCTGTACGCTTGTAGTATTATGTACAGAACAAAGTTACCTTTCATTGTTGTCTTGAATAAGGTGAGAAGATTAGATGAAAATTATGTTGGAAATTCACCCTGGTTTGGGATTAAACATCCTACCAACAATGTCAAAATACATTTTGTCCCTATTATTGGGGGCAAATTTGTGCCTTTCAATTTACTGTGTAGGAAGGTCACAATATTGAACAATTATTGAATGAGGTCGAGCAGGAATTATTAAGGCAGAGGTTTGTTTTATCAGATAACACAAACCGAGGCCATAGTAATTCCTCATATTCTGCGAGAACCGAATTCAAAAACCGAGTTTTATTATTTTTCGAAAATATTTTAAACTCAGTTTAAACGCTTGCTTTGTACGTTGTAAGAAGACACCAAAAGCCCAAAAATTATAGCATGACGTCATATCTTGTTCCAATATACGACGAAATGAGTCATAATGTCGTATATTTATTTTCAACCCCAAATTTTGGTCAACCTCCAAGCGGATATGACGATTTCAGGCTTTAGCTCTTAACCAATCAAAACTCCCAAAAAATTTTCAATAAATAATAAAACTTAATATCAAGTATTAGAATAAAGTCGGTAAAATTGGCAGAGAGGATATGCTAGACAGAGCTATTCACAAAAAGCAATGAGTTCATGTTCTTTGTATGTCTTTCTTGGTACTTTATAAAAACCGTCACAAATGATTTTAGACCGATATTGTTGATCACAGTTTTGCGAAAGAGTGGATGACAGACTTCACCGCATTTCAAGAAGCATTGTCTCAGGAAACAACGTACATTTCAAGTTTGTCAAGCTCGTTAAGTTTGGTTCTGGATGAGTTCTACGAAGGTCTGCGAAGTGTGGGAGTTTCTTCCATGACGGGCGCGGGGGTTGAAGATTTCTTTAAGGTCGTTGAGGAAGCTGCCTTAGAGTACGAGACGGATTATAAGCCTGGTACGTTTGATGGGCGGCACTGCCCGCACTGAATCCTGGTTTATTTCCATATAATAGAGCGCTTATAATCTACGACATCCAACCGCAAATAGACCTTAGAAGTGCTTACGTCACGCAGTTTCAATGCATATAAACACAAGGCAAATTTTTCCCACATGTTTCCCACATTGCATTGCAATTCATTGTTTAACTCTGGCGTGACGTAAGGACCACTAACGTCTATTAGAGAGTTTGAACACGAGTACAAAGACGAAGACGTGCCTTCACATTTTGTATCTTTTATATTTTTAGGCATACTTATGTTCATTCGCTATCGTATCGTTTGGGTTTTCTTGTAGTCTTTCAGAGTTTAATGAGACAAGTGTTTGTAGTTTCTTGTGGTGGCGTTTGACAATCTTTACGTGGCTCATTAAAACGTTCAGCAGAAGGACTAGAAGAAAACCCGAACGATACAATAGTAAATTTAACCGGACAGTCACTATCTTTGTTCGTATTTAGTTTTAAATCGTTGTGGTTGTAAACATTTTCCGGTTGCGTTGACTTCGTTGTGAACGAAGATTTTGTGAAATTTTGTCAACTTTGTGCCGTTTTGGGGTTCCTGTAAGTCCAGAATAGCTTACTTGAAATTTTATCCTGCGAGATTGATGTTTAGTATTGCAACTGGCGAAGAACTCTGCTCAATTTAAATTTTTCGCCATACAAAAAAACGACGGAGACTGCAATTATCCCCAGTTCACTGCAGGAAAATACGTCTTCATTTTCGTACTTTGCAGTCGTGCTCAAACTCGCTAATGATATTTAAAAACCCTAGTTGGTTGAACACTTGAACACACCTTGGATCGTCGGTATCACATATTAAAAGTACTTTTGCTCTACTACATGTAGGTTAACTATACATTTTTAAACGATCATTTGAGTGATTTAAAAATGTTGGAGGCGAAATCAGGATTATACGTCGTATAATGGCTTTCGGGACGTTCTCTGGTTTGAAGCATTTATTATTTGCGAGCTTTTGACTGCCAGTCTGCAGTCTCCGACGGGCTATAGTGCTAGGAGACAATTATATTACAGAGGCTTACAATTAGTATAGGTAATAGAATGGTTTCGAGTGCAATTTGGAGATAACATGCACATCTGAGTTTTTCGAAACCATGCTATTACCTACACTTACAAAGGAGTGTCAATTAACAATTCCGCTTAAATTTAACGAATTTTTTTTTACTTTTCCTGAATCAAAAAACGGTATTGATTCTGCAAATGTTTGGAGTTGTTGCCTGAATTGATCGTGTTTGCGGTGTGCCATGATTCAAGAGTAGATCTATGTCTATAATTGCCTTTGTCTATAATTTTGCTGTTCCTGAAATCAATTTGGTGATTGTTAGACTAAGCATGATTGTTTACAAAATTAATTGCTCGGACTGCTTCTGGAGCTACATCGGAGAAACTGGTAGAAAGAAAGAACATTCTAAAAATGTAGAGCATCGTAAAGTGGTTTTAACATCGCCAATCATGCTGTGTCTAACAATCACCAAATTGATTCCAAGAACAGAAAAATTATAGACAAATGCAATTATAGACATAGAACTATTCTTGAATCATGGCACACCGCAATGAATTTTGGTAAAATCGACATTTGTATCTTTTTTGCTACGTTAAATTCGTGTCAGTTATTTCAGCACCTCGAACTAATTAAAATAAGTTTCTTATATGTTTGCATGGTGAATATTAAATTAAAATATTATTTTGTGGAAACACCACGTAAATTTGCCAGTGTCGGTGGTGAAGTCAAAACACAAGTTACTAGAACTTTATGGGAAAGAAGAACCTTCGCTAGAAACGGCGAATTCCGCGTGAATCATTTTGGGTAGTCATCAATGAACATTGTCTTAATATTTCACAGAGTATGAAAGGCTGAAACGAGAAAAACAAGAGGCTGTGACGAAATCAAAGCAGGAACAGTTGGAAAAACTACAAAAAGACCTCGGGCACGGTGAATCCGTTGCCATGGAAATGAACACGTTTGACCAACAACCCCAGCCGAGCGGGAACCCACAGATTTCCCTTGGGGCAAGTGATGAGGTCCAGCCGAACATTGAAGGCGATGAAATGCCAGAAGATCCACAAGAACAGCAATCATTTCAACGTTTTCTTACGAGAGAACGCGGTAAATCTTCCACGTCTTAGTTCTGATCATAGCTAGGGAAGCCCTTTTAATTGTGCTACAGCAAGATTGGCCCAATGTATATTACCAGTTGATCTAAAAACGCGGAAAAGTACTGCCACTAGTTGTCAAATAGAAATCCATTTTTCGATTCAAATTATCAAATTTCTCATGAAATATAATTTACTTTGTTTGTAAATTTCAGGTAGACTTATAATTTTCTGTATGAAAGGCAGTTTCTAAGTTTAAACACGTTTCACAAAGGAAAGCGAAAGATATAAGTGATTAACAACAGCAAAATGGATTTCTATTTGGTAGCTACAGGGGGTTGCCAAAAGGAAGAGCCCCCTTAAAAATGGCTTACCTGGTTTATAATGACTATAAATAAGGAGAATGTTAACAAAAGTTGTGTTTTTGTACTTGTATAGGAACAAGCATTAATTGCAATTTTTACTTAAATATTCATTAACAGATCCATTTAATGAGTTTTAAACCAAATTTAAGATGTCGATTTTAAAAAATTCAGCAATATGATTAAAGTCTTTGCCAAAAAATACGTTTAAATATTCAAAAATTACTAAGTAATGTGGGTCGAAATGTGAAAGCACATTGTGGCGTAATAGATAATGTAATTATTTCACGTACACAATGGTGTCTTTAAAAGAATGCACCACAAGTGGGAGGTCCTTCTCTTATCGGCAAAGTTAACTCCAAGGCCGGCACTTACTTCATGTTTTAGTCAGTTGATTGATTTACCGTGTGATGTATCAGTACCTGATGTAGACATAGTGTAATCCAAATGCTGTGTTAGCAAAAAAATCTGGGTCAAGCAATCATCAACATTTGGTTTCTGGATTAGGGATTTTGAATTTAAAATCATTAAGATTTTAATAACACTTTGGGTTATTTAAAGTCTTCTTTTGTATGAAGCAAAATTTTCGGGACGTAAATCAGCCCGGTTAACCGGGTTAGCCAATCTTGTGTAAACATAAGATTGGCTAACTTCAAGGCTTCCTAACCACCGCAATAGCTAATTACATATCTGATAGACTTGTGCCTTTTTGCTGCCTACAGTAAGCGAGAGACTTGTGGGAAGTCTCTAGTAGAATATACACTATTATCAAAAGTTGTTTGTTCTTCAAAATCTCTCTCGTAAAATCCCTCCGCAACTGCCTTATAAGTTAATTCCTCATAAAGATTTTTTCAAAGTCGATTATTGTTATGGTATTTTGCTGTGTCGACTAGCATTGCTGTTTAATAATTTGAAGAACATTCATAACTTTCTCCAAAATTGAATTTTTGATATGCAGAGTTTATGCGAATGCATTTAACTGTGATTTAACAGGGAGGTTAGGCAGCATTGCCAACTTCTTGTTTCATCAATTCTTTTAACTGTGTTTCAAACAGAAGTGATCTTATTTCTTATTTTTTCACAGTGACACTTTTTCTGAGACACGCTGTATTGTGGCACATAATTTATCTTAGATTTTATTATTATATTTATTTATCGTAATATGACTTCGTTACGAGCAAAAACGTACTGACTTTACTTTAAGTATACACCAAAAACCAAGTAAAGACAAATAACGAATTTAGTTTTTTCGTTACTGAATACTGGCCTACAAACAATAGTAGGGCTCTGGTTTTGGGATTGGAAATTGTAACGCCCTCTCCCCTGTATGGTTGGAAATTATATACCCCCCTGATTTCTAGTGCCATGTGTACCGTCGCCATAGCAATGCTGAGCTGACAACAAGAAGAGAAAAGTATGGCAGCTTCGCTTCTAGCGCCAATTAGAATGGCAAAAATGCCTTCGACTGCTTCGAGTCGAAGCGAAACACCAAGTAGAATGCAGGAAAAAGTATACAGCTTTAAATCGAGAGAGGTTGCCGACCCCCTTAAAGTTCTAGAGCCGGAAAGAAAGAAGTTAACTTCTCTCGAATCGCAGCGAATAATGGCTGTGTTGGAAGATACGATACGTCGGATCGAAATATCTACAATCCTGCCATTCGTGGTGGAAAGTTTGGACCGATTTTCAATCGTTCTCGGCGCGGAACTTAAGCATTTATTAAGGGAACATGATAGCCTCCAAGGACGCTATCAAAAAGCCGTTTCACAACTACATTTGGAAGAGAAGAGACTTGCGAGTTTGCAAGAGAAATTCGCTCAACAAAAACGGCGAAAAGAGACTGAATTTTTTCTAGACGACGACGAGGATCGACACAGCTCTGTTGATGGCGAAGATGGGATAACCGCTATAGACATCGCTTTGGCAGGAAGCAAAATCAAGAAGGAAGTGAAAACGGTCAACTTTCTTCGAGAGCAACTCAAGGAATCGCTCCGAACTCTGCTTCGCCATTTCGTTCGGAATCCTACAGCGCTGGATGCGCTAAAAAACTCGAGCAAGGAAAGGTCCGAAGAGGCGAACGAGATGTTAGCTCAGCTAGATGCTTTGAAAGGAACTTTATTCGAACGGTTGCTGAGGACGCCGTCGGAATTGAGAGAGAGGGATAGTCATCTCAAGTTTATCACGGAAAGAGAGAGGAAGTTGAGCAAGCAAGCGAAGAAACTACAGGAGGAATTGAGTATCGCCACAGAAGATAAAGAGAATGAGGCAAGTATTGTCAGACATTGATCCAACTCACTGGAAAATTTGGAAATTGCATGCAATATATATTATCCATAAGTTTACCAGGGGCGGTTGTTCAAAGCTGGGTCAATGGAAACCCTGGGGGAAGGAAAGCTTGACCCAACCACTTTTTCAGTTTTTGTCTTTCCACACGTCTGTTTTCCTTCAAAACTCCAGAAACCAAGTCTACTGTTGAACCAGATGAGATGTTTGAAGAAATATTTCCAATCTCGTAAACCAACTACTGGGAAGTTTTCCATGAAGCTAACCAGCTTTTGGACAAATAGCCCCATGGGTGGATCAATGCTCATCTGATCGGGGGGGGGGGGGGGGTGCACTAATGTGCTGTGAAAAGGGCTGCCCAGTGATGTTGTTCATCTTTTGACACTGTTGTCAGATATGGTGTGTCAGCTACTATAAGTGGGGGACCTAGTTCATATACTAATCAATCACATTGAAGAACAAATTCAAAATAGAAAATTGCTCAAAATGGCATATAGTGCAAAAACAGTGTAAATTTTACAAAGGGCATACCAGTAATAAGCATAAAATCTTAAAAAAGTCAATGAATTATATAACTAGTTATTGTAAACTGTAATAGTCATACATTGGTACACATAGCACAGCCTGTACTTGGCCTTACACGTACAGCATGCTTTCATAATTATCTACACCTTGCTATCAACAATAACAAGTGTTGTCTATTTAGTAGCCCCACTTACAGAAGAATCACTGTAACCCTACTTTTTAGGGAAATTGTATTTATATACAGTCTAATAATAATAACGTACATTATATAGATGATGCTATGCTTATCAAATTCTTTCTAGAGGGTCCTAAAAACTTGGTGGTATATATAGAACCCACAAATGACGTTCCACAAGTACTTTTTTACCATGATACAGGATTAGAATTCATGTGATTAAGCCACTGTTTTCTAATTTGCCATGGATAATTAAAAATTTTAAATTTAGAATTAGCTATGGGTAAACATTAATCATTTGTTTCTATTTTGACATTAGTTATCAAAGCGTAATGACATTGTTCGCAAACTGAAGTTCGATATCTTTAATGTTGAACAAACGTCAAAAGAAAGCAATCAGCAGGTTGTTAACGAGGCAACGAAGGAGCAGCTTGCCGAGGAAAAAAACTCGGAGGGAAAGAGATCAAAACTACAGCAGGAGATTATAGAACAAAGGAGACTCATTGACACTTCTGTTAAAAAACACCGTGAGAGTGAACTGGCTCTTCGTAAGGTGAGTTTTTGAAAGCATTTATATGGAAGGTTAAATTAGTCTAGTTTATTGGTGCATATTGATCTTAAGGTTCAATACACATAATTACATACTGCGCTTAGCTGCCCAAAGCTCTAGAAATGAGGTTGAGCTTTCTCAACAAATTTGTGAAGGTTGTAATGCAAATAGGGGGAAATAATAAGAAAAAAGAGAGTCAAGTGAAAAGAACATCTAATACCATCTTTTTTGAATAAATACTGTACTTGAATAGACACCATCCCACCCAGTGGTAAATGCTGGAGGAGAAACAGAAATATTAACCTCCCCACCCAACAACCCCCTTGATTAAACATCACATTTCTTCATTGATGGAGCCTTTATTCAAAGCAATTGAAATTTTTTAAGAAAATACTCAATAAATGTGTTATATGTACAATAAATTTAATGAAATACAGTCTGTCTAAATCTACAAGGATGTATTATTTTTGCAAAAATTATCAACTGGAAAAGGATTTTGTAATGTAATGGAATGTATTTGTAATGTAATTGTAATGTGTAATGTAATTTAATGTAGGTAATGTATGTATAATGTAATGTAATGTAAAGTAAATTGTAACCTGTACTGTATACAATTAATTTTAGAAGGTCCACTGGCACATTTCTTGTAAATTAACCCTCTTTAAATAATGTTTTGATAATAATAACAATTGGTGACTGTGTAACGAATTAGTAGTAATTATGAGAGTTTAAAAATGAAGTTTCTTCAGCTGTGATTGGTTTTGTTGCCGGTTTCGTTTTAGAAAAAGTACAAGGTCGAAACTGAAGTTGAGAATTGGATTCAAAAATACGATATGGACATGGGTGAACGACAGGTAAAGATAAAATTGACTTTAACTATAGCTACTCTATCTATAGTTGTATTTAAATCAATAAAAATCCCGATCAAATTGCATTGACGACCCAAAGTTTGTAGTGTCTTCATCATAAGCTTAGACTCCAATGTAAATGTGGCTAAATGCATGTTTTAGGATGAGTTTGACCAGCTGGACGAAATTTACACCGCGGAAAAGAAGCAACTGAACGAACTGGAAGAACGATTTCGGACAATGGAGAAGGAATACCTGGACATCATGGAAGAGAGAAGAATAGCACGAGAGAAGGCTGAACAGGCGAACAGGGAATTACAAACGAAAATCAAAGCGGCCACCTTGATTCAATCATTTTGGCGGGCGTTCAAAACAAGAAAACAACTCAAAAACAAAAAGAAAAAGGGCAAGAAGGGAAAGAAGGGTGCCAAAAGAAAACTGAGATAAACATTATGCAGAGTAGGCGGAGTGGAAGTGAGGGATCCACAATACCAAAGGGAAGAGACTACAAAGAGAGACAGGTTCAGTGAAAAAAGCGTAAGGCGCTTTCGTGATGATTCGTCGCTGGCGCCATGTTCCTAGCCAGTGCCCTAAACAGAGGTGTTTCCCCCTGTATTAGTAGCCCATCTTTAATATTTCCGGAGGTAAACACCTCTGTCTAGGGCACTGGCTCGGAACATGGCGCCCATGACGAATCATCATGAAAGCACCTTACGCTTTTTTTTAATGAACCTGTCTGTCTTTGTCTCTACTCTTTGTCAATGCTGCAATAGTTGTACCCAAAAAAGTGCCTGTTTGCGAGTTGAACCTCAACCCTCGAACGCAGTTCCTCTGGGTACAGGACTGTTACGCCTATAAAGATGTTGCAATGTCCGTTTTGTAAACAAACGCTCTGTTTTCATTTTGAACTTCCGTGTCTGTAAAATATGATTTACCAACTGAATATCTAAAACTGTCCAGGTTTGCTATGCATATAACTGAGTATATAATGTAGGGATATCTTCAAGCATCTTTCTACTACCGGTACGCGATAGCTAAAATCCAAATCTTCAATTAAGTTTTTATACTCAATCTTCCTCCACAATTTTTCGCACTATATACAGGCATTAAGTTCGTGGCTAATATTTTTGTGTAAAGTATAGAAAACGTTTCATGTAGTTGTGAAGTTTAATTTGAGGTTGCGGTACATTGTGATAAGCATCTAAAAATATATACATTCACGGTTATTTCACGAAACGACAACGTAATAGGTAATGCGCCTATGACGCAATGTAATAATTTATAAATTTTGATATTCCTTATAAGAAAAAACACGCTTCGAAAAACAACATTTTGTAAACTCAAGATTCGAGCTTTTAAAACAAGACAACAATTTTGTCAATTTTGAACAATTTCATAGTCATTGTTCAACAAGAAAAATTGAAAAATGTTCGTGTTTCTTTCATTGATAGCATCGTTGAGCCATAGTCTGTGAATTCTATGTTTCTTCTTCTCTTCTTCCTTTTCATCTGTTTGATGTTTTGCCTACGAATGAATTTGAGATAAACGTCAGACTTTTCTGGTTTGACAATGACTTTGAAATAGAGTCGAAATATCACCGCAAAATGTTTTAAAAGATCGAATCTTGAGTTTACGAGACGTTGTTTTTCGGAGTGTTTTTTTCTTATATCTTATTAAATTGTCTGCTAGTAATGGTTTTTGATATTTCTTAGCTATATGAATATGCGCGCATGCATTTAACATATTTACTGGACATATTAACATATCTGCTTTTCTCATTGTTAAATCAAATGATTTTCGTGATAAAGTGCGGAGTAAAAGCCTTCCTCTAAAAAAACTCAACCTTCTTCCCACGGCGCTAGACAGAAATGCTTGAAAATATCCTTCATGTGTGGCATTTTGTAGATTCTGAACGGTCATTGGTTAAGAGACGTGTTGGTAACAAACACGGATGTTTTCCCACCGATTTTCTATTAAAGTTATTTTATTTTTTATGCTTCACTATAAAAAAATGTAGAAAACATTTTCTCCGCATCGGTATGCAGTTATGTCAACACTCGAAAATTCGAAATTATATGGAAAAGAATTTTTTATGTTTCATACAGTTCAGAAAAATTTTGAAAGATTCGAAATTTTAGGCAATGTTTTCTTCTTGTTCTTTTTTTAGCAGAACCGATGCATATAACTGACATTACAGCAACTTTAATGTGCGGACATCATATTGATGACTTCTGGCGTTCTTGATATTATCATATCTTGTTACAACATTATTCAATGCATGGTCAACGCTTAAATTGTACATTACATAATGCTGTAAATCGCAGACTTTGAGAACTGGATAAAAATGTTTATAGAGAAATCACTAGTTGTAAATGCATTGAAGATCTCACGTATGTTCTCTTTCCTAAAATCCATTTTTTTTTCAAGAATTTGAAAGTCTTCAGTGAAGAAACTAAATCTATAATAGGAAGACCGCTATTCAATCCAATCATGTGTAGCATGCTTCCTTTCGCATATGCTCTACATGCCACTGTAAATAAAAATGATTCAGAAAAAAAATGTTAAAAAATTGAAAAATGATCAAGTTTTTATTTTTAAATTCTAAAATTTGGACACCCTATATGATCCTATGTTGTATATTCCCCTGAACCTTCTATAATAGTTCGTTTGTTTTGCCCCATTGTTTGTTCTACCATGTATCATTCTTTAGTCTTTACCCTCCAATCCTAATCATCCTAACCACCTTGTCACATAACACCTTGTGGCTATAAAATATATGTATTCTGTAAATATATTCTGTCTCGTGTAAATCGCTTATTTCGTGACTATGTGATGATCTAGTCTCAGTACTTGAGAAAATCCTCCTCGGGTTTGGCAATCGAACAGAAAAGTTTTTTATCTGTGAGCTGTCAACCAGAACATATAATTATTCTAACGCATGCTGCCAAAGGATTCTTTCCTGCCTGTTTCTGGCGTGAGGAAAGCCGCTCATCAACCGGCCCGTGTCATCCTCATAAGAATGTACAGTAACCAAAATATGCCTGCTTGATTACTAAATAACTGCCTGCTTTGCAAAATCAAATTGATATTAAAGCGTTGTGGCGCTTATGCGTGCACAAATTTGGTGGTCACTGTAGCCTAAAGTAATTATCCAGTAATTACCCCTGATTTGATGTAATTTCGTTTTCAAACTTCTATGCTTTAAAATCATTCCTCGACCCTGGCAAGTTCCGGATATAATAATATGACATTTTACTTTTTAGAGACATATTTTAATATATTCTACTTGACTCACAATGTATCAAGATTTTAAAATTCTCATTGTCGACCAATCTGATATCAAGTACTGTCGGCCCGGCTGTCACTGTAGGATAATCATGACCAAACTAAGTCGACTTAATTACACGCTATTGACGCTAATATGGCACGCCAGCTATAAGACGCGCTAGATGAAAAGTTTTGAGCCGGTTTGACCCAGGTGGTCAATCTAAATAAGATATATACCACGTCGCCGTTGAATATCAAAGCAAGAGACCATTACAAAAAAAGCACCACAGTATCAGAAACGGTATCAGAGCCGTTTATACTATAAGGCAAGGGTCAGACAGATTGCTTTCTTATAGAATACTCGATAGAATAAATACGATTTGTGTAAGGCATTTATTTCATGTACGTGTGCTGAACAAATGCGGGAAGTGTGGACTACACAAAGGAAGAATGCAATACCCTTTGTTGCCTTAGCCGCCCAACCTAGGGCCCTTGAGACACTTAAGACGAGTGCTTGAAGGCCCCCGGTGCTTAGCAACCGCCACGCATTTCCACCGCGCCTTACCCGGGGATTTAGCACCCTCGGAGCGCTCGTACCTCATTACATGCCAGAAATGTCACAATTTGTGTTGACTATTAAAATGTTTCGAAGCTTTTGGACGTGAAATGCGTCGAAAAAATAAGCCATGGAAATAATCGACGATACGATGGGCCATCTTAAGCCCGTTTTCGACGCCTGTGACCAAAACGGAGACGGATTCGTTAAAACCAAGGACCTTTTACAACTCGTCCAACAGCACACCGACATTGCTAGCGAGGTAAACAATGGAATATTTTTGTATTCCCATGGCGAAAACTAAACGTTGAGCTTTTTATTTAGTTTAGAATTAATTTCTAGGCTTTAGAAATACTCTATTGTGAGTTGAAATTGTTTAAACGTGTTTAATATGCCGGGAAAAAGCCGCAATCCCATGTAACTTGCGGCTACGTTTGATTATTATCTCGTGCTAAGTCTGATAATCGAACGTGCGAAATATGCTTAAAATTTTCATTCATTTAAACATGTCTGAGAAGCGAAAGATTTCAGAGAAATTTAGCCAGGCAGTATACCTTTTAAACGGCGTATTTGCCTTTCTTTGAGGAGGAAGTATAGTTATGGTTCAAATTACGAGTAAGTATGTGGAATAGCTTTGGTCAAATTGAGCGTTAGTAATGTCCTAGCAGGTAACTGGAACGACTAGATTAAACTTTTGACCAAAACCACGTTTGTGCAACTTGGGGTCAGTCGAGATTGGGTTTCAGATTCGTCTGAGTTTAAATTGAGGGCAAAAGCGCCATGTTTACATTTCTTTTGTCACGTATAAGGAACACGAAAGGGCAAATGATAGGTCATTAATCCTTTTATATTAAATACTTGGCCTTGGGTATATTTAGCCAGAATATTTGCGTTCGGACATTTAAACTCTGGGTTTTGAATGCGAGGTATTCTTTAAGTATGGGTAAATTTAAACTTGTTAAAATTGAATCGTGTCGCAGTCACACATCAGTGATAAAGATTCTTTGTGGTTGAAAAATATTCAAGCTGGGTTTTTTTCCAATATTTAATAACCTACCGCTTTATGGACAAAAGACATAGAACGGCGTGATAAGCAATATACCTGAATATATGACACAACAAATTAAATCCTGGTGCATTGCTAATTTATATTTAGCCAGTTATGCATCTTGTGCAGTTGGTTTAAAGCTCTTAATTATATTTCATGATCAACGCATAAATAATTATGTGGTTTAAATACATACAAACTAATCCAGTACCATATATTACGCTAAGCTAAAACAAGTCAATTAAATGAGATAGTTTCTAAGCCTTGAAGAAAACAAATCCAATTTACCATAGTATGTGCCTGTTGACTCTTTCAGCAGATATTTATAATCTTATTATTTTGAAGGTCAAGCACATTTCTAAACATACATTACACTGACTAAACATGAAATGCTGAAAATAGTGACGTTCTGTACAAGTACCACTGTTTTTATAGATCTGAATTACCATTTTGCTAAGTTGCCATTCATTATTTGCTACTTTGCCACTGTTTGAAGGTTTTTACCATAAAAGTTTCATTCTGTTGTGCTAAAAGTGTGAGCTGGAATGTCTGTAAGACATTGATTTTAAACACCCTGGGGAAAGTAATGTTGTTAGACATCTAAAAATGGTTGCCAATTCCTTTCCAAATGTTGCAAATTTATTAGAGCTGTCTGTGACAGTCTGTCCAGTGGATATTTTTTATGTCTAGCCTTAAAGCATTAAAGCAAGAAACAATTAAACCTAAACCATTTGATGTCGAGGTAGAATATAATTTACCACGTACATTGCAAAACAATTTTGTTTCAATTAATATTTCAGCATTACCGATAAGTCAACAAGGCAAATGTTATTGGAAAAAATATTGTAAAAAACACTGTGCCAAAAGTTTCCACTTTCCTCAGGGCAGTTGACATATAGTCAGTGCCATTACTCTAATTGAGAGCTATAAAACAATTGATCACTAGGAATCTATTACAGTCTGTGTCCCGTCTCAATCATGGCATTATAATTCCATTCGGCATAGCCTCATTTGCTCAGGCTGAGAATTTGTATACAGCATTTTGAAAAAATGACAAAGTATATGTTGCATTGGTGTACCTATCCATTGCCAAAACATAATATCACAAAAAAAGTCAGCACAAACCATAGGTGAACCTAAGGAAACCCAGAACTTTTGATAGCTAGGACAGTTAATGTTATGGAAAATCAACTACAATTTCTTCAAAATATATGATTATGAGCTTGAAATGCAGCCTTTTAAGACATTTAGGCAGGTGTGACAATTGTTGTCAATCATTTAAATCCCATAATTGCATGCCTCTTTGTGTCAACATATTCTTCCTCCTGTCCCAACATCTGAAAATGGTGTTTGAACACCTGTACGTCTTACAGATTACCATAAACTGTTATTTAGGATATTGCAAGCATGATTGGATTCTTGGATCCAAATGACAATGGCTCAATATCATTTGATCATTTTTGCAATGGAGTCAAAGAATTCATGGGTAATTGATACTTAATATTATGCTGTTGGTTCTAAACCTTTTACAATTTTGAGGCTTCTTTCTATTAAGTGATTTAATCAGTTAACACTAATAGAATTTAATGTTTCTGTTTATATATTGTTGCAGGTTAAGTGAAAGAACCTATGATAAATATTATAAAATATTTTGTTTGCTTTTGACTCAGCACTACCAATAACACTGGCATTGTCCAGTAGTTTATCTGTTACTTGAGAAAATTAGTTTTTCTCAAAAAAGTTTATTGTTGTTTTTTTTTTTACTTTTAAAATTTAAAAAAAAAATGAAATTAAAAAAATCTCAACCTTCCCCCCCCCCCCCCCCCAGCTAACTAAATTTAATATTTTCACCTGAAAGGTCCATTATAAATAGCAATTACAAAAAGACCTCTTTGCAATTTTGATAGGGCCTAGATTCTCTGAAATGTCCCATCCCACAACCCTTTGCAAAGAGCAACACGACTCTTGAAATTCATGATGAAAGTTTAAAGTATGCACATTTAAAGGTCTAAAATTTATTCTCACTGGACTGATGACATGTTTTTGTTAATATTTCTCTCACAGTTGCACAGGGGAACAGTGATGTTTTGAGCATGGACAATAATAACATGAACAATAATCATGTTGATAAAGACCACGATGACGAGGTTGAGGTAATGTTAACATACAATAATTGTTGCATTCAAGTTTCAAGTATCTCTCTGCAGTTGACAGTGACTTTTACAGTCACTGATGCAAAATTGATTGCACTACATCATGCATGTAATGTCAGTATTGAGTGACATGAGTGTCTAATATATACCTTGGGTTGGTTGTACAAATGCTGAATATTGCAATCCACCAGATAGTGTTTCAAACTTTCTCAACATGTTCATAATTGATAAAAAGTTTATTAACAGTATTATATAGTTGAGCATTTTCAAGTCAAAGTCACTTTTTGTCTCTTGTGACTTTGTCAGTTCAATATCCCTCTTGACGTTGCTTTTTGTGCCTTTCTGTGGCTGTTAAAAAATCACTGTCAGTGGATAGCCCTAATGCACTTTTTTACAAACCAACCCCTGGTGTGTGGTGAGATTAGAGAGAATAATACAGCACATAAATGTGCAAAAATATGAAATTCATTTCAAGTGATAAAAAGAATAGCCTGTTTGAAACCACTTATTTTAATTCTGTAATTCTAAATAATAGAAGTCAGCAATATTATAAAGATTAATATAGTAATCAGAGTTCATTCTGCATTTTCATTGGTCGAGAACTGTGATGTATCAGGGACAGACGCACGCTGACCCTATTTCAGCGACAAACCAATCACAGCAATTTTTGAATTATCGACAGCCAATGTAGTGCTTTGTTTTGTATAGATCATGATCACGTCAAATGGCGTGCTAAAGTCTTTTCGTCGCACTACAAAGCTCATTTTGGCAAAATTTTTCACATTTTTATTATATAAAACAAATAGATTACATTTTGTTGTTGTCTATTCAGTTATAGATACACGGTAGACGTCATAATGTGGTAAGAACATCAGTGACCCTCTCGCCTAGGCGGCTCGTGGGCCACTTTTTTGTTTTTACCACATTATGAGGTCACACTGTGTATCTGTAACTTACTGGACGACGGCAAACTGTAATGTATTCGTTAAATATTAAATACATTAGTCTTACATCAGCTACTGTAAGAAGTTCGAACAACATACTACACACGCAACCAGATGCATATGAACAAATTAAAAGTTTGAAGGTCTTATTAACATATGAGCTCCGCCTGGAAGTGCAGTCTTTTTTGATTGCAAAAATGAGCTGAGTTTTGTACCTTTTTAAGAAAAAATATGAGTGTTGTATAACGTTTGTTTTTTCACGAGAAATGGATCAGTTGAAGTTTGGGCTTTTGTTATTGTTTTTAATTCGCATGATTCTTGTTTAAAAGCAAAAATAATGTTTAAAAAACCTTATTTGGTTCAATACCAAATAATGAAATTGGACATTTAACTTTTTTGACGAAATTTAAAAAAAAATTCGAAACAGGCAAAAATGTTACCACATTTTGAAAGAGCATCCTAAACTTAGTAAAATTGCAAAGTTTGGTTGTGAAATGTTCTAAAATATGCCGGAAAATATAGCCTTGCGAATTTGGCAAATTTTGTATAAATAAATGTATTACGGGTGAAAAATAATAACCATTTGATATTCTTGAGTATTAATTTCTCACGGATAATACAAAACTATAGAAAATTTTCCAACTTCGCAAGGCTATATTTTCTATAGTTTACAACATTTTACAACCAAACTTTGCAATTTTACTAAGTTTAGGGTGTTCTTTCAAGCTGTGGTAATGTTGTTTTCCTATTTCGATTTTTTTCAAAATTTCGTCGAAATGGTTAAAGGTCCAATAAGGCTAAGGTATGACATCATCATTGCGTTCTATATCTCGTCTCAAATGTGATAGGCCTTCCCGTGCCTAATACAATCATATACAAAATCGCAAATTTCAAAAGGCTATATTTTCCGTTATCTACAACATTTGGCCATCAAACTTTGCAATTTTACTAACATGAGATTATTTGACCCTGCAGGCAGACGTGTGTTCACACAGCACAGCATCGACAAACGACTACAATGGCGACTTTGACGAGGATAGTTTAGCGGACGAGTGCATCAATCCAGGGACAGGTTTTCAACGCAATGGTCTGTATTCTACATACCCACCCAAAGGGAACCTTAAAAAGAAAGAACCTCTGTCGCAACGGTTATTGGTCCGTAATGCACTGGACGAAAGTTTGAGCGAGACCAGCGAATATATGTCGGATAATGGCGGTCATGATGGATACAGTGAGATCATTGAGGATGTTAGTCTGGGTCCTGTGTCTAGTACGCCTACCATGAAGAGGAAGAATGGAAGATTTAGAAGAAGGTAGGTCATAGGCGGGGGATGATGGTGATGATAATGATGTTGGTGTGTATGTTCTGTTGGTGATAGCAGTTGCCCAGCAAGCCCAGCCATTTAGTCCTAATATGCAAGCATTTCCGTTGTAATTGACTATGAAACAATCGATTTCTGAAGAAAAGAATGGTGATAATACAGTTAAAATTCGCATAGCAGGGCCAAATCCTCGATTACTGAAAAGATGGCGGATCCGCGCATGAACATTTCCCCAGTAGTGCATTGCAGTCGAAAATCTTTAAAGAAAGCGAATGGATGTCTTGAACGATAGACGTAAGACGGGGAGGGTCCCCGTGGGTTTATCAATATTGTGCTAAAATTTCTCGTCATTGGTGATCTGTCATCTTTATTCAGTAATTTCGACTTGACATCTGCAATGCATTCTGGGGAAATTTAGATGCCGCCATTTCTTCCGTGATCGTGTATTGTCGGACTAGCCACGCTGCAGTTGGTGATTGTGGTTTAACTAGGTCCGGGACGGCACTGATTGTGGTGATTAGGACGGTGGTGATAGTGGTAATCTTTAGGATAATAGGGATGCTGGTAATTATGATAATAAAGAAGATTTACTATTTAGAGTGATGATGATAGTAGGGAGCTTTAAATTTGAGTAGAGTTACGAGAACGGAGTACCACAACAGGATTTTGCCGTTAAAAATCAGCTACTAATAACTTGAAATAATATTTTTTTACACGATAAACACTTTAGCATCACGTTCTTGAAACTGACCGCAAACCGCGATTTGCCGTTACCAGTCTGCGGTTTGCCGTAATATCAGAAAACCGACTTTAGCCTGAGAGTTGGAATTCGCTGCACAAAATACCAAAACGTGATATAATGTATATTACACCAATTTGCATCCAACCACTGAGCGCAAACATTTTTGCAGGTTTTTTACGTTTGAAACGCGATGTTTGCCGTTATAATTGTTGCTGTTTAAACTGATCAAAACTGAGTCCGTTTCACGTGTAAGAAACAATTTTTTACAAGTTTTATCTCTTTTGAAATTCGAAACAAGCTTCTACTCCACGAAATTGTAATGTTTTGTAATAAAAATTGATAAAAGATGCATCAAAACATGGCTTAACATGACAGTTAGTAGTTACAGAACCGTCGGGTTTTGTATCTAAATGGCTTCCCTTTCAAACGTCACGTTACAAACGTAAAAAAACCCGCGAGAATGTTTGCACTCAGTGATTGGACGCAAATTTCTGTATCTTTCATAATATACCGTCTAAAAGCCCAAGTATTGTACATTTCCATCACTCATATATTTGACAAGTCGAATTTATACAATATCGAGTAAAGTCCCATAAAATCCTAATTGATTTAAAGATCGAACATTTACGTTGTCACCATGCAGCAAAAATGTGGGACGCCAGTAATGTGTCTGCTGGGGCTCCGGTGGTGTGATGGTCAGATCACTCGCCTTTCACCTCTAAGATTCCGAGTTCGATCCCCAGTAAGGTGGACTCGAACCCAGTCCTCATGTGAAATGAGTATAGTCAACGCTCTGCTGAGTTTTCTTCGGGTACTCCGGTTTCCTCCCACAGGGAATGTTGATAGGGTGGGATAGTTAATGCGAGCCCACAATAATTGGTTCACGCTGTTGTGGTGACCCTGCCCTTGTGGTAAAAGCTAAATAATGTCTAGACGTGACAACTCTTGTATATTGAGAGTTATCTGAAGTATGAAGATGCTTACACACAGGAAACAAGAATATAAACTGAATTTATTATGATTTTTTCATGTAGGAACAATAATAATTTTGCATCGCACTCGCTCAACACAAGTCCGCACAGAAGTTATGACGATCTTGAAAAAGCAATTTCCGACAATGACGCAAATTTGAGCTCCTTATCTGACAAGGTAAGGACGCGAATGTTGTAAATGGCTAGTGAAACTCTCCAACTTTGTAGATTTATTTGCGAATTAATTTTGAAAATAAATCTTATATGAGGCGAGAAAATCAAAATAACATTTTGCGAAAATCAACAGAATTCTATATCGGGGTATACAGACTCCTTCGCGCTCATGATTTCTTTTGTGTTTTACATAATTCTACTATTTTTTTACATTCTACTGATCCATATTTTAGATAGTATTATCCATAAATCCATATTTTAGAGGTATTAGATAAAACGATATTCTTCATGCAGTAACTATGAACATCGCTGAACTCGAATGTTTGAACATATTGTATCCAGGGGCGGATCAATTTTTATCTGACAGGAGGGGTGCAGATTTTCCTAGGGGGGTGCATTTGTGCGCTACCAAAGGGGCCGCCTGGGCTGCTGTATTTTTAGCCTCATTGTCTTAACCCCTGTTTTGTGATTCCTGTCATGTATTTATGTCCCTGAGCTGGGACAAAAATGGTCAAACAGAATGATAACATGCTCTGGTAGTGCTAGTATACTTTAGTAGCTTGCTAAATTAAGTCCCACACGGCATATTTGCAAAGTATCACACTATTCTTTATTAGTTATATAATAATTTATTAATTGCCAATATCTATGCCAATTTCGTTCGATTTTTTCTTGGGGAAGTGCTAGAAAATTTTGGGGGGGTGCGCACCCCCTTGCACCCCCCCAGAAAATCCGCCCCTGATTGTATCAGATATACAAACTTGGAGGGAAGCCGATACACCACACGATAGCTCATGTTGCAAATGGTCTACATGAGACTGTACAGGATGTATAAAAATGCATCGTCAATAATTCCAGAGAAATCTGCCCTGTTCTTCAAGCACAAATAATTTTAGACCTCTGGGAATTTGAGTTAAACTAAAAGTGTCAAATCGCAAGGGTTTGCCAGATACCCCATCCCTGGTGTAAACTATTAACTGGTGCATAATGTTACACTCGAACGTGTCCTGATTTCAACAGTTGTGCTATATTTTAAAATCTCAGTTGCCTCAATAGTTTTGTGCTTGTGCACGACGTTAGTTTTTTTGAAATTCCGATTACACCCTTTATAGTGTAGTTTAGTTTACAGAGGGTTATATAATTACCATTCTCCCCCACCCCTCACTCAGAGAGGTTTGTCAGGGTGACCCTGGAGAGAAAGGGGAAGAGAGGTGGGAACTAGAAAGAAGGGGGAATAGAAAGAAGAGGAAAGGCAAGGAGGAGGAGGAAGGGAATGTAAATTGGAAAAAGAATGGGTAAGAGACTAAAACCAGTGTATTGAGTTCTTCAATTCCATCATTAAGTATTTTCGTAGGAGTTTGAACGGCTTCAGGATTTGGGAAGAAAGTAACCTTTTCAAACGTTTCGTGGGCGGAGGAAGGGTTGACCCCTCTGGTAATTATATACATCCCTGTTAGTTTAAAATTACTTTATATTATATTATTTAGATATTTCATCTGACATCCGAGGTGAGCTCGCTGCAAGAAGATCATTCAATCAACCAGCACAAACATGATAAAATGAAACACGAAAATAAAAACTTAACAGAAAGGTTAGTGAGATAGAGGCTCCAATATTATTCGAAGTGGACGGCTGTTTCTTAAAAGTAGCCGTCTGACCATGAATCTGAAAAGTAACGCAGGGCTAGCCGCATTCTCCAAGAAGATGGTCTATTTTTTCCCATACGTAGCTACTTGTATATATGTTGTAGTACTGTATTGTGTATTAAAACGTGTCGTATCAAGTAGTTTCAAAACTATGTGAACTGTAAATTTTCAATATGGCGAAAAATGTATTAATACACCATGTATTTCGGGTTTTCGACTGCAAGTTAAGAAAAATAGCTGGAAGCAGATTTGTTTTTGTAATCTAGTCGATATATTACTGATCTTATAGTATATCTTTCAAAAATAATCTCCTATATCATGTCTAAAAGATGGAGCAGCTCAGTAATTTTTTATTTAAAGAGAAAAAAAAAGGAGACAGCGGTTCAAGTTAAAGTAGCCGGCGCCTGCCACTCTGATTTGAATCCGCTGCTGAGCATTGAGGGTTCTCGTGTGCAGGAAAATTTCCAGGAAAACTTCACCAAATTTAGCTAAAGCGCGAGCCCGAAGGGCGAGTAATGATTATCGCGCTACGCGCTCCGATCCCTCTTTAGCTAAATTTGGTGAAGTAGATACAGTCCCAGTGAGTGAGAAACCCAGTGCTCTCTCGACATTTCGACCTTTAGGGTATCCTATAAAGCCATGACCCAGGAAAATGTGAAATGTACCCATCATACCGTGCGGGCATGATGTTTTAAATCTCAAGATTTTTGAAACCGAGCTTTTTTTAATTGTCTTCATGTATGCATTAGTTTCCATTGCCCATATTCCATTCTTGTCGACAGGATTTCCTCTGACAAGAAAAGGGCTTATTAAAAGTCAATAAAATAATAAATCTTATTTTCTAAATACACGCAATGTTGATTTATAAAACAAAACGGAATGTCAATATTAGCACGTTTCTATGGAAACCCTAGCACGTCGAGTGTAAAATTAGCTTGGCGTGTTTTGTTTTGGGAATTTTCCAGACCCCATTAATGGACTAAGACTTTTGTTGAGATTTTGTGTGGGTGTACAATAACTGGATAAAACTATTTCTTGTGCCAAAAATATCAGTGAAACAACCGATCGACGATTTTTTAAAGTAATTTAGTGAATTAGACATTCATGTGTTCGTGGGGTGCACTTTGAGTTTTTCTTTCAAAACTTCCGAAATGAATGAAATCGAAATCGTTTCATTACATACGATTCAAAGGTTTGAATTTTTTTAAGTCTGTCGCTCACGAGAGCTGTAAGCGTGGTTTTCATTTCATGTCGCCATACTGGCTCAAGTAAATCGAAAAAATTGGCATATTCAAAAAAATAAAACGAATTTAAATCTACACATTTTACCCTAAGGACTAATCTTGGCTTAATAAACTCGACACTAAGAACGAGAAATGCACATGCCTTATCGCCTGCGTTAATTGTGAGCCCGCTAACCTCATCGTAACACAAAACATTCTTATCGATATAGTTAAAAATACAATTATGTGCTTGGTAACGGAGCCCCAAGGTGGTGCCCAGTGTTTTCCCGACAGTTACGACCAAATGGAACGTGCAGTACCAGGCCCTTTCCATTGTCTTTGACTCTTTTCTTGCGTGTTTCTTTAAAGGGACATGTTGCACTGCGGAATGCTGCTACTGTCTTCTCGCTATGCTGTGATTGGGTGACCAATGAGGGCTTTATATTGAAAGACTTCCGGTCTATGGTTTTCATGAGATGTTGTTAAGTGTTGCACTTTTCAACGATTAACCAGTATTGACTTTAAGTGCTTCGTATATGTCTTGCAAAATTGGCTAGACGTATTAGAATCCTTGGTTTCTGATCTGTAATCGCTGTGGTAAAATATTTTGAATCGCAAGTGGTAATTTACTCTCACGGACAGTTTCTCCGAAATTTTCTTGCAAATTTTTCAAAGCTATAAGAATTTACACATTCAAAATTCCATACTATGTTCGCAGAAACTTTTGATAGTGAACTGCACTATTGACATTACAATTTCCGGAGAGCAACTTTTTAAAGCTTCCTGGAGCATTTATGCTTAATTTGCATGACAACAAAACACCTGCCCCCCCTCGGACAGTAACGCTGGGGTAATATTTATTGTATTGTCTGCCTGACGACTGAAAAACGCTGTCATTGATTTGTGAATGTTTCAAAACAACTTGAAAATGCTCGACTTGAAAGCACATATTTCGGAAGTAAATTCGAAGATGTGAGGTGAGAAAGTTCAAATGTGTAATTCATTGATAATTTTTATCTTCAAAATTTCTAATTTGCATTTCAAGCCGAATGTACTACAGTAATTTATATCGGTTTGCGTTTCGAGTGTCTCGACGAAAGCCGCGAATAATAGTGCGTATTGTATAAGGCTTGTGTTGCATGGGTATATTTTACATTGCTTTAAACGGCTTCTGATATATTAGTGCAGGGAAACATTGGGAATGCACGGCTGTTATTTGAGTATAGGATTCAACTGTACTTGAAAAATACAGCAGAATCAAACCACGTCTAGCGACTCTCGATGTGTCGACGGTCTGTTTGGTTAGTTGAAGAACTACAACCTCTGAAACCTTCGTACTCGCTTAACTCGCTTTCTATGACACTTAGACACCTAAAATAGAGCTTTATATATTATGCATGATTTGTAAAGTAACATGCTGGGGTATGACATGTGTTGTATATTAGGTATTACCTGCCGAGTTTTGTCAAAACATACATTGTGGCTCAGCGTAGTTAATATTCTATAGTAAGCGTCTGTGGTTGAACTTTGTAATGGTCTGCTCTAAGCTGTATAAAACCCAAAGAGCCTGCTACGCAGGCTACTGTATAAAAAACTCTAGTGCGTAGGTCTGGTGTGGGTACTATTCTGCAATAAATTGCCATGGTTTGTGAGCATCATATGTCAAAAGTGGTGATTCATTGTGGGTAGTATAATCTTCAATAAGCTGTTGTGGTTTGTGTCTAAACCACCAGAAAACGATGTCTCAAATATATGCTAGTCTAGTGTTGGTAGCATTCTACAATACGCTATTGTCATGATTTGTGTCAGAACCAGCTGAAAAAGATGTCGAAAACGCGATGGTCCATTATAGGTGGTATTCTGCAATATGCTATCGTGTTTTGTGTCTAAATTATGCCTAAAAATGGCGGTCCAGTGTACAAGAATTCCACAGTAAGCTAGCATACTTTGTGATTGACCTACCAGAAAAAGATTTTCCAATTTGCTGGTTCAATGTTCATCAGCATAGTATTGTGGTAGTTTGTCTTACCTGCATGAAATCGGGCCTCGCGCTATTTTCGCACGCATGCTTGAATTAATTATATAAAAGTCGCACGAGGGTTTGAGAAAATTAAAGCAAATTTTTACTTTTTTTGAAATCACATGATTTGCATAATTGCATCATTGCACACATGTATATTTGCAGAATAAACGCTCTTGAAGAGTTGCTGGAACAACAAAAGGTTTCAACAGATGAAAAAGTTGCTGAGGAATCCAGGAAATACTCAGCTGCTTTGGTAAGAAATATCTATTATTATTCCTATAATATGTTCCGAGCAAAACGTTTCTGTATTCGATATACACATCTGCGGTGTTTCATTTTACAGTTCACTGCACGGGGGATATCAAATCTGTGGGAACTTTGTACGTGAAAAAATTCGAATCCGAAGAAAAACTTCTCGTGTAAACGCTTTCGCTCCGTGAAGAATTTGAGTCAATTTGCACCGCTGTTCAAATTCATTGCAATTAGTGTCAACAGCGAAACATGGTCAAAACTTTGCGAAACAACGTCAATAGCATCCAAATTAAATTTTGCTTCCTAAACATTCAAAGTCGCTGTGTCGCTCTGTGCATGCAGTGCATGTAAAGAGCAATTTACACGGGCAATTTTTGCTGCGATTGACCACGTGATTTTTTCCGTCTGAAGGATATAAAAAAGTCGATGAGTTACATAATGACAAACTTAGCTCTGACATTTTGTCGGAAATTTGGCGGGTAAACCACTCTGTAGAATTTGTATTTTGCTTTTGACATATTTTGAGTCCAAGCGTTTGGGGGCATAAATCGTTGTTCAACGTGCCGAAGGAGCGAATACAAATATTTCAATATTCTTTGATTTCAAAAACAAGTTTGCGTAGTTAAACTGTATAGTTTTAATGAATACGGTATGTAAGAGAATAATCAAGGAAAATGGCTAAAAAGAATTGTCACCGATAGTAATTCCTCCGAGATCTCTGCTACAATTTTTTTTCAAAACGTCGAATTTACTTGTGCAAAATAAGCTAATCCAGTAGGCGGAATTGTTTTTTGGCTTGTCAGGTATACGGATTGCCCTGTTTTGGTGTATTTTATTTCCCCGCAAAAAAAAACATAAAATGAATTTTGAAGGGATGCATGGTTTTAAAATTCGGCTAATCGGAAAACATTTGAACGGAGGGCTACCAGAGGCAAATTGAGCTCGCACTACTAAAGATTATAGTGTGATCTGTACGTTGCGTGTTTGAAGTGATTAGCTAATTTAGCTTCAGAGTATTAGCCAATCACACTACATGTAACAGGAGTTGTAAAAAAAAAGTGGGTATAAACCAGTTTTGTATATGCAATTTTTGTATTTCGGTTTTCGACAGGCAAGACTAGAAAGAGAAAGCGAAGAAAAGCTTGAAAAACTCCAGAACAAGTAAGATCTATTTATGTAAGATTAGTTAAACATAAACAATCATATAGGATTGATAGACTGTAAATCAGGCTAAAGCGCTCAAGAGATCCTCCCATGATACGCTTTACTTCAGGAACCGGTACCTTCAGTTTAAATACATTTGAGGGCTTTGTGGCTGCATTTTTTTAAGAAGAAATGGCGATGTCCATTCAACCATAGAAGTTTCGAACTGTTACATTTTTATACTCTTGTTTAAAATATCTAAAAAGAAATCCTGAAATATATTTAAAGTGAAGATTTCCATGCTGTTAGTCGCTGGGACTAACTTTTCTCCGTGTAAGTAAGTTTATTTTAAAATCAATAAGTTTCTTGTACGTTTGCATGGTGAATACAATATACTTGTTAAGCTTTGTGGAAACACCACGTAAATTTATTATTTATTTATTATTATTATTTACTATTATTTATTATTATTGTGTACGCTGACACGGAATCGTCTAGGTTCTCCATCTTGAATCTCTATTAACATGTGCGCAACGACTACGATTCCCGCCCTAGTCTTCACAGTTGAACGTATTTTGTTTCCAGGCTAAATGAAGCTGACGAAGAAATCAACGAATTAAAGCAAGTTGATCCAATGCTAAGACGCGAGCTGGAAACATGTATGCAGGTAAGCTGTCTTGACTTCTTGCGATCTTTTAATTTTGACAACAGAATGTTTACAGCGTCTAAAATCACACATCGTCTCTTTCCAGGAAAAACGAAAACTCGAAGAGAAAATCGAAAGTCTCGAAATGAAATTAATTGATAAAGAACGCGCCATTGAAGAGCTCGATGAAAAACTTCGCTCAGAAAGAACGAGATTTGAAGACGAGAGGGGACGTCACACTCAGGTATTTTATGCCGTTTAATTTTTGAAGGATTACTGTCGTACTATGTTATTGCAGGAGTTGTTATTGTTTGCGTTCTGTTTTCTTTCGTCGAGAACTAAAAATAATTTCAAAAGTAACTTGTTTGTATCAACACCAGTATTGATCAGGTAAAATAATCAAGCATTCGTAAAGGATTGCTCTGTTATACGACGGATTGTGAAATTGATTTGTCGTGATGTCTCAGACAAAATGGCCGCTAAAAGCAAATTGAGCCTGCAATAATACTATGACCTGACAGGAATCCTTTAAGAAAGGTTTTTCCTTTCGGGTCCTTAAAATCTATGGTCCAATATAGAAAGACCATCTTGAAATTGGTAAAATTGCAAAGATTGTTCAAAATATTAGTGTAAAATACGGAAAGATGGAAATGTTTGTATTACGCACAGAAAAGCCTACCACTTTCCTGTTAATTTTGGCAAAATCTAGTAGGCCACAATCATGACAAAAACGAATAAAACACCTCGGTTGATTTACTGTTTTCTCTTCTTTATCCTCCCACCCCCTCGCCTTCCACTTGCAGTGTTGACTAGCCAAGTTAAAACATAAAAAGATGGTAGTTTATGCACTTACAAACCTACTCTGCGTCTCAATCATATTTTAATATCAACATTTTTGGAAAAAGTGGAGGGGAGGGTAAGGGTTCTTATCCAGTGGAGCTGTTTCTTTACCTTTTTACCAGGATTGTAATTTGTGTGAGTCCGGCTTGACTTTCTTCCACCTCGTCTGCGTACAACTCTCAACAGAAACTGTGTATTCGCACTGTATATTTTGAATGTTATTATTACACATGAATTGTCTTTCTGTCTTATTTCATTGCATTCTATCACCTTTATATTTTACCACTTGTTCGCAGGAAGTGGAAGAGTTGCAAGGTCGTATACAAGAACTAAAGAACTTTAAGACACAAGCGGAGTCAAGGCTACCGGATTTTGTCAATGTTGCTGCAGAGAAAGGAGACTTAGAGGATCAATTAAGAGCTTTACAAAAGGTTTGTTTTTGGTTTTGTTTCAGCTCTACATATTCTAGACATATCGGTTTTAAACTAAAGGTGGCACTCGAAGTTCAATTGAAGGGAGCTGATTGCAAAAAGCAGAAAGCCTTCAATATTCGCTAGTGCTGGCTTTATAAAGTAGGAGATGAAAAACGACTTGTGCAAACAGGGGTTAATCTCGTCAGAATACATTGAAGGAAGTTTCGGGTTAGATACCATTGCCACGTATTGTCAAGAACAAGTAAACATAATTGAGTGCAAACTTGAAAATGTTACATATTGGTCCAACATTATTTTCTAAAATTTTTCTTTAGCCGCGCAAAATTCCACTTTTGCTTTTGACCCCTTCCCAGGTGGAATTTATGATCCCTGAACAGCTGCTTTTTAAACGAGGTTTTTTTATATATCAAACGTTAATTATTCGTTTTAAACAGTCTGGCGCAAAGTGCAGTAAAAATACGCACCAATAATTTTTTTTGTAAAGCACTTGAAGTAATTGTGAATCTTTTTCATACTCGACAGGAAAATGCCGACTTAATGCGAAGCAAAGACGACCTTAGAGTACAGCTCATACAGCAAGGAAAATGTTTACTTGAAAAGGTAAGTCTGTTTCCTTTTCAGTCGAATTTCTTCATTGACCGAATGTTTGCCGAGTAACATATGTAACTGGGTGACATGCAGACATGCGTGACATAAAATGCGGGCGCGTTGTTGCGAAATGGCATTAATTATTGCCATGGGTTTTATGCCTTCCAAAAATAAATTAAGTATTTTTTAAACTGACCATCGGCAGAAGAATGGGATGCTTTTTGCCAAAAATTTTCTTAAAACATACATGTCTCGTCCATTTTGGTAAAAAGATGTAGAGTGGTATATTCATAGATATTAGAAAGGGGAATGGATTGGCAACGCTATTCAATACTATACACGATCTTCGGTTCAGTTATTTTGAATAAACCGGAAACAAACATGGCACAACTCGCTATGGTAATTATGCGCATGAACGAAATTGAGTTCATGAGCATAATTACCATACAAGTTGTGCAATGTTTGCTTCCGGTGTGCTCAACAGAAGATAAAATATAGATAACAAAAGAGTTGCCAATCCATCTCTTTTTCTAATATCTATGGTATATTCGGACAGAAATAAGTTGCCTCTCACGGAGAAATGAATTATTACGAATTAACAGTATCATTTTGCGTCTAATCATAATAGCAGCCACGTCGAAAAATAGCTACCTTTAAATGAAAGTCGCGCATGCAATTACCGTAGATTTCGTCGTACACTCACGTCACTAGCTACCGTTTCTCTACATTGAAAATTATTCACATAACTTTAAGTATGGTCGTGAGCTAATAATATTATTAAGCTTCGAAGTTCTTTTTTTTTATTCCTTTCACCTTTTACTCTCTTTCTATTGTGTGAATTTTGCCTTTCTCTTCTAATTCTTTCTCTCAAATAGCATCAATGGCATTAACTAGATATTATTTTTGATAATAAACACTACTCTATATATGGACATATACGAATCTTAAGGAGCTCGAAACTCGCATACTTGTGGAGTGTATCGGGAGCACGAGATTTATTCATTGTTTCAACCAATTGAATACAATTATTACTGAGAGCTGGTAGACAATATTTTATCAGGCAATAATAATTCAATTATTAATAGGATACACGTTAAGTCGGATTTTTACACCTGCTATATTGTGTTATTACCACCTTCAAGTTTGGTATATAAAAGTTTCATATTTTGGTATTAAAAAATCTCTTAATAGTACCGTTTATTCCAGTTTTAATATTGTTTAAGGACAATGCCTCTGATAATTTAAAAGAATCATAAAAAATTGCTAGCATGGCTTATTGTTGCGAAATTATTGATAATTATTCTTATACATTGTTAGATTTCACAATTTTATACAATCTAAATTAAAATTCACTCAATTTAGAACACGTCATTAGCTGACGAGCTGTTAACCGCTGACAAGGAGGATGTACTGACGGCTCTCCGGGATCAGGAAACGTTAAATCACAGACTAAGAGCGTATACAGACAGTATATTAATGATGATCATGGAGTATAACCCTGAACTACTAGAAAAATAAGTCCCGTCCTTTTTTACCCGAAAGATATGCCAGAAAATCGGCTTCACTTTTTACGCCTCGAAATTCCCGTCCAGTACATCGTACGAGAACCGTGTATTGTGCAGGAAAACACCTTTTTAAAATTGACCAGACTTGATCTCAAAGGATAAATAAGTCTCATAGCAGTAATGCCATGTAGTCATGGTTACCTGATCCGTATGTTCCAATAGTTTTCATTGTCTTGAGAATCCCACATTCCCACTGATCTGATCCATCACTCGCTGAGGAGCTATCTAAGATCCATGACGTCAGCAAGTCGACGACGCCAATTTCGAAACGTAAGCGGTCGGTAGCATCTTTGGTTGTCCGTGGTATCATTTGTTGGACTTTTCGCATGTGATTTGGAGTTATTGTAAATATTTTAAACGAGGAATGCGTTACAGAATGGAAAAAATCCCGAAGAAAAGCTTTGAATTAAACTTAGTGAAGCAATTAAAGTACTGTTAATAGATGCCAACGTCGTCGACTATTGAAGATGTTAATGACCGTCTACGGTTTCTTACTAATGTGTTTGGTCCTTTACGCGACCGAAGCGTTCAGACAGCTGCAGCGATGCCATATTTCCCACAAACTCGACTTCTAGAAATTTTATTTTCAGTTATCATTGTAAGTGGCGACGTTTAATTGAGGATTTTCACATCGTTGAAGCGACCGTAGCAGCTAGTTCTCAAGCTGTACTATGTAAATTACGCCAAACTTTGGAACATTCATTTCTTCAAAAATAAATTACTTTTGCGATCGATAACATCCAAATATTTACTTAGCATGTCCAAATGCAAAATTGTCGAGCTGGCGTTGAAATGCATTATCGATTCAATCAATGTAATCATCATTGAAGATTTTTTAAAGTGGTTGTCGTGTGAAACGAATCAAACATTGAATGTCCTATTGTAACATTATACGTTGAGCAATATTGTATTGTTGTGTAACACAAAAATCTTCTAGATCTAATACGTTTGGACATTGTACATAGTCATAGATATAGATTATAATCTAATGAATTTTCACATAAAACACAAACTGGGCACTTTCATCTTTGCCAGCTATTTTAGTTTCAATATTCAAACATTACTCTGATAATTCATTGATTTTTTTGACAAATCATCGGGGATCAAATGGTGCAATCTTTGAGCAGTTTTATACCTTCAACAAACTAATACTGATTATGATAACCTTAGCGAGCATTGTGACGTATTTTGCGGGCTAAAATGTATTTTATCCCGCTGATTTGTTTATTTATTACGCTGACGTAATAGCCAATTTGTAAATCATTTTAAATGCCCACTTTTGAATGATATTTTAAGTTTTTGCTCAAATATTGAAATATATGGCCTTTACTCTTTAAAGTTATTGTAATAGTAATAGAGTTGATGTTCTTGGCCCTCCTTAGAGCTCATTTTAACCCCCCTCGCTACGCTCGGGCTAAAACGATTCTGAGTCGGGCCAAAACATACATTTATGCCCGCGAACGTCAACTCTATTGTTATACTAACATTCTTTTATTTATACGAAGGACTCCTTTATTAGTATTCTTATTAGAGTGTAGCGTGGTAAGTGCCTTGCCCATCTATTGTTACGTTGTGTTGGTCGAAAAGGTTCAAACCACTTACACCGATGTTTAGCAAATCTAAAATGCATGCATGATGTACATTAGGTAAATGAAATTAGAAGAAGCCTTGAATCAAGGCTTTCACAAATGGAGGAAATTTTGGATGTATTTTTTAAAATTATACACTAAAATTACCGCCAATCATTGTTAACAACGGACCTACGCTATACGGAATTAAAGAGAAAACTTTTTTATATCAAACTGCAAGTATGGGATACAAACCGAAGAAGGAGGTTGTAAGCTAGATAAATCCTGAGGGGCCGCAGGCCCCGAGGGATTTATCTAGCTTACAACCGACTTCTGGGACACAATCAAGGAGGTTAGCTAATGAGCCGTGAATGGCAATTATGCTAAGAAGCTGTCGATATACAGTCCCTGGGATTGTATATACAGTCCCCGGGATTGCATATACAAACCCTCCTAATCATTATTCTTTTATCAACCCCGATTTCCCCTGGGAGAATTCAAAAGCCACCCCCAGCTTTTCAAACAGTTGAAGGTTTCTTAGTCAAATACATCCCGAGAAAGAACAAACGATACCGACTTGATTGTGTTGTAAATCCTATTTCAAAGTACTGCAAAAGAACACAAGAATTATTTTTGTATTAACATAAAAAAAATTCTAATTAAATTTGACAGTGCTTTGAGAATAGTTGCTTCACTAAATCCAGTTACTTGTCCGCTATTTTTACTCAGTATAGCTAGGTTTTTGCACATTACGTGACACAGAAATATTTTGTGCAATTATCATTTAACTTAACACCAAAATCAGGTAATCTATAGTAATTGCATGTGCTCAGCTAACCCTGTTTTTGACGTGAATAACTCTAATATTAATCACATCAAAAGCTTAATATATTCAAAATGGCGGCTAGCGATTATTTTAATCAAAGTGTTCGACAATGAACGATAAAATTGTGGAAGAAACTCTTCTAAAGTTTTTTTCAATTGTGCGCTCTAAAGTCTATAATAAGTGTTTCGAAAAGATTCGAGAGTTTTTAAATCATTTCATGCCCAGGCATTGGATAGTTGGCACTGTATTCTTCTATTTCATCTCTTAGTGCTTTTACTTTTGAAGCGAATTCTTCTTTCGCCATCGTGGCAGTAAAATCTTTAAACGAATTAGATCCACTTGCTTTGCCAATTTCCAGTCCAAGTTGAATTCCCTTGTGCAGGTATTCAGCCACTTTCTCAAAGTCTTTTACCTTGAAGTTTCTGGAGGTCAGAGCTGGTGTTCCCACTCGAAGGCCACCCGGACGAAGGGCACTTTTGTCGCCAGGACATGAATTTTTGTTCACTAGAAAAGGAAGTGAAGAAAACTGAGATAAAACTACAGTTACAAACTACAGGCGATGCTATTAATCATCAGATATCTTAGTTTTATTAACTGTAGGTAGTTTATCAATAGTTTATTTGTCAATAAAGTTGTCTTGTGAATTATATTACAAAACTCAAAAAGTTACAATCTTGATACGAGATGTTTAACAACGTTATTGGTTAGATATTAATATGTAATCACATGCTTAACTAGAAAAAACTGAGAGTGTCTTTCGAGGAGGCACTGAATGTTGTAACGTTTAAATTTAGTTCAAATTGCGTTAATACGTCGGCAGCGTGAATTCGACGTTATTCTGACGTCGTTTCACAAACGTTGATTCAACGGACATCGATATAACGTCCATTGATAGTTGATTTATGACGTCCGTTTCGATTGTTTCAACTTCCGGAAAGCAACGTTGATCCCAATTTGCGTTTAGAATCTTTTTTCAACGTTGATTCAAACGTCTTGAAGGTTATTTCAAACGTTGGTTCAATGTTTAAAGCTTTAACTAACCAACGTAATTTACATTTTGCCCGCCAGTTTACTTCACTAAGGAACGGTAATATTTGAACCTCGCGTTAAATGAAGCATACCTGTTATGGAAATCTCTTCCAAAATTTTTTCCATTTTCGCTCCGTCCGTTCCAAGCGGTCGGACGTCCCACAAGACGAGATGGTTCTCCGAACCTCCCGATACCAAAGTGTACCCGTTAGCTACGAGAGATTTTGCCATGGCTTTGCAATTGTCGATAACCTGTTGTGCGTACTCCTTAAAATCAGGCCGGAGCGCCTGTTTGAGGGCAACGCACAGGGCGGCGATCGCGTGGTTATGAGGACCGCCTTGCAAAGCAGGAAATACCGCACTGTTAACCCGAGGACCGTAGTCATACATGATTGGTTGCCCGCTTTTTGAATGCCCTTTGACACCCTTGCGGTAGAATATCATGCCGGCTCGCGGGCCACGCAATGACTTGTGGGTAGTCGTCGTGACGATATCGGCATGTTCGAAAGGAGTGCTGATCACTCCGCCCGCAACCAGCCCGCTGAAATGAGCCATGTCCACGAGAAGTATAGCATTAACGCTATCGCAAATCTCACGGAATCTCTTGTAGTCAAGGTCGCGAGGATAAGCACTGTAGCCTGCGATGATGAGTTTGGGACGAAACAGTCTGAAAGATGATAGCACAGTGCAGCAGTTAGTATAATAGGGTGATGCTTGAGTTTTCACAGTGAAAAACATTGACATGCATACCCCATAACGCGCGAAAAGACGAAGAACTTGATCAATGTTGTCAACAACTTGCTACGAATGTTTTGCTACACCCTGTCAACAACCATTGTTAGTTGTTGGACAAAACTATTACTACGTAAATGTTGAACAACATTCGTAACTGTTGAATAGCATTGTTGTGACAACCATCAAGAATCTTGTTTCATCAACTATTGTCGGCTCTTGTTCCAACAACATTGTAACAACTATTGTTCTTCGTCAACATCGAACAACAATTGATTGAACAACAACAAGTCATCAACATTTGACAATTCAACAAGTGTTGTTGAACAAACAACGTGGCATCAAATTTTGCGCATGTAAATATTTGTCTGGTAGGGAAATTTCGACGACTAATATATATATGTTATTTACCGGAAGGGAGGTCCGTACTGGTTTTTAAGACCGAGACAAAATATTTTTACAGTACAGACCGACCTAAACGGTAAATAACTTATTTATATTTTTTTCGAAATGTCATGGTTAATTTTTGTACGGATATTTGACATTCTCAAAATTGTTGTGGCTTGTTGAAGCTGACAATGGCTCGTTTTTACTTTTACAGTGTCATTAAGTTGTTTAAAAAATTTATATACCCCTTAGTAAACAAAAAAGTTGTCGCTAAAATAACTCTTTTGGCCCGCAGGTTAGAGAGTAAAAATTTGAAATTTCTTGGCTTTTATTATAAAACTTTTAAATTGGATAAAAAACCCCTCAAGGTACTACACTATTAATTGTAAAAATATTTTTTATCATGTTTTTGTCCTTGTGTCGTTCCTAGATTTGCATTCTTTTTCATTCATATTTATACAAGAAAAAAACACTCTGAAAAGTAACATCTTGTAAACGACATGAGCTTTTAAAACAAGCAATGTCTTAAAAGCTCATTTTATTTTGTTATTTTTATCTTGTATTTCATTAAGTTGTCTACTTTAAGCCCTAATTGGCAAATGCAAACAAAATAGGGGGAGGGGGGAGAATGGGATAAAATGAAAGGTTGAACTATTCCTGGCAAAATAAGGTGGTGCTGAGAAATCCTAGACCTTACTTTGCAGTTTCAGCTAGCTGATCATAGTCGATGTAGCCTGTCTCTGGGTTCAGCTTGTATGGCATGGATTCAAAATAAATGGACGTTGCTGAGATTCTTTTTTTATCCGTCATAAAGCCATGGGTTAGATGTCCACCGTCTGGGAGGTCTAATCCCATTATTCGATCATGAGGACTCAACAGTGCTGTGTAGACCTCGAAATTTGCAGGGGAGCCTGAGTATGGTTGAACATTTACGCCCCATTTTTCTGCATCAAGGCTGCAACAAAGGATGAAAATGAATGGTTTGAATTAGAAAAATAACTCAAGTTAAACAAGATTACTTCCTTCAAACTACATAGCTCTATGATTCTTAACAATTTTCTCTGAATGTCTAGTTAGGACCAGCATGTACTAGATTTGTGATTCTTATTGACAGAATTGGATTTATCAACATATAGTAAACTTTATTGATGACTTTCAGGTAGACACCTAACCTAAATTAACTTCACTTATGCTACATCTCTAGTAATACAATGCTGTTCTCTCTAATGGACCAATAAGCACCTAATTGATGTTTTTTAGGTTTGATCTTATAGTTGATGAATGTCTTTCTTAGCTGTTCGTGGCTTGAATTTAGCCATTTGAAGTAGTAATCATGTAATCCATGTTTCATCACTGTCAACTCACCCATAAACCTGTAATGCCCTATTCTGGCATAATATTTCCATCTCATCAATAAACTGATTTCCTCCATAATATCGCCTTCCTGGCTCGCCCTCTGAATACTTATTATGCATGCAAGAGCCCATTGCTTCCAGTACGGCCTTGCTTGTAAAGTTCTCCGAGGCAATGAGCTCCAATCCTCGAACTTGACGAGTCTTCTCTTTTTTTATTATTTCGTAAACCTCTGGATCATTGGTGGCTAACGGCTCTTGAAGATATGCTTGTTCCATTGTCGAAAATTTAATATAACCAAAAACCTACAATACAGTTTAAGTATAAAAATCCCCTTGTTATAGCAGTTAATGGCATCAAATGATATTTGGTTCTTGTAAACCTGGGTCTTTCACAATTTGTTAAGAGAGCTTATTTCCATTTTGAGGTACACCCTCCCCCCTCCTAACAGAATGATTTGATTATACTCATTGCCTAATGAGCTACATTGATTTCTAAGTTGATTTGTTGCTTCTTTTAAAATAATCAAGCTTTTATCAGGGTTTGTTATTTAAGTCATGAGCCACCACAATTTGATTTTAAAGGTTAAAAAGTGCCCACAAACCAAAGCAAGGCAAGTTTAAGGGCTTTCAAGCACTTTCTTATATATTTAAGGACTTTCAAGGGTTTCAAAATGTTAACGACATTCGAGTTTTCTACAAACCCTGTTTTATTACCAGTATATATTGTGTTGTGTTTGATATTCTTACATTCCAAGCTGGGAGACCAGGTTAAATCCTTGGTCAGCAGTATTGTAGCCAAACAAGCCCGCCTGTTCTGTCTCACAATGCGAATGTCAAAATATTGGTGTCTTCGGAAATTGTTGTTTTAATTAAGAAGCAGAGCAATTATAGAATACCCTGCCATTAAGCTTCGTTATTTTCTCTACATGGCTATAATTTGATAGGAGTTTTTTGAAAGAATGAGGCAAACGCATTATAAATGTAGGCATGTGCGTAGCCAGTCCACTGTCAAAAAGTATTCTATGAGATTTGTACCGATCATGTTGCTAAGTGCAAATCAGATTTGAACTAGGAATTTTAAAAATAATCCATACAATTTACATGTAGCATCAAACGCACACATTTCGTGAAGATCTAATGACTGGAACAGTCGTTACTCGTTTATATAATACATGACATGCTATAAACATTACGTTTCTCTATCAAACTTAACAAAGCAGCTTTTGTATATATCGATATTAGCAGGCCATGGACACACTGTATATATGAACATAGTATGCCACGTACATGCGAGCACAGCTCGTCAACGTAGGAATAGTTAAAGTCATTTATACGTACTTACCACAGAGCACCGATTTGAAACAATCAAATAATTTTTTTTCAGTACAAAGCTCTGAGTGCAAAGTACGAACCTGATACAGCATACAAAATTGTTCTTTTTTAATTCCGTGCAAATTTCGCGCAATTTAACAGAGAGTTGGGTCGAGATTGGACGAGAGAATGGACTAAGCACGTGGCCAAATCGTGTGTATGTTGTGTATGTTAATTAGTTACGCAACACCCGATCCGAACGTTGTATACCAATAAAATTATTGTATCCAATAAATTATTGGGATTATCACGGTTAGGGTTGGGGTTTGGGTCAGGGTCATTTTATATGCATGAAATGACAATTCCAGTAACTATTGGAATTATCAAACTTTGTAACCAGTAATTTTATTGAAATACAACGTTCGGATCGGCTGTGCGCAATTGTCAACACTCATGCGGTGGATTGTTTCCGTATCGAACAATGTTGAATATCTTGACACAATCAAGAAAAACTGGACAAAATATACGTCATAGGCATTATCAATTATCAAATTGCGAGAGCCGAGCTCAATACATGTTTTCTTTGATGATTTTATAACAAAGATTTATTCACAAACTAAAGAAAATAATAAAGGCACTGTTACCGCAATTTTTCCTGCAAATGCAACACAATTCTACTCTTAAGAAATGTTTATTAGTGAACAATGTTTGATATTTGAAGAATAGCCAGTGAAAATACTTTAGCAAAATACAATGAAAAAGCGTTTTTGCCATTTGTACATCTCTGAAGAGTAGAAAAATTACAAGGAAAATCGCAGCTTGCCGACAGTGTTAAGATAATTCTAACACATCATTAGATATTCATAGCAATTCGGCCAATGATGCTTCCTCACTCACATCACGTGTCTGTACATGAAAACCCAGTCAAGGTCAGTCTCTTAATATATTCAAGTGGGCAGGGCTTTGAAGCCGAGGGAAATTGAGGGTAAACAAAAGATTATGCAACTAATAAACTTAATTGCTGTATTTAGAAATAAATTCTAAATAAAGTTTACTGTATTTAGAATTTTGTTCTAAATACACTTAACTGTTTTTCGAGAATATCTCCTGGATAAAAAACTTTGGACGGTGTTAGCATGTCGCAATTTAACTTATTTGTAACACAAATACACACTGTAAACACGCTTTAAATATCCCTTTAAACACAACTAGTTATTTTGTGTTAAAACAAATGTTAACACTAGAATTGTTGAAAGTATTGCTGGACAACGTCATCCGTTCTGGAGCAATATTTCGCTGTGCATGATTATCAAATTCACTCCAGTCAAATTGACTCAACATAGTTTCCAATTCAAAATAGTAACTCATAACGCATTAGACAAATAGCAAAACGTAATGTATTAGCTAAATGTGTGGACTGCGAAGGTGTGCGCCGTATGTAATTGGAATGGGGTTACGTTTATTAAAGGTAATAAATTTTTAAAAGTATGCTAAAAAGCCAAAATCTATCGTCCCTTCTAACAAAACAGTACCGGCCTGGCCCCAGAGGTCTCTCTTGCGAACTTAGTTTCTCTTCGTCGGTTTTAATAAAGCAACAAAGAGACGAAGCAGCGATTACTCATATATATCAGGAACAGCGAGCGACATGATAGCAGTCTATTCACAACGAACCTAAGCCGAAGTGAACACTTCGTTTCACTTCATCCATGCAAAATTTCATGCAAATGTAATTGGTAAATTTGTTTTTCACCTTAACCATATCGTAACTATCCTAGCATTTTCTTTTGTATTGAAGTCATTAGTTCCATATGTAATCGTAATAATTCCATGCCTCATTGCTATGAATATCTAATGATGTGTGAGAAACCATATCGGCCAATCCTCGTTGGTGTTTTTGACTTGGCTTCCAAATCCCTAGTGCCATGAACAATGGCTCGGCTGCGCCTCACCATTGTTCATGGCACTCGGAGTTAGAAATTAAACCACGTCTAAAACACCAACTCGTATTGGATATATTACTTAACATCCCTAAAGAGTAGAATTGTGTTGCGTTTGCAGGAAAAATTGCAGCGTGTAGCAGTGCCTTTATTATTACAGAGCTAAGGGTCTTGAACTTTTCAGGTACTTCAGTCATTAGTACTTATCATTATCTGTTGTCAATTTTCTAAATTAAATAATCTTCGCAAGAGCTGTACAGTGCGTAGATCTCTTTGTAAAATTGTGTACCTCCCCCCCCCTGCCCTAGGCTTTTTATTTGCTCGGGATTTATCGACTTGCTCGCGGCGCGTGTTCGTCGTATTTGCTCGTCGGCACTCGACAATCCGAAAAGTCCAAATTCAAAATTTTTTTCAAGAATGGCGTACAGAAAGTGTTCAAGATATTTGCAGCTTTCTTGCCCTTATTTCAAGGTAATATGCCATATTTTCTGTCAGTAGTTGTAGCAGAGTATCTAGATCTATGATACAATGAATTTCTTGGTCGATCAGGCTAAATTAAGCGAAATATTTGAACGTAAAAAGTTCGTATTTTCCCACATTGTGTACTTTGTCTTCTCTATAATTTTAATAATTGCCAACTAAAAATCACAGTTTAGACGAAATCTACTATTAGTTTTCGTATTTGCTAATAAGGAAACTTATAAGGACTATGCATAAAAATTCCAGCAAAGTTAAAATTGTGTATTTTTGAGCTGTAATGATTAGGCCACTATTTGTTGTATATTAGTTTCTCATCCGGGACTTCACCTAAAGTTGATGCGGGCGGGCGGCCATTACCATTATGCCATTATTGGCCGACTTTCCCCTTTCCACAAAAACTATTTTGGGAAAGTGCGCATTATAGCATTTTATACAGTGCGTTTCGAAAAATACAGGAATCGTTGTGTTTGTTTTATAGAGCTGCAACTTTCTGAATGTTTCCATGCGATTTTGATGTGCCCCACGCCAACATAACAAAGTTCAAGGTGTATTGCGAGTTTTATAACACGTACCTCTCTATAAACACCACAGTACAGACAAATTTCACCTCCGTCACAAATTTCACATACGGCCCAAACAACGAAATTACATCTGTCACACGCATTCTCCCCAGGACTTCCGATAGAACTTAGCTGGCTTTGGATATTAAAGCGTACAACTGTAATGTGGGAAAACTGACAGTTTTTTTAACGGTAGCAATTGGTTTGGGAACGTTTCTAATTGTCCTTCTTTCAATATTTCACTTTGAAGACATCCCAAAATTTAAAATAACGGTCAAAAATAGCAATAAGGGCAATAATGGTGAAAAAGCCCATTTTCTTAAAATACATGCGGGCGGGGATGAGAAACTAATATACAACAAATAGTGGCCTTATGTTACTAAATAAGCACAGCTCTTTTCCATCCCCATCTATTTAATTTCACAATATCATTTTTTTTGTTTACTCGATTCTGATTGGCTAAGAAATGTGCTGATTAGTCATTAATCGGCACAGTGTGTTAATTAAAAATTAATCAGCATGGATCAAGAGCCCCACGTGGCATGGGATTTTTAAAAACTAAAAACATAAACAAATTGGTGAAACATTTTTTAAAAAAATTATATTAATAGGAAATTACACTTGTCCTCGAAGTATTAATGAAAAATCACACTTTTGGCAAAATATTTATAATAATATTTTATATTTATAATATGTATTTTGAAATATAAACATTTTGCCAAACACACATATGATTTTTCATTAATACTTCTCGGACGTGTAATTTCCTATGCTAATGGACTCTGCAGAACCAAGTAATTTAACTTTATTAGTGGATTCTGATAATGAGAATTAGATCCCTAGTACTTTTTTCTAACTGAATCAACCATATGTATCCTGTTAAAAGAAGTGGGTATGGTGTACGAAGATCAAATTATTCCACCCCACCCCTTTCCGTGGTGGCAAAGTGGTTAAACCACTTGCCTTTTACCTCTCTGGTTGTAGGTTTGGCAGTTTCATTCTCACCCACACACTTTCGTGACCATTTGTGCGGGAAAATCACATGTTCTCAAAGCATTTTAATCTCAGAAAAAGTCAAGTAATGATGAACTGTGTTTGAGTAAGTTTCAATCTTGTTTAGTGATTTGAATCAGTCTATATATATTTCTGTTTGATCTAATACTTATGAAATGCGCATGCAAAAGTCTTTAATTAAAATGTTCAAGCGATTGTAATTAATTGTAGACCTTTTAAAAGAAGTTGTGCTTGCTGTCACAATTATCATATTCAGAACATTTATTTTCAATGACAGATATTCTCAATGACACTTTTATGCCTATTTGAAAAAATACTTTGCTTCAAAATTTGTTTCCATTCTAAAGGGGATTGTGGTGGTTTTTATCAGAAGCAAACATTCTTCCAAAATTTCATTATATTTATTGCTCAATTGCATGACCACAGAAAACCTATTGCTGCTATAGCATTAATTTTCCATTAATTAATTAGTTAGATGAGTTCAACATTTATTTTTATTTTAGGTTTACCATCTCAATCTTCTTTTTCTTACTTGACTTTGAGTGTTTATTTTAAGGGTTGGAAAGTTAATATTTGTAATGAGTGCATAATTTGACTTTTATTAGATGCACTTTCACAAAAGTTAAAGCATTACAAAGAAGCTTTCAAATTAACATTCCAACCCTTTAAAGGGAAATGGCAACAAAAAAAATTTATTGTTTCATTTAAAAAAGACTCTAAAACTATAAATAGAAGTCTATTGCAAAATTTTTTATCTGTTTTACCTCGGGAGATATTCTCACATAAATCAACGAACTGTCCGCCATTTTGGATTAATTTTTCACCTCATTAACAATGTTTTGGTGACGTCACAACAGTGATAAGAATGTCGAAAATCCTCCTAAATACCCAACAACAATCAAATAGTGTTTTAAAACTTCTCAGTCCGTGCTGAAATCCGAAACACTTGTCGTACATGCGGTTATGAGAGCATATTAACCATCGTGTCGTAAGAAAAAAAATCGCGTGATCCCAGTTGTGACGTACCGTGCATATCAACAAATATCCAAGATGGCGGACAACTAAAGATTTCCAGTCAAATATTTCACCAATTAAAACAGATATAAAAATTCAGTAATAGACTTAAAGTCTCTTTCAACTGAGACGATAAAAAATTTTGTTGCCATTTTCCTTTAAATAAACACTCAAAGTCAGGTTAAGATAGAAGACTGAGATTGTACTCCACTGACATACACAAACCCTAAACTAAAAACTGAATACTTTCTAATGTTTCATACCACTTAAACTTTTTAGCAGTTGTTTGGTGAATTTGGGTTTTTGTATATCTTTTCATTTGAATCATTTCCCACTATTTTCTAACATGCAGTCGTTATGTTGTGTGGAGTGTGTAAAAAAATCGTGAAAATGATCCCCCCCCCCCCCATAAGTGTAGGATAATAACATGAGAAA
Organism: Muricea muricata; assembly: GCA_963855995.1. Lineage (NCBI taxonomy): Eukaryota > Metazoa > Cnidaria > Anthozoa > Malacalcyonacea > Plexauridae > Muricea > Muricea muricata. The sequence goes on along the minus strand of OY979724.1, from coordinate 4,261,111 downwards.
ACAGGGCACACTTTGAATGCTTACATGTTTCTGTACAACTGTTGGTGTTCCTGAAAGTTAAGAGAATATAAAAACAAACAAATTCCAAGGAATAGAGTGATCTTGTAATTCAAAATATTAATAAAAATAAGACAAGCAGATGAGGCTGTAAATTTCGACTTTATTTCAAAGTCATCATCAGACAGAATGAAACATGACACTTTACATACAACATATGTGCAGAGCAAGAGAGTGAGCGCATTGCATCACCAGAAGCGAGAGATTACGTATATTAGAGGAAATTTTATATTTGCAAATAAAGGAGGAAATTTTATATTTATAAGGAGGAAACATGGAGGAAATTTTATTTTTGTAAATAAACAAGCGCTAACACAACTGGTAGGAAAGACAATGTAGAAGGGCTATGTAAAAAGCTGAAGTTCTTTGCTAGCCTTCAGTCCTGTGTTAAGGTGTGGATTGTTGTATTTGATAAGTAGAGCTTCGAGCAATCTCGTTCCCCGAGCCTGCGATCCCTTGGGAAGGAAACGGAGGCTCTGGGATAATCCGTGATCGACATAAAAAAACTGTATGTCGCCCGTACTGCGCATGCGTTGCAAATAAATAGATTCAATAAGCCGTATTAGGGAAGGGGAAGAAGCTGGTATATAAGTGACGTTCCATGACCAATAGGCAATATACAAATCGTATCTTTCCGGTCGACAACAACAGCCTTTACCACTTCGTATTGACACTACTTCAATTTGAGATTCTTCTTACCCAGTCGCTCTAATGCTTCGTCCAACACAGAATGAAATAAAATAATATTTTCCACTGACATTTACAAACAAAATAGTACAAATACTGTTCCAAAAAACTTTAGAAAAATGCTTTTGTGGCTTATTTCCTACGCATGCGCAGTACGGGTGACATACAGTTTTTTGTATGTCGATCACGGATTATCCCAGAGCCTCCGTTTCCTTCCCAAGGGATCGCAGGCTCGGGGAACGAGATTGAGCTTCGAGGAAAGCAAGGATATTTCGTAAATATTTGTAAATATTTATATGTTAAGACGCCCTCCACGGAGACTAGCATTTGCTGATGGAGCTAAATAATAAATAATTATAAATTTGACCGGTTTTGTTTGGAATCCTTTGAATTTTCTATGTGCAGGACAAATTCTCGCTATGTTTTCATCAGTCTGAGAATTGGCATTGCTGTCAGATGTTGAGTAGTTTTCGTACTTGGTTTTAAGTCTGCAAATTAGAAAATTTCAAATGTTGATAGGATAACCATTCCACGACAAGAAAGATTCAATGGTTTTTACTTGGTTGTTAAATCACGTCTTGTCACTACAAATCATAAACGCACGATAAAAAAGGGATTTAACTCATGCCGTTTTACGAGAAAATGGTTCGAAGCTCGAAAAATGTGTGTACCACCCACTGTGGGTTTCTTTGCGGTAAATATCAGTAGCATCAACCGACACGTTTATGTCTAAAAAATGTATCAAACCATCTGGAAATGTATCAACAGCAAAATCAAGATTGTGGTCAAAACTATTGAATTTTGCTAAAATAGAAGAAATGTCAGAAGGTTTAATTAAAACAACTGTATCGTCTACGTTGCGTTTGTAAAATTTTATAACATCGTCATTAACCAAATCTACCAATTACGAGATACATTGCATTCCTCGAACATTTACTTATTAAATACAACAACCCACACCTTTACACAGGACTGAAGGCTAGCAGAGAACTTCAGCTTTTTACATAACACTCATCTACATTGTTTTTCGTACCAGTTGTGTCAGTGCTTGTTTATTTGTAAAATTTCCTCCATACAGATAATCTCTGGCTCGCTTTCAGTGACGCCGTGCTCACTCTCTTGCTCTGGATGTATGCTGTACGTAAAGTATTATGTTTCATTTTGTCTGATGTTGACTTTAACATAAAGTCAAAAATTTACAATCTCAACTGCTTGTCTTGTTTCTACTCATATTTTGAATTACAAGATGACTCCATTCTTCGGAATTTGCTTCTTTTTGTATAAGTCATATATTTTCTTTGTAAATGTGAACCCACTTGGTCTTGTGTGTAGGACGATTCCTCTGTCAAATTAGAAAAATGTATCATTTCCAGTTGTTTCATAATGTGTTCAGGATAAACATTTATCTTCAACAGACCTAGTTTAATTTTTTGAACATTGCTTTTGTTCATGTTCATTTACTCGTGATAGAGCAATGCCAGTTGTTCTTTTTCAGCCATGTTTTGTTTTCTGTTGTTATTTGAATATGCCCAGTATGTGATATTTAATCCTTTCTGTTGTTATTCAAATTGTAATCTTTACAAATTCTTTTAAGTAAATTGTTAAAATAATTTGCACTTGACCCTTTTAATTAAAAAATCCAATTCCCATGGGAATCAAGAAATTGAATGAAGAATCCCCTCTATTCTTGCCAGCTCCCAAGTGCTACTTTCACCAAAGTAGAAGTACTTGCACGTGAAAATGTTACAAATGCTAATGCAAATTGCAAAGTTGATCTTCTCTACAAAGAAGCTCCCGCGCATACCTAACATATTCAAACAACAAATGTTAGTGATTTAAGTACTTCGCATGTAAATTTGATTCCCAAGTTCTTTTAACTGCCTGCCTGCTTCAGTTCTACGCTCTCCTGCTCAGTCCCAAGCTGTTGCATTCACCGCGTGCACCACGCCCACTGGCAGCCAATTTCGAAAATTGAAAGAATTAAAATTTCGGTAAAGTATGCATTTTAAATGTAATTTATTTGAATATTTTAGGTCAAACGTAAACAGAAAACGTCGAATGTAAAAACATCAAAGGTCGTATATATAAACAGGTGAGAATTCTACGTAAATTTACTTGCAAAATATACAAAACTTCATTCCATTTTTTAGTTTATAATAATAAGAGACCAATTTATGTTAAGACTTACTCTTATCTGTTGTGTTAGAATGATGATAGATTTTGGGGGGTTTTAGCATAGTTTTTAATCCTTTAATAAACCTAAGCTTATGAAAGTTACACACGAAACACACCCTCGCAGTCCATACATTTAGCTAATAAATTGCGTTATAAACAAAAAGGTGAAAAGAAGATAAATACGTTTACTCTAGCTACTTTAGCCTACTTATATAGGGTGAGTAAAAAAAACTGATGCCGTTTCAAATTCAAATTAGCTGCGAATTTCATTACGGTGTATTCCCACGGGTATACAGAGAACAGATCGTGATTTAGTACACAGTACCTAAACCAATTCACGTCTGTCAAATTGCAAGAATGCAATGAAGCTAGTTTGAATTTCAATAGTATCAGTTTTTTTTACTTATCCTGTACTGTGTACTTGGTCACGATCTGTTCTCTGTATACCTATGCGAATATTTAAAGTTCCGTAATGAAATTCGCGGATAATTTGAATTTGAAAGTGCATCAGCTTTTTTGACTCACCCTGTAGACTAGAGTATATTTGATTGAGTTTTCAGGAGTAAACCACAGCAGAAAGCGCATGTATGCCTTTTCGTTGTGTTAACTGGTCGGAAGCGAATATAAACCTGAGTCTAACCATTAACCTGAGTCTAAGCTTATTAGCAAGACTGGCTAAATAACCATGAGAATTGTGCAGAGATAACAAGCAAGCAATTTAAAACGCGAAACATTGTTAAGACGTGCATGAAATCAGTTTTTAATTCCCATGGGAATACAGCTTGCTTTGTTCTGTTCATTTGGAGACTCGACTTTATAATGAGGGGCTGATTATATGAACCCGCTTACCCGGGATTACGCGAAGCGTAACATGATTTTGAGGTATTTAAATAAGTCATAGTTTGCGTTGTAAAAAAGGTTTAATCCTTGATTGCTTGAGATTTTTGTTTTGCCGAAATATGAAGTAAACAAAATGGTGTATATCAGCATTGATTTTAGTTAAATTTATCTTTTTATTGATTGATGCTGAAAGCATTCGAACTTTGGTCGTTTCGTTTGATAAAATGACCGGCATTTTTTAATACCTCAAGATTATTTTACGCTTCACTTATTCCCCGGTAAGCGGGACCATATAATCAGCCCCTGAGGATCGTCTTTGATTATTGTTATGATAATTAAACTTGGTGCTTTCATATTTGTTGTGGTAAGGAGGAACAGTGAAACTATAAAGTCATTGTTTGTGTGCACTAAGTGGTTATAAGAGCAGCTGTGAGGTACCATGCAATTACCTTATCGCGCGTACTTCTTATTCGTGACAACTTGATCGACAAAATTTCCTCGTGTGCAGGCAACATTTACGCCATGTTCGTCATTCATGTCATGTAAACCAAATATCAAATATGTCAGATTTTTTCGTCATTCGTGACAGAAAAAATCTCGAGCTAGTGCGGCGAGCAATACCTAACAACAATCAAATAGTGTTTTAAAACTTCTCAGTCCGTGCTGAAATCCGAAACACTTGTCGTACATGCGGTTATGAGAGCATATTAACCATCGTGTCGTAAGATAAAAAATCGCGTGATCCCAGTTGTGGCATACCGTGCATATCAACAAATATCCAAGATGGCGGACAACTAAAGATTTCCAGTCAAATATTTCACCAATTAAAACAGATATAAAAATTCTGTAATAGACTTAGAGTCTCTTTCAAATGAGACGGTAAAAAATTTTGTTGCCATTTTCCTTTAAATAAACACTCAAAGTCAGGTTAAGATAGAGGACTAAGATTGTACGCCATTGACATACACAAACCCTAAACTAAAAACTGAATACTTTCTAATGTTTCATACCACTTAAACTTTTTAGCAGTTGTTTGGTCAATTTGGGTTTTTGTATATCTTTTCATTTGAATCATTTCCCACTATTTTCTAACATGCAGTCGTTATGTTGTGTGGAGTGTGTAAAAAAATCGTGAAAATGATCCCCCCCCATAAGTGTAGTAATAATAACATGAGAAAACAGGGCACACTTTGAATGCTTACATGCAGGGCCGAAACTAAAGCTTTAATTGGGGGGGGGGTGCATATTCATATATTTGGGTTCTGCCCAACGAATTTCTTTTGAAATCAACGGTAATGACCACTGATTTCAAAAGAAATTCGTCGGGCAGAACGTGAATATATGAATATACACCCCCCCCCCCCAATTAACGCTTTAGTTTCGGCCCTGCTTACATGTTCCTGTACAACTGTTGGTGTTCCTGAAAGTTAAGAGAATATAAAAACAAACAAATTCCAAGGAATAGAGTGATCTTGTAATTCAAAATATTAATAAAAATAAGACAAGCAGATCAGGCTGTAAATTTCGACTTTATTTCAAAGTCATCATCAGACAGAATGAAACATGACACTTTACATACAGCATATGTGCAGAGCAAGAGAGTGAGAGCACTGCATCACCAGAAGCGAGAGGTTACGTATATTAGAGGAAATTTTATATTTGCAAATAAAGGAGGAAATTTTATATTTATAAGGAGGAAACATGGAGGAAATTTTATTTTTCAGTCCTGTGTTAAGGTGTGGATTGTTGTATTTGATAAGTAGAGCTTCGAGGAAAGCAAGGATATTTCGTAAATGTTTGTAACTATTTATATGTTAAGACGCCCTACACGGAAACTAGCATTTGTTGATGGAGCTAAATAACAAATAATTATAAATTTGACCGGTTTTGTTTGGAATCCTTTGAATTTTCGATGTGCAGGACAAATTCTCGCTATGTTTTCATCAGTCTGAGAATTGGCATTGCTGTCAGATGTTGAGTAGTTTTCGTACTTGGTTTTAAGTCTGCAAATTAGAAAATTTCTAATGTTGATAGGATAACCATTCCACGACAAGAAAGATTCAATGGTTTTTACGTGGTTGTTAAATCACGTCTTGTCCCTACAAATCATAAACGCACGATAAAAAAGGGATTTAACTCATGCCGTTTTACGAGAAAATGGTTCGAAGCTCGAAAAATGTGTGTACCACCCACTGTGGGTTTCTTTGCGGTAAACCAAATCAACCGACACGTTAATGTCTAAAAAATGTATCAAACCATCTGGAAATGTATCAACAGCAAAATCAAGATTGTGGTCAAAACTATTGAATTTTGCTAAAATAGAAGAAATGTCAGAGGGTTTAATTAAAACAACTGTATCGTCTACGTTGCGTTTGTAAAATTTTATAACATCGTCATTAACCAAATCTACAAATTACGAGATCCTTGCATTCCTCGAAGATTTAGGACTGAAGGCTAGCAGAGAACTTCAGCTTTTTACATAACACCCATCTACATTGTTTTTCGTACCAGTTGTGTCAGTGCTTGTTTGTAAAATTTCCTCCATACAGATAATCTCTCGCTTCCAGTGACGCCGTGCTCACTCTCTTGCTCTGGATATATGCTGTACGTAAAGTATTATGTTTCATTCTGTCTCATGTTGACTTTAACATAAAGTCAAAAATTTACAATCTCAACTGCTTGTCTTGTTTTTACTCATATTTTGAATTACAAGATGACTCCATTCTTCGGAATTTGCTTCTTTTTGTATAAGTCATATATTTTCTTTGTAAATGTGAACCCACTTAGCCTTGTGTGCAGGACGATTCCTCTGTCAAATTAGAAAAATGTATCACTTCCAGTTGTTTCATAATGTGTTGAGGTATAAACATTTATCTTCAACAGACCTAGTTTTTTGAACATTTCTTTTGTTCATGTTCATTTACTCGTGATAGAGCAATGCCAGTTGTTCTGTTTCAGCCATGTTTTGTTTTCTATTGTTATTTGAATATGTCCAGTATGTGATATTTGATCGTTTTCTGTTGTTATTCAAATTGTAATCTTTACAAATTCTTTTAAGTAAATTGTTAGAATAATTTGCACTTGACCCTTTTAATTAAAAATCCAATTCCCATGGGAATTAAGAAATTGAATGAAGAATCCCCTCTATCCTTGCCAGCTCCCAAGTGCTACTTTCACTAAAGTAGAAGTACTTGCACGTGAAAATGTTACAAATGCTAATGCAAATTGCAAAGTTGATCTTCTCTACAAAGAAGCTCCCGCGCATACCTAACATATTCAAACAACAAATGTTAGTGATTTAAGTACTTCGCATGTAAATTTGATTCCCAAGTTCTTTTAACTGCCTGCCTGCTTCAGTTCTACGCTGTTTTGCTCAGTCCCAAGCTGTTGCATTCACCGCGTGCACCACGCCCACTGGCACCCAATGACCCAATTTCGAAAATTAAAAGAATTAAAATTTCGGTAAAGTATGCATTTTAAATGTAATTTATTTGGATATTTTAGGCCAAACGTGAACAGAAAACGTCGAATGTAAAAACATCAAAGGTCGTATATATAAACAGGTGAGAATTCTACGTAAATTTACTTGCAAAATATACAAAACTTCATTCCCATTTTTAGTTTATAATAATAATAGACCAATTTATGTTAAGACTTACTCTTATCTGTTGTGTTAGAATGATGATAGATTTTTTGGGGGGGGGGGGGGGGGTTTAGCATAGTTTTTAATCCTTTAATAAACCTAAGCTTATGAAAGTTACACACGGAACACACCCTCGCAGTCCATACATTTAGCTAATAAATTGCGTTATAAACAAGAAGGTGAAAAGAAGATAAATACGTTTACTCTAGCTACTTTAGCCTACTTATATAGGGTGAGTAAAAAAACTGATGCCGTTTCAAATTCAAATTAGCTGCGAATTTCATTACGGTGTATTCCCATGGGTATACAGAGAACAGATCGTGATTTAGTACACAGTACCTAAACCAATTCACGTCTGTCAAATTGCAAGAATGCAATGAAGCTAGTTTGAATTTCAATAGTATCAGTTTTTTTACTTATCCTGTTAGATCTGTTTACTGATCTGTTCTCTGTATACCTATGCGAATATTTAAAGTTCCGTAATGAAATTCGCGGATAATTTGAATTTGAAAGTGCATCAGCTTTTTTGACTCACCCTGTAGACTAGAGTATATTTGATTGAGTTTTCAGGAGTAAACCACAGCTGAAAGCGCATGTATGCCTTTTCGTTGTGTTAACTGGTCGGAAGCGAATATAAACCTGAGTCTAACCATTAACCTGAGTCTAAGCTTATTAGCAAGACTGGCTAAATTACCATGAGAATTGTGCAGAGATAACAAGCAAGCAATTTAAAACGCGAAACATTGTTAAGACGTGCATGAAATCAGTTTTTAATTCCCATGGGAATACAGCTTACTTTGTTCTGTTCATTGGGAGACTCGACTTTATAATGAGGGGCTGATTATATGAACCCGCTTACCCGGGATTACGCGAAGCGTAACATGATTTTGAGGTATTGAAATAAGTCATAGTTTGCGTTGTAAAAAAGGTTTAATCCTTGATTGCTTGAGATTTTTGTTTTGCCGAAATATGAAGTAAACAAAATGGTGTATATCAGCATTGATTTTAGTTAAATTTATCTTTTTATTGATTGATGCTGAAAGCATTCGAACTTTGGTCGTTTCGTTTGATAAAATGACCGGCATTTTTTAATACCTCAAGATTATTTTACGCTTCACTTATTCCCCGGTAAGCGGGACCATATAATCAGCCCCTGAGGATCGTCTTTGATTATTGTTATGATAATTAAACTTGGTGCTTTCATATTTGTTGTGGTAAGGAGGAACAGTGAAACTATAAAGTCATTGTTTGTGTGCACTAAGTGGTTATAAGAGCAGCTGTGAGGTACCATGCAATTACCTTATCGCGCGTACTTCTTATTCGTGACAACTTGATCGACAAAATTTCCTCGTGTGCAGGCAACATTTACGCCATGTTCGTCATTCATGTCATGTAAACCAAATATCAAACATGTCAGATTTTTTCGTCATTCGTGACAGAAAAAATCTCGAGCTAGTGCGGCGAGCAATACCTAACAACAATCAAATAGTGTTTTAAAACTTCTCAGTCCGCGCTGAAATCCGAAACACTTGTCGTACATGCGGATGCGGTTATGAGAGCACATTAACCATCGTGTCATAAGATAAAAAATCGCGTGATCCCAGTTGTGGCATACCGTGCATATCAACAAATATCCAAGATGGCGGACAACTAAAGATTTCCAGTCAAATATTTCACCAATTAAAACAGATATAAAAATTCTGTAATAGACTTAGAGTCTCTTTCAAATGAGACGGTAAAAAATTTTGTTGCCATTTTCCTTTAAATAAACACTCAAAGTCAGGTTAAGATAGAGGACTGAGATTGTACGCCATTGACATACACAAACCCTAAACTAAAAACTGAATACTTTCTAATGTTTCATACCACTTAAACTTTTTAGCAGTTGTTTGGTGAATTTGGGTTTTTGTATATCTTTTCATTTGAATCATTTCCCACTATTTTCTAACATGCAGTCGTTATGTTGTGTGGAGTGTGTAAAAAAATCGTGAAAATGATCCCCCCCCCCCCCATAAGTGTAGTAATAATAACATGAGAAAACAGGGCACACTTTGAATGCTTACATGCAGGGCCGAAACTAAAGCTTTAATTGGGGGGGGGTGCATATTCATATATTTGGGTTCTGCCCAACAAATTTCTTTTGAAATCAACGGTAATGACCACTGATTTCAAAAGAAATTCGTCGGGCAGAACGTGAATATATGAATATACACCCCCCCCCCAATTAACGCTTTAGTTTCGGCCCTGCTTACATGTTCCTGTACAACTGTTGGTGTTCCTGAAAGTTAAGAGAATATAAAAACAAACAAATTCCAAGGAATAGAGTGATCTTGTAATTCAAAATATTAATAAAAATAAGACAAGCAGATGAGGCTGTAAATTTCGACTTTATTTCAAAGTCATCATCAGACAGAATGAAACATGACACTTTACATACAGCATATGTGCAGAGCAAGAGAGTGAGAGCACTGCATCACCAGAAGCGAGAGGTTACGTATATTAGAGGAAATTTTATATTTGCAAATAAAGGAGGAAATTTTATATTTATAAGGAGGAAACATGGAGGAAATTTTATTTTTCAGTCCTGTGTTAAGGTGTGGATTGTTGTATTTGATAAGTAGAGCTTCGAGGAAAGCAAGGATATTTCGTAAATATTTGTAACTATTTATATGTTAAGACGCCCTACACGGAAACTAGCATTTGCTGATGGAGCTAAATAACAAATAATTATAAATTTGACCGGTTTTGTTTGGAATCCTTTGAATTTTCGATGTGCAGGACAAATTCTCGCTATGTTTTCATCAGTCTGAGAATTGGCATTGCTGTCAGATGTTGAGTAGTTTTCGTACTTGGTTTTAAGTCTGCAAATTAGAAAATTTCTAATGTTGATAGGATAACCATTCCACGACAAGAAAGATTCAATGGTTTTTACTTGGTTGTTAAATCACGTCTTGTCCCTACAAATCATAAACGTACGATAAAAAAGGGATTTAACTCATGCCGTTTTACGAGAAAATGGTTCGAAGCTCGAAAAATGTGTGTACCACCCACTGTGGGTTTCTTTGTGGTAAACCAAATCAACCGACACGTTAATGTCTAAAAAATGTATCAAACCATCTGGAAATGTATCAACAGCAAAATCAAGATTGTGGTCAAAACTATTGAATTTTGCTAAAATAGAAGAAATGTCAGAGGGTTTAATTAAAACAACTGTATCGTCTACGTTGCGTTTGTAAAATTTTATAACATCGTCATTAACCAAATCTACAAATTACGAGATCCTTGCATTCCTCGAAGATTTAGGACTGAAGGCTAGCAGAGAACTTCAGCTTTTTACATAACACCCATCTACATTGTTTTTCGTACCAGTTGTGTCAGTGCTTGTTTGTAAAATTTCCTCCATACAGATAATCTCTCGCTTCCAGTGACGCCGTGCTCACTCTCTTGCTCTGGATATATGCTGTACGTAAAGTATTATGTTTCATTCTGTCTGATGTTGACTTTAACATAAAGTCAAAAATTTACAATCTCAACTGCTTGTCTTGTTTTTACTCATATTTTGAATTACAAGATGACTCCATTCTTCGGAATTTGCTTCTTTTTGTATAAGTCATATATTTTCTTTGTAAATGTGAACCCACTTAGCCTTGTGTGCAGGACGATTCCTCTGTCAAATTAGAAAAATGTATCACTTCCAGTTGTTTCATAATGTGTTGAGGTATAAACATTTATCTTCAACAGACCTAGTTTTTTGAACATTTCTTTTGTTCATGTTCATTTACTCGTGATAGAGCAATGCCAGTTGTTCTGTTTCAGCCATGTTTTGTTTTCTATTGTTATTTGAATATGTCCAGTATGTGATATTTGATCGTTTTCTGTTGTTATTCAAATTGTAATCTTTACAAATTCTTTTAAGTAAATTGTTAGAATAATTTACACTTGACCCTTTTAATTAAAAATCCAATTCCCATGGGAATTAAGAAATTGAATGAAGAATCCCCTCTATTCTTGCCAGCTCCCAAGTGCTACTTTCACTAAAGTAGAAGTACTTGCACATGAAAATGTTACAAATACTAATGCAAATTGCAAAGTTGATCTTCTCTACAAAGAAGCTCCCGCGCATACCTAACATATTCAAACAACAAATGTTAGTGATTTAAGTACTTCGCATGTAAATTTGATTCCCAAGTTCTTTTAACTGCCTGCCTGCTTCAGTTCTACGCTGTTTTGCTCAGTCCCAAGCTGTTGCATTCACCGCGTGCACCACGCCCACTGGCAGCCAATTTCGAAAATTGAAAGAATTAAAATTTCGGTAAAGTATGCATTTTAAATGTAATTTATTTGGATATTTTAGGTCAAACGTAAATAGAAAAACGTCGAATGTAAAAACATCAAAGGTCGTATATATAAACAGGTGAGAATTCTACGTAAATTTACTTGCAAAATATACAAAACTTCATTCCCATTTTTTAGTTTATAATAGTAAAAACCAATTTATGTTGAGATATTTATCTGTTTTGTTAGAATGACGATAGATTTTGGGTGGTTTTAGCATAGTTTTTAATCCTTGAATAAGCCTAAGCTTATCAAAGTTACACACGGAACACACCCTCGCAGTCCATACATTTAGCTAATAAATTGCGTTATAAACAAAAAAGTGAAAAGAAGATAAATACGTTTACTCTAGCTAATTTAGCCTACTTATAGACTTAGAGTATTTGATTGAGTTTTCAGGAGTAAACCACAGCTGAAAGGGCGTGCATGCGCTTTTCGTTGTGTTAACTGGTCGGAAGTGAATATAAACCTGAGTCTAACCAAAGCTTATTAGCAAGACTGGCTCAAATTACCATGAGAATTGTGCAGAGATAACATGCAAGCAATTTGAAACGCGAAACGTTGTTAAGACATGCGTGAAATCAGTTTTTAATTCCCATGGGAATACAGCTTGCTTTGTTTTGATGGTAATGTTTCTGTTAATTGGGAGACTTGACTTTATAATGAGAATTGTCTTTGATTATTGTTATGATAAGTAAACTTGGTGCTTTCATATTTGTTGTGGTAAGGAGGAACAGTGGAACTATAAAGTCATTGTTTGTGTGCACTAACTACGGGCGCAATTGTCATGTAATCGACTAGAAATTTGAGGCGCAGCATTTTTTTGTCTGTTTTTCTTTAAATGCAGCTACAGTCTCATAGAACTCAAATAATAAGCAAAAACAGCATTTTAAACTCTTCGAAGAAGCAGAATGGTTCTTTTTCTGACCTCATGATCGTTTCACCCCGGGCAGCAATATCATCCCGGTTTGTGCTAAAATTTTAAGGCCCGGACTGAAACTTTCCATTTAAGCATTTAGTCTTTCAAATTACAACAGTTTTGATGAGTAGTGCTTCGTTGCTATAGAAACTCCTGCGTATGAAATTCACTAAAAAATTACGTATTATGCTGCATAAGTAAAAAAGAAGCGCAGTGACCCCATTTTTACTCTACATTAGGTTTTAAACCCCGCATAAAAGAACCAGTGGGTTAAAGGGAAATGGCAACAAAAATTTTTATTGTCTCATTTGAAAGAGACTTTAAAAGTAATATATAAACGTCTTTTACAAAATTTTTATATCTGTTTTACTTTGGGAGATATTGTCACCTGAATAATCGAACTGTCCGCCATCTTGGATTAATTTTTAACCTCATTAACAATGTTTTGGTGACGTCACAACAGGGATAAGCCATTCAAAGCTTCTCCTAAATATCTACCAACAATCAAATTTTGTTTAAAATCTTTTCAGTCCGTGCTGAAATCTGAAACACTTACCATGTGTGTGGTTATTGGAGAAGATTAATCATTATGTCGTAAGAAAAAAAATTGCGTGACCCCAGTTGTGACGTGTCATGCATATCTACAAATATCCAAGATGGCGGACAACTAAAGATTTCAAGTCAAAATATCTCACCAAACAAGGTAGATATAAGAATTCTGTAATAGACTTTTATATATTGTTTTGGAGTCTCTTTCAAATAAGCCGATAAAAATTTTTGTTGCCATTTCCCTTTAAGAACCACTAGCCTGAAATTTGGGCAAGCAGGTACCCAAAATAAAAGAACCACTTCAGGCTGACAAATCATACTGGTTCTTAAAATTCAACACATCATGATCGCCCTTTGTTCACCCAGTGCTTAACTGGTATAAAATATATGCCATGCATGAACCATATTAATATAAACAGAAACAAACTAGTGACTTAATCTCTAGTAAAAAAGTGAAGAAGTAAGGACATTTATACAGTAAGAGGTTTAAAACTTTGTACCAGGAAAAATTGTTTTTGACTGGAAATAAGAACCAGTTAAGAACCACTTCAGCCTTATTTCTTTTATAAGGACCTGTTATATAAGAAACACTTTCAGCCTGAAGTCAAAATTAATTGGTTCTTTTATACAGGGTTTAACTGTAATGCCAGTTTTCTTTAAAGTGCGAAAATGCTGTTTTCTTGAAAAACATTTTTTTTGACATAGGATTTTTTATTTTTTGTATGATACAAGATTTTTGTTTTGCGCAATACTGCATACAAAATTTGAAGATAGGTCACCGTGCAAAATAAAGAGACATGGCACACATTCATTTTCTAAAACTGGTGCTTTACCAATTTTTTTGCAAAATGGCGTCGCAGCTCACATGATATGCAATATTCTATGTTTTACCAAACTATTTGTTGTAAACGTGATATGTAAGGTAATTTGTGTAAGTATCATTAAATTTGGCTCATGCCGTCTTTGTTTAATTTAAGGCATTTGTAAGTAAGATTAAATTACCTCATATTTTTGCGGGCTGCAATGGCCATGAGTTAACGAAAAGTTGATATTTACCATTTTCAATGACGCAGAATCCAAAAATGTTATCAAAAAAATGGATGTTATAATGCCAAGCATTTATTTGCATAAGATTAGTGAAATTGGCCAACTATTATGTACTTCATGTTTGTAATATCATAAAGGTCGTTGATTCTCGTTCATTTTTATCGATGATCAATTGTTTCAAAAAACTACTACAGCTGTAGACCTTGAATTGCTGTACTACTTGTTTTCAAAATGCTCCGTGCCTTTCACAATCGGTTGGACATTTTGAAAATTATGTTCGATGCCCAAGTTTTCTTTGTTTCGGTGCAAAATCTCAAACGTTTAAATTATGCCAAGGTAAACGATAAGCGGTTAGCATTTTGTTTAAAAATTAGTTTCCAGTCCAAAACTGGAATTTGCCTGCAAATAGCAAAAGTATTATATTCCACTGTGTTATATTCCACTGGTGGGTGAGACTGTTACCTAGTACCATACAGGTTACTTCTTGCCAGTTGGGAGAGATTGCCAATATAGATAGATCGTTATATAGACCCCGAACTTTTATTTAGTTATTAAACTCTTAGGTTATACAATTTACATATATTTATATTATGTGACTTCGTGCTCTGAGGTGCTCTCTCTTCAACAGCGGATACACTAACTCTGTATGTTAAGTATTGAATGCCCTAGAACACTCCAAACTACGATTTCCTTTTTTTTTTATACCTTTTTATTGCAGCTTGCTTCACCTTTGACCTCAACTGCATGGCTGCAATATATCAAGCGATGCCGTTGGCCTCAGTGATTATCTGTGAATTAATTACTTAGTCCTCTCTAAGCTTATTAACGTAGTTTTCTGTGCATACCTTGTAAGCAGTTTTCTAAACATCGTCATTGTTCATATTTCAAAGGATGAAAAATAAAAAGTTAATACACCAACCAATGACAGAGCAAGATGGGAAATAACTGATATCGACCTAACAAGCGAATCACTAGCTAGGCACGTCTATCAGAAGATGTCAAGATGGAAATCCTATAATAATGTACGGTTTGTCAAAGTCATTTACAGTCAATCAAATTTTCGTTTAGTTTGAAATATTTTGTAACATTAATTTTCTCCTTATTTTATGATGGTTGACTGGACATAAGTGAGCTTGTTACCGAATAAAAAACTGGCGTGATGTTGTATGAAGTGAGAATGCCAATAGACCCTTTCAGCTTGCATGCAAATTAACCATTTCAGATCATGTGATCTGAAATGGTTTTCTTTTATTGGCCATTCAGCAATCATGTGCTCTGAAATGGGGTTAATTTACATGCAAGCTGAAAGGGTCTATTAGATGAAACCATAAACATCATGATAAACGAGACCAAATGCAAAGATAGATTGAAAGTAAGTTTAGTGATTTTATTTAGTCGTTTCCATTTTCTTTCTGAGTTCAGCTTTCGTTTCAATGCCGGTAGTTGCAGTGAAAAGAACAGAAAAACATACGTGGTACATTGCTATAATTTCTACTGTTTTATGTTACTCCTGTAACGTTATTACTGTATTTTCTACTGCGTTTTGTTGTCACGCCTGTAACCTTGTTACTAATTTTTAACCAAAAAATGCCCCTGGCGGGGACCTAATTAGAGTGGACCTAATTAGGTTTCCAGGTTCAATTCCTGGAGACATAACGATGTGCGCTAACTGATATACACAAACTATACTTAGTGTGGTTTAGTAGAGGTAAGTATACTAAATTCATATTTAGCACTTGATACCTTAATACAGTTATAACTATTTAATACTAAACTTAGTATAGTTAGTAGAGGTGAGTATAGTAAAATATAAAATAGTACTAGGTACTTACAGTACTTTATAGTACGGTTATCATTAGGTAACTCTATATGAGATGCGTACATGGTACAGAGCTCTAGTCTGCTATAGTTAGTACACCAGAGTTACCTTGGATAACTAAAGTAACTCTAGTCCACATTACAAGTAGACTAGGTTTACGTTAATTAACTAAGGTAGAGTAAACTCTAACTCTAACCTTAGTGTTAATAACTAACGTAAGCCTAGTCTACTAGTAATGTGGACTAGAGTTACCTCAGTTATCGTAGGTAACTCTACTATACTAACTATAGTAGACTAGAGGTAACTTGTACGCATGTCATATAGAGTTACCTAATGATAACCGTAATAACTAACGAACAGTAAGGGTGGCGGGGTGGTTAGTGGGATTAGTTAGAACTGTAAGTTCCTAGTAACCCTGCTAACTGTATGCCATTATACTTAGTGGAGGTCAGAAGCATACAGTTAGCAGGGTCACTAGGTACTTACAGTTCTAACTAATCCCACTAACCACCCCGTTAGTTATTACGGTTATCATTAGGTAACTCTATATGACATGCGTACAAGTTACCTCTAGTCTACTATAGTTAGTATAGTAGAGTTACCTACGATAACTGAGGTAACTCTAGTCCACATTACTAGTAGACTAGGCTTATGTTAGTTATTAACACTAAGGTAGAGTTAGAGTTTACTCTACCTTAGTTAATCAACGTAAACCTAGTCTACTTGTAATGTGGACTAGAGTTACTTTAGTTATCTATATAAAGTAACTCTAGTGTACTAACTATAGCAGACTAGAGCTCTCTACCATGTACGCATCTCATATAGAGTTACCTAATGCTAACCGTACTATAAAGTACTGTAAGTACCTAGTACTATTTTATATTTACTCCGCCTGCCGTAGGCGAGGCGGAGTTTTAAATTCGCCCCGTTTCTGTTTTTTTTTTTATTTTTTTTCGGTGTCAGAAGTCGGTGCAGCGCTCATGGGTGATACCGCTGGCACAAACCGCGTGAGCCGACCTAAACACGGCGTTTAAACTCAATTTCTAGCGAAATGTGTCAACAAAACACGCATTTAAACGTGCATGCTAGAACATCTAAACCGCAAGAAGGTTTTACGTGCAAAGATTCTCATGCAAAATGCTTTAAAACGACAAATTCCAGCGATGTGTCGCGGTGAAGTTTTGAGAGCGTGTTTCCGTCATTTTCTGGTTTATTCCTACTTTTAAGGAAATTTAGAAATTTCACACAAGAATCAAACGCAAATTCTACCACAGCAGCCCAAACGCGCGCTAGACTGTAACAATTATTGTAGTAGATTTGATATATAGAAAAATATATCACTAAAATATATTTTAAAATGAAATTTACTTGCCTATTTGATTGTGTGCACTGCTTTTGTTGTTATTTTGCTGTTATAATATTTTTTAAACGCTTTACAGTCGATGGTTGCGACGAGTCACTTGTGTACATATAATAAGTAAAAGGCTGCAGACTCCCGCCCGTCGATCCGTCGACGCGAGGACTTTGAGTCAAAAATTCGCCCACTTAAATAACTCCATTCTCAAAAAAAAGTCGTCAGCATGTAGATCAGATACCGTTCTTCGAAAATACTACGATACTTTGCCGAGATCCACACAATTTCGACAATTATTCAACGATGAAAATCAAAATCGCTTTTATGTCGAACTTGGAAAGACCGATCACTGCTACGGCGGCGGCTTGGCAGCCAGGCCTTCTTGACCGTTGGGATTTACAGGGGGGGGGGGGCAGACGGCGCCAGCGCGCAGCATACAAATACCAAGCAAATATTTCCGGTAACAGACAGCCAATCGCTACGGAGCTAGAGACTGTTTACATTTACTTACTTCATAATAACACAGAGTAGTAATATATAATAAGCTCATATTTCACTTCGAGCTTGTCGACTTACTTGTGCTTTGACGTTAACTGTCTGTACTTTTCTCAGTCTTTCTGGAAGTATGTTTCAACTTAATTGTGATCAGAGAAATATTCTTAAGTTCGTGCTTGCTGGGCACAACGCTTTGATAACTGGTCAGGCTGGTGTTGGCAAGAGCGTGGTGGTTACAGAATGTATTAAAAATCTGAATCAAATGCGAAAAAATGTTGCGGTTGTTTGTCTGTGTTATTATGAAGTAAGTAAATGTAAACAGTCTCTAGCTCCGTAGCGATTGGCTGTCTGTTACCGGAAATATTGGCTTGGTATTTGCATGCTGCGCGCTGGCGCTGTCTGCCCCCCCCCCCTGTAAATCCCAACGGTCAAGAAGGCCTGGCTGCCAAGCCGCCGCCGTAGCAGTGATCGGTCTTTCCAAGTTCGACATAAAAGCGATTTTGATTTTCATCGTTGAATAATTGTCGAAATCGTGTGGATCTCGGCAAAGTATCGTAGTATTTTCGAAGAACGGCATCTGATCTACATGCTGACGACTTTTTTTTTGAGAATGGAGTTATTTAAGTGGGCGAATTTTTGACTCAAAGTTCTCGCGTCGACGGATCGACATGCGGGAGTCTGCAGCCTTTTACTTATTATATGTACACAAGTGACTCTTCGCAACCATCGACTGTAAAGCGTTTAAAAAATATTATAACAGCAAAATAACAACAAAAGCAGTACACACAATCAAATAGGCAAGTAAATTTCATTTTAAAATATATTTTAGTGATATATTTTTCTATATATCAAATATACAATAATTGTTACAGTCTAGCGCGCGTTTGGGCCGCCTGTGATTCTACTGAAATATCTACATACATACAAAATGAAGATCGGTGAAGGAACTTCGCAAAAATATTCATTTTTGTACTTTCGAACGGCGTTTTTCCTATGCTTTTGACTGAAAACACGACGAACGACACTTGCCAGAGCAATTTGCGTGGCGCGTGGAATGACGTGAGCACGGGGACACAAAAATTGAGGTTATTGAGTGCGAGTTCCCTATCTGTATATATCTGATCTGTGATACAGCTTCTTCTGAATCAGGAACAAGGAACTTGCTCGGAGCATGTCGACACAAAGTGGTAGTTTCGGCGTTCCTCGGAATTCGTCGGTTTCCGACGCTGCTCGAAGATTTTCCGAATACTATTTTTTCAAAATTTTTCTCTAGCTCGAAGATTTTGCTCCTTGAAAGTCCTCTAAATTTTCATGCATCCTAACTTTGTTTTAAGGTAATATGCTTTATTTTCTATCATTATTTGTAGCAAAGTACTTAGATTGTGCATAGAGATCGATTTTTGAGAGATCAGACTGGAAATAAGTACAATTTTCGAGTATTGTAAGTTTGTGCTTTCCAAGCATGGCTATGGTCGCATGTAAGATTAAGGCTACCGTTTTCAGTTGAAGTTGGTTCGATAATAATACCATGAAATCCGCTATAGAAACTGAATGAGGTCTTGAATTGTTGAGATTGTCGAAGAAAGTATGCTGAGACAGTTCTATGTATAGAGTTGGTTCTGGTTCAAATTTATTGAAAAAAGGCAATTTAATTTTAATTTTGTGAATTTCGATTACAAAGCATGCCTTGGACTGTCGACCAATTGATTTCGTCAGGCGATTACAGACTTGTGAGAGGAGGGGGGTAGCCTAATTACTAAAATGTAGTGAAAAAAGGACTTTCCATCTAATGGTGGGAGCAGGTTGGCGGGAACACTGGAGAATAAAGGTCCTGTCACAATGCAATTTTTCTTGCAACTTGAAATGCAATTCTACTATTGGGAGATGTAAAATTGGCAAATGCAAGTTTCCATCACAGTTTGCTGGGGTTTTTTAACGTACCAAACATTTGTCACAAATTTACTTAAGAGTAGATTTTCCCTGTAGCAAAAAAGATGGCAAATGTCGATTTTACCAGAGTGCATGGCAGTCTGAAATTGTTTAAAAAGGCAAATTAACGTCTTTTGAAGAACAGACAGAAGACAATAGGTTATTTTCACACTTGTGTTAAAATTTCAATCCAGTAGCTTTGCTTCTTGTCATCTTTTCCCACGTATTCTTTCTTGATACCTGCAATGCATTCTGGTAAAATCGACATGTCGCCATCTTTTTTGCTACGGTGAATGCAAGGAAAAGTGCACCGTGTGACAGGGCCTTAAGGGTAAGAGGTGGATAGAGAAGGAGACGGAGCAGTTACAAGTGCAAGAAAAATTGCACCGTGTGACAGGGCCTTGAGGGTGGGAGGTGGATAGGAGGAGACGGAGCAGGATGTGGGAGTCGTGCAAGGTCGGGATGTTAAAAAAGAACAAGGAATGTTATGTTTTTAATGCCTTTTAGACTTTTCTTGAGGCAATTAAAATTCAAACTGTCAAATCCAAACACTGTACAGAATGGCCGACTTTACGTGGTCTTTAGTTTTTACACAACCACTTGCATTGTTATCTTTTGCAGTTTGTTTACCATTTCAGTTATCTATCTTCAATAGAATTCTTTGAAATTTGTTTGTAGATCGACAAAATGCTTAACCTCCTCTCAACAACTGGCAGATTATGAAAAATGAAATTGTTAAAGGTATTGGAATATTGCATGTACAATATTGAATATGGGACAATTTGGGACAGTATAATTTTGGACATGACGGTTTCATTCTCACCTAATTTGACGATTATTTTGTGGGTACACATACCGTGGAATCTCATGTGCTCCAGAAGCATTTTAATCTTAGAAAAAGTCAAATAATGATGAACTGTGTTTTAAAAGAAAGTTAGAATCTTATTTGGTTCAAATCAATTGAATTATGGCCCAAGAGTTCATGAAAACACATACAAAAGGCTTTCTTAAAAAACTGAAATATCAAATCTAGCAATTTTATATGTTATGCCTCTAAACAACACAATTCTGTTTCTAAAAATTGGTACCCTACTAGACCTATATGCATGATTATACTAATTTGGACATATTTATTTTTACCCATTAAAATATAAATTTGTGTTTAATCATTCGTGTTTGTCATTATTTGACTTTGTAATGTTGGTTAAACATAAGGAGATTGAGGTGACTTTGCCAGAAACAAAAACATCCATTATTATACTAAAATTTCAATATATATAGCAATTAAAACTAACCACAGGAAATATATTTCTACTTTTTAATTGAAATGTTTCTGTTATATGCACTATATCATATTTTTGATAAAAAATTACAACACCTATGTTATTTCCTGGTTTACTATCTCAATCATCTTTTGTTTAAGCTGGCTTTGAGTGTTCATTTGAAAGTTTGGAAAGTTCATTTGAAAATCACAAAAGTTCTCAATGTTATATTGGACCCTTTAAAGTTAAAAAAATACTTTGTAATATTTTATACTACTGGTAATTTATCTTAGATACAGACTTTGCGATTTTGTACTAGAATGTTGACTTTCAAACTTTAAGATGAACTACTTATTAAGGACAAAATAAGCTAGCATATTGTCTTTTGTTTACAAAGTGGAACTTGTTTGGAATTGAGATGAACTGATGCAGTTGTTCTTTAACTTTATCAATTAATTACATATCTTAAATGAAAAAGAAAACCACAACTTGCCAAATAAATTCTGTGGGCTCTTTTTATTAGCAAAGAAAAGATGTGGCAGATGTAAGAATTTAAGAGTAAAAAAGTTTCCTTGGACTAAAAAAATTGACAGTATGCCAGATTTTCTAGATAAACAAGCAGTACAGATGTTGGCCAATAATAAGTATAAGTAACTACAATTTTTAATTTTAAAAGTTTTCTATTGATGCCTGGATACAGTAAATACTTTACCAGAGTTCTTCGTATTACATCGACTTGAAAAAGTTTTAAGTCACATGAAGCTTTTAGTTGATACTATGCAATTTCAAATTTTACAGACTTCTTAATTAACATGCCAAATTTACCTTGTTCAACATAAGGTCTTTCCTGAGAAAAAGTAAAACTGTCTGGCATTATATGGAGTAGAATAATTTAAATTAGTTTGAGACTTTGATTTGATAACAATTTTGATTTGTACTATTTACAATACAAGTGACCGGGTTGTATCGGATATACAAACCCAAGCTGAAGGCGAGATATCTGACATACACAGATGCGAATGTTGTAAATGGCTTGTGAAACTCGTCAATTTTATACATCAGATCTATAGCAAAGTGATTTTGAAAATACCGATTCTGTAAGATGAGAAAATGATTTCTTTTGTGTTTCCTGTATGATTTATTACTTTATAAGTTTCTTAATTAAAATTACAACATATTGCCTACTGGAACTTTTTATATTGTTTGGTTGTGGTGAATTTGTATTTTGGCAATTGAAATATTTCTGAATTTGTATGTGCATTTCCTTTGCTTCAGTTCAAGTTTACATTTCAAATATTCCACTTTGTAATACTTGCGTGGTAATAATAATATAAGAAAACAGGTTTACATGGCTCTTGAATATAGTCTTTTCAACAAGTAAGTAAAGATGAATTTATACTTCAAAGAGATATGTTCCTAACCTGACAATGGTACCTTCCAAAAAGACTAAATTTAAATTGATTCTTTGAATAAATTTTTTACTTTTCAATCCAAGATCAATGTAAGTTATGTATTTCTACTTTTATTTTGGTCTCTTTAACACTGAAACTATCAATTGTATATAAAGCAACTTCACTATCGAGTGACTTCATTAGTTGCTGGGCAAAGCCAAAGCATTGATTTTTCGGCTGTTTTCAATGAAAAATAGAATTTTGCCCAAAGTTATCTCAAATAAATTACCACAATTTGAACAAAAAGCTTCTGTTCTTGTGCCCACCAGAAAAATGAGATGTCTGAGACTTTCTTTGTATTTTTTTGCGAAAAATAGATCGCATGCACTGTTATGCAAAGAAAAGTGTAAGAGATTGGTTTCTGAAAAATGTCGTGCTACACACAATATTCTAAAAATGCTTGGTTTTTATTCTATGTATTTTTGAATTTTTTGTTAAAAAAAATAAAGGTAGCAATGTTTAGTGCATTTCACATTGTCAGGTTAGAAACGCAATAAGAAAAATGTGGCTCCGAACATTACAGCTTGGTCAATTTGGAATTTATAAAAAAATCGTTTCTTCGTTGTTTTTCGACGTTTTGAAGGGTTGTTTCGAGTACAAAAAAGTATTTTTAGGAAGAATTATGTGCCCACGTTACATGTCTCAAAGCCATCAAAATTCGTTGGTAATTCGTGCATGTATTTTTTCTGACTTATAAAAGCACAATTGATTAAAAATGATATTTTTCTTTTGACAAAAATACCTTTCTTCTGTGAGGCTGGCTGTATTTGAAAAAGCGTTGGTCAACGCTCCGCCAAAACTCGTGGGTTTTCTCCGGGTACTCCGGTTCTTCCCACTGGGAGAGTTGACAGGGTAGTTACATATGGTTATAAAAATGTGACTAACTTTTGAAAACCTTTCTACTTAGACTTGTTAAGCCTTCTCGTCATCTCTATCAGTTGCATGTTTTGAGCCACATGTTTTTCTTTGTAATTGTGAAACAACTCGTTATATGCTGGGTAAACCTTTGCAAAACTCTCAAAATTTATCACTTCAAGTTGTTTCATTGTTATAATATATTTTGAAGTATAAACATTTACTTACGTTGAAAAGACCCAAGTTTTTTAGGACTTTGTTCATTCACTTGTGTTATTGTTCTCTCTGCCATGTTCTGTTTTCTTCTGTTGTTATTTTAATAAGTACAATGTGTGGTAGTTAATCTCTTTTTATTGTTATTCAAATTGTATGTAATCTTTACAAATTTTTTCAATAAATTGTTTACAAAATTTACTTGTGACCCCTTTTTAATTAAAAATTCAATTCCCATGGGAATTGAGAAATTGAATAAAAAAAATCCCCCTACCCCGGCCAGCTCCCCAAGTGCCACTTCCACCTAAGTAGAAGTACTTATACATGTAGTACAAGTACTTCTACTTATTCACGGTGGAAGTAGCACTCGGAGAACTGGCCGGGGTAGCCGGCAAAGAGAAGACCAACTTTGCAAGTGCTAATACAATTGCTAAGTTGATCTTCCCTAGAGAGCAGCCGCGCGTACCTAACAAATTAAAACAACAAACGTTAGTGACTTAAGTACTTAGCATGCAAATTTGATTCCCAAAGCCAAAATGTCAAGTGCCCCCCGCTGATCCTACCAACTGCCTACCTGCCTCAGTTCTAAGCTGTCTTCCTCAGTTCTAAGCTCCTGCATTCCATTCGTTACCTTCACTTTCCTCACCATCGCACAGTCACTCACAGCTGATAAACCCGCATGCACCACCACCACCCCGACTGCCACCCAATTTCGAAAATTAAAAGAGTTAAAATTTCGGTAAAGTATGCATTTTAAATGCAATTTATTTGGATATTTTAGATCAAACGTAAACAGAAAAAGCTCGTACATAAAAACAGGTGAGAATTCTATTTAAAATTTGCTTGCAAAATATAAAACTTAATTCGCATTTTTCTTAGTTAATAGTATAGATCAATTTAGTTGATGTTGAAACCTACTCTTAACTGTTTTGTTAGAAGTGACGACAGATTTTGGTTTTTAAGCATACTTTCAAAAATTTTAATTCCTTTAATAAACCTAACCCCATGCAACTTACACACGGCGCACACCCTCGCAGTCCATACATTTAGCTAATAAATTACGTTATAAACAAAAAAGCAAAATAAAAAGATAAATTACGTTATCTCTAGCTACTCAAACCCACTTAGACTGAGTTTTTGATTGAATTTTCAAACGTAAAACCTTAGCTGAATGGGCATGGGCTTTTCGTTGTGTTAACTGTTCCGGAGTAAATATAAACCTGGGGCCGGTTGTATCAAAGGCGTTTAGCTTAAACGGTGGATAAGTGAAATTTAAAAATCAGTTTTACACCTAGTACGGAACCGAAATTATGAGTTGAAATAGAATAAATATTTAGTTTTATATATAATTGTTCTTCTCAGGTCAAATAACTTCAGCTGGTTTGTTTATACAACATGGAAACGTGTTTCATATTTTTGACTTATCCACCGTTTAAGCTAAACGCCTTTGATACAACCGGCCCCTGATACTTACCAAAGTCCAAGGCTGGGTCAAATAAGCATGAGAATTGGGCAAAAATAAAAAGCAATTGAAACTCAACAGATTCACTAAAGTTGTTTTTTTTTTTGGCAACTTATATCCTTAAGTGTAGATGACATGCAATTTTTAATGCCGTAATTCTCACACTTATTTAACCGAAACGCCTTCATTTGCATGGTACCTCGCAGCTGCTCTCAAACCACCTTCGTAATTTGCTTTAGTGTACACAAACAATGACTTCATTGTTCCTGCTTACCAAAACAAATCTGAAAGCACCAAGATACTTATCATATTAATAATCAAAGAGGATTCGCATTATGCAGTAATTACCATAAACAGACGCATCACCATTGAAACAAAGCATGCCGTATTCCCATGGGAATTTAAAATGCACAAAAAAATATAATGATCCTACTGATTTGCATGGATGTATGAACCAAATTAGCTAAGAAACAAAGAAATGATATATTCCCTTGGGAATTTAATGTAGCAAAAAGATGGCGGGTGTTGATTTTACCAGAATGTCTTGCGGTCTGAAATCGTTTAAAAACTTAAGGTAAATTAACCTCGTTTGAGGAACAGACAGATAGGTTATTTTGTCACTTGTGTTAAAATTCCGTCCATTAGCTTATCTTAAATATCATTTCACTGGTATTCTTGATTGATACCCGCATTAAATTCTGGTAAAATCGACATGCCACCATTTGTTTTGCTACGGTGAATTGGAATACAAGTCAAATTTTCTCGCTTTTTAACCAGAGAACACATTCTTTAAAGGTAGAACGACGGAATTGATCGTTTACAATCGACGCCATCTTTGTTGACGTTTGAAACACATGGCAACCACAAAGTATCTATTCATTATATCTGATCCTATCGAGCCATACATCTTTAAAGTATCATTCATAATACGCTAAAACTAACGATGAAATAGTAAATTGACACAAGTACTTCGCTGTAAACAGCTGAAGTAATCTGCAGAGTCAACCAAGATGGCGCCCAATCACACGAAATGACGGCATGTGCAAACCAAAAATAGTGACCAAATGCATCAACTATAATTTAGTGGCATTATTACGAAACTTATTTTTGTAAAACGTTCAATCCTACATGTTATTTTGTTTTGTTTTTAGAAATATCCAAATCCAAATGTTAGAGACGAAATTTCCAGGCGTTAAGATATTGTTTCTTTAAAAAATATTGTCGACATTTACCATATTTTTACCTGTTTTTTGACTCGAAAATTGACTGCCAAACTCCTAGGTATTCTATTTAATTATTTTGTTGAATGTATTTGATATCAATGTTATTTCAATCCAATTTTTTTCACTTAATTTGCTGTCTTCTCTTTTTCATTAACGAGAAATATCTATTAAATCCTCTTTGATCCCTCAATAATAAGTATCTTGTTTTCTACTAACTTGCACATTACCACTACTTTCTATTACAATGTCGTGTCTTCTCATTCTTGTGGATTGTTGTTTTGTGGGTCTTGTCGTCCAGGATCGTTCATTCTTTTCTTTTCTTGTGCGTTTTTTTCACATCCCATCACCCTTTGCAATAGTAGAAAGAATTAAATCATGAGATGATAGTTACGAGTAATTTATAAACTATAACATATTAAACAATTATTGGATGAGGTTTTTGTGATATGCGGAATTATCAATGTCGAGGTAAGGGTTATCAGCCGAGCCGAAGGCGAGTCAGATAACTCTTACCGAGAGATTGATAATTTTGCATATCACAAAAACCGAATCCGATAATTGCTTTATTATACATTTTAAGTCTTTTTCCTCGAGCAATTGACGCATTTCGCCCTCGGAAGAGCTTAAAAAGGAAGATGCCATAACATGAAACAGAAAATATCGAAAAAATGTTGTTGCCATGCCAACCATTAATGCCAACGAATACCGCATACTGTAATAATCTGCACCGTAGGCTCAACATCCAGATAACTCAGTTATCTGCTAGCAGATAACTGAGTTATCTGCAGATTGTGTGATAGTCGCATTTATCTGCATACAACTGATCAATCACAACGCATAAAACAACTGCAATGTATAATAAAATAGTTTATTAATTAGGCCGGCCAAATTATTGTGTAAGCTGTTAATATGAAATTTTTTTATTAAAATCTCGAGAATCATTAGTAAATCGTGAACAAAACACAAAAGAAAATCATAGCCGTGAAGGAGTCTTTATTTCTCACACGCACACAACTTGCAGCTACCCTAATTTATGATTTTAAATCAAAATATCTCGAGAATTAAACAACACGTAAGGAATGTGTAAATTCTTAAAGCTCTTTCGAACAATAAAAATTAATATCTCGCACTAATCTCTCTCAAAAGCTCTCTCAAATTTATTACCAATATCTCTTCAACTATTACTTTGCAGGTGAAATGTAACTTCTATCAAAACTAGCTTACTTCAAGTTGTTTGGGAATTAAGATTTTACGTGTCAACGAGATCAAATATGAATCTAAGATGGCAGACAGCGCATTAAATTTCTATCTTTACGACCAACTCCCCAACGAAAGGCTTTAATTCGCTCGAAAGTCGAATTTTGTTTTTTTATCGTTTAATGTAGTGAAAGATCCTGTGTGCTTTTTACAGCACTGCCAACACTAGCAACGTTAGTGCGAGATGTTAATTTTTATTGAAACGAAAGCTGAACTGCTAAAGAAAATAGAAACGACAAGATAAAATCAAAAAACTTACTTTCACTCTATCTTTGGATTTCTTGGCTTCGGTTGTTCTCGTTTCATCATGCTGTTTATGGTTTCATCTGGTTGGCGCACTCTCTTCATGGAACATCACGCCGGTCCAGTAGGTAACTAGCTCACTCGTGTCCAGTCAACCAACATAAAATAAGGAGAAAATTAATGTTACAAAATATTTTAGAATATAGGACACTAAGCGTTAATTGAAATTGACTTTAACAAACCGTACATTGTGATAGTATTTGCATCTTAACATCTGATGGAGACGGCTTGTGATTTACTTCTTATGTCGATATGAATTCTTTCCCATCTTGTTGCGTCATTAGTTGATGGTTGTTGTATTCACTTTTTACTTGGCATTCTTTGAAAAAAAAATTACGATGTTCAGAAAACTGTTTACAAGATAAGCAAAGAAAACTACGTTCACAAGCATTAGAGAGGACTAAGTAATTATAATAGGCGTGACAGGTCACAGAGGTTAGTCGACGAAGAAACTCATGGACAAATTCCCGGCATGATGATATTCCGATAGCAAGAAGTACAGCAAGTGTAGAACGTGTACGTGTAAGCTTAAACTGTATCTATGCAACTCCAAGAAAAGCGCAACACAAAATGGCGGAATTTAAAGACATTTCTGGTGTCATTTCCAGTTCCCTAACTTTCGCGGACAAATATATTTATATATTTTTCTCAAATTTTTTTGAAGTAAATCTAGGTGGATTTTGTGAATAAACAAATTGAAAAAAGTATTGCCCACGTTAGGAAACTAGAACGGGCGCCCAAGAATGCCCACAATTT
Organism: Muricea muricata; assembly: GCA_963855995.1. Classification (NCBI taxonomy): domain Eukaryota; kingdom Metazoa; phylum Cnidaria; class Anthozoa; order Malacalcyonacea; family Plexauridae; genus Muricea; species Muricea muricata. Next base: position 4,232,480 of record OY979724.1, on the reverse strand, counting down.
CTCCAATCTGGATTATATTTATTGATTGCGCAAATGACTGATAAAAAATAAGAGAGTAATAAAATACCAAATGGTTTCCTCTTCAAGATAGTGTCATACATGCGCGCGGCATTTCGGGATATTTGGGAAAACTCATGTTGAAGTTGAACCTAAGGCAACATGCCAAATACATGGATGACGCTATCCTGCTCAGGAAACTATTTAGTAATTGTCTTACAAAATGATTACAGTGAAACACAAGTCAACGCCACGGCATTTAAATTTCTCGTGTAGGATTGTTTGATCCTGCACAGTAATAGCCAAGTGGCGCAATCGTCAGAGCAAACGCCTATCACATGTGAGGTCGTGGGTTCAATCCTTACTTCAGACTCGTGACACCCATGTGAGGAGTTAGTCAGTCGTGGGTTTATCCCGGGTACTCCGGTTTGCGAATGTTGACTGGATGGTTAAAATTGTAAAATATCAGTAATCACCGGAACACGGGTACTTAACTAAACTGCTGACGATGAGGCGGAACTCATAATGAATTAATGAAAATGTGTTTCACTGTAGTTATCATATAATGTAATTGCCAAGCTGAATGAATAATTCTCCAGTAACTACGTCATATGAATAATTTACAATTATGAGAGTAGTGGGGGGGGGGGCAGCATAAAGATTGAAGTAGTGTCAAGGAAGGGGTACTACCCTGACGGGTACTAGGCGAAGAAGTAGAGTAAACAGGAGGAAGAAAATTAAATTGGAGTAAATAAGGGGGATTGGGGTAAAGAAGGGGAGAAGCAGGATAAAGAAACCAGTGGAAGGGGGTGCTATCCTGGAAGGAGTACCCGGGAAAGAAGAGGGTGAACAGGAGGAAAAGTAGATTGGAGTACAGAAAGGGGAAATTAAACGGATCAGGAAATTCAGACTTGCAATTCAAATGAAAGGCAGCTCATTGGTCATGTAAACACTCGTTAAATCATGGTTCTCGCTTGCCTTTAGCTTGGAATCATCTTTGAATTTGAACTGAAAGTCTGAATTTGCATGTTTCTTGTATAGAGTGCAGTGTATCAGAACAGAAGAGGTTTTGAAGAAAAAGAAAGAAAGAATAAAAGTAAGTTAAAATTTGTAAAGAATAATGAAGAAACTATTGGTACAGCACTTGATACATGATGATAATCATCATTATAAACTCTCTATTAATCCGGGGGGGGGGGTATAATAGAGAATTTGCAATGATAGTAAGTATATTGTAATATTTGGGTTTTTACCACTAAATCCTCTTGAAAGTTCTTTTTGGCTGTGGCTTCTCTCATCACAGTTGTCTGTGCTTGTCTTGCAAAATCTCTGGAATATCTATAACGTGAAGGTCAATATTTAAGATTAGAAAAATAGAAACCGTAAAATAGAAAGAAATTTAAATCGTGGCGAATACTTTTTACGGTCTTGCTGGCATGACAAAAAGAGAGTATAGATTTATAAGATCATGTTGATTTATCCTTTATCTGAACTATATTTAACTTAGATTTTAAAATAGATTTCACCCTGGTAAGCAGACCGAATGGGTTTTCAAACAAGATAACATTTAATGACTAAAACGTGCACAGAATAGTTAGAGAATGCTTACATGTCGAATAAAAATCCAATACTTTTAATGTTCAACTACACAATAGCGATTTTCGTTGCATTTCTAGACTGGAGAAGAAGACGACGCCATTTTGATTTTGATTTCTCCCGACAACGGCAGATTTGTCTTCGCAATTTTTTTCCATTTCTTCGTCGTTTCAGCTCCAATTTGCTCGTTGTGTTTCTTTCGTACCTTCCTCGCCATTTCCGTACAATCAATGGACATTTATACTCAAGATTAAGACTGTATTGAGACTTTCAAAATGTTCGTCAGGAGACATAAAAATCGAAGCTTCTTCTTCGGGTTGCAGAAGCAAATGACGTCAGACGACCTTTGTCCGCCAGCAAATACCCGTATGTATAACATTCAATGATCTTTTTAGGAAGCTGAAAATCAGTTTTTATTGCGCGAACGAAATGTTTTTGCCATTATTTCTTACTCAGGTCTTTGTTCTACTACTTTACTTCCAGTTTAGTTAGGTAACTTGCCAAAAGAAACGCCTGTAAGGCAAAATTTTGCATTTTTTTTTTATTTCGATGCTGATGAACAAGGGAAGACTCGTTAAAGCTTTCATTGGCAAATATCTTTCCCTCCGTGGCCGAGAGGTAAAGACAACTGTCTTGACTTCGATTTTGGGTGGATCGAGGACCGGTCCAGTTCAACTGAGTTTGGTAAGAATTTAATTCTGATCGGTGCTCGATCCACCCAAAACTGAAGTCAAAGCTGGGCGTGGAGTGCAGGAAAACACTAGGCAGTACCGCGAGGCCGAGGAGGCAAACGTTATTTTCCCAGCGTTGTTAACTAATATTTAAGCAAATTTCATTAACTTGACTGTTGGGGACAGACCTGTAGGGTTGGTGCATTGAAGACTTCTCGTCGTTATTTCCCTTCGTTCAAGAAGACAAGTTGTCTTCATCGAGAAATAACGACGAAAAGACTTCAAGACACCACTAAACCACTACACTTTAAAGCTACAGTGTAGTGGTTTAGCTAGCTAAACCACTACACTGTGCCAATAATATATGGCTGACTTCTTCCTAACGCTTACGGTACGACCATGGATGCGCAAAGATGCGCAAACACATTAAAGCCTTGAAAGCAAGTGTTTTCTTTTAGGAAAGAATCAAGGACGACAACGCTTACTAAATCAAAGCCGTCTAGTCATGTTTTAAGTACTTCAGCTGTTTAACGATCTTTTACCAGATCTTTGCAAGAGGAAAAGTAAAATTTTGCATCATTATTATTAACTTTCCGTCAGTCGTTTCTTTCTTGATCGAGCATTATATGCCATTGTGTTCAGTGTCCTTGATATAGGAGCCATATACTTATGGCCTTGGGTTTAATTCCCAAACACTGAATGGCAGTGTTTTGCTCTTCCAATGAGATAACAAGATGGCACTGTAGAACGCGTGGTTTTATATAAGCTACGAGCGTCAAGATATCCTTGATAGGTAACTATTGATCCTACAATGGCACTTATGTTCACTGCCAATAGGAACGTTTTCAACTCACAGCTTGTACATAATGGCTTTTATAGGTTGTGTCACAAGGAAACTGCAGTTCGGTCGTAAAATCAACTTGTTTTCAAGGTTGCCGGGTTTTAAACATTACTGACACTGTTAATGTTGTAGCTCGGAATTGTAAAACAACGGCGGCAATGCAGTTTTCTTGTGCCATAACCATATAAGCTACGACCGCCAAGCTTTATCCTTGATAGGAAAGAATTGATCCCACCAACGACATTTGTATTCTCTACCGATAGGAACGTTTGAGACTTACAGCTTGTACATAACGCATTTTATCGGTGAGTCGTAAAACCAACCTGTTACTGCTCAGCAAACTACCATTTCCCTCGATCAACGATAGTCGATGAAGCTTGGCGCTCGAGTTGTTCAGCTAAGTTAAACGATCTTTTATGGCGAGGTCTTTTCAAGAAGGCATGAAGCATAGATGCGCAAACACTGTACAGCCTGTAAAGAATATGTCTTCTTTCGGGAAAGAGTCAAAGACGATAACGCTTATTAAATCAAAACTGTGTAGGCATGTTTTAAGTTGCTCAGCTATGTTTAACGATCTTTTATGACCAGGCCTTTGCAAGAAGGAAAGTCGAAGTTTGCATATACTATTGACTTTCCGTCGGTCGTTTCTTTCTTGATCGAGCTTTATATGTCATTGTGTTCAGTGTCCTTGATATAGGAGTCATGTATTTATGGCCTTGGGTTTGATTCCCAAACACTGCATGGCAGTCTTCAGCTCTTTCAAGTAATAAGATAACTTTGGAACAAGATGGCAATGCGTTATTTACTATATGCCTGGTCATGCTGTAACTAATCATGTAGTATATTCTACAAACCTTAACTCAGAACGTTGGCTGTCAGTTTCTATTCGTGGTTGCTTTGAAACATTGCAGATACTGCTAACCTGGCTATAACCTGTAAAATGCTTGGTTTTACACAACCTACGAGCGCCAAGCTTCATCGACTATCGTTGATCGAGGGAACTGGTAGTTTGCTGAGCAGTAACAGGTTGGTTTTACGACTCACCGATAAAATGCGTTATGTACAAGCTGTAAGTCTCAAACGTTCCTATCGGTAGAGAATACAAATGTCGTTGGTGGGATCAATTGTTTCCTATCAAGGATAAAGCTTGGCGGTCGTAGCTTATATAAATGATAAAACCACCCATTTTACAGGTTATGGCACAAGAAAACTGCATTGCCGCCGTTGTTTTACAATTCCGAGCTACAACATTAACAGTGTCAGTAATGTTTAAAACCCGGCAACCTTGAAAACAAGTTGATTTTACGACCGAACTGCAGTTTCCTTGTGACACAACCTATAAAATCCATTATGTACAAGCTGTGAGTTGGAAACGTTCCTATTGGCAGTGAACATAAGTGTCCATTGTAGGATCAATAGTTACCTGTCAAGGATATCTTGACGCTCGTAGCTTATATAAAACCACGCGTTCTACAGTGCCATCTTGTTATCTCATTGGAAGAGCAAAACACTGCCATTCAGTGTTTGGGAATTAAACCCAAGGCCATAAGTATATGGCTCCTATATCAAGGACACTGAACACAATGGCATATAATGCTCGATCAAGAAAGAAACGACTGACGGAAAGTTAATAATAATGATGCAAAATTTTACTTTTCCTCTTGCAAAGATCTGGTAAAAGATCGTTAAACATAGCTGAAGTACTTAAAACATGACTAGACGGCTTTGATTTAGTAAGCGTTGTCGTCCTTGATTCTTTCCTAAAAGAAAACACTTGCTTTCAAGGCTTTAATGTGTTTGCGCATCTTTGCGCATCCATGGTCGTACCGTAAGCGTTAGGAAGAAGTCAGCCATATATTATTGGCACAGTGTAGTGGTTTAGCTAGCTAAACCACTACACTGTAGCTTTAAAGTGTAGTGGTTTAGTGGTGTCTTGAAGTCTTTTCGTCGTTATTTCTCGATGAAGACAACTTGTCTTCTTGAACGAAGGGAAATAACGACGAGAAGTCTTCAATGCACCAACCCTACAGGTCTGTCCCCAACAGTCAAGTTAATGAAATTTGCTTAAATATTAGTTAACAACACTAGGAAAATAACGTTTGCCTCCTTGGCCTCGCGGTACTGCCTAGTGTTTTCCTGCACTCCACGCCCAGCTTTGAATTCAGTTTTGGGTGGATCGAGCACCGATCAGAATTAACTTCTTACCAAACTCAGTTGAACTGGACCGGTCCTCGATCCACCCAAAATCGAAGTCAAGACAGTTGTCTTTACCTCTCGGCCACGGAGGGAAAGATATTTGCCAATGAAAGCTCTAACGAGTCTTCTCTTCTTCATCAGCATCGAAATAAAAAAAAAATGCAAAATTGTGCCTTACAGGCGTTTCTTTTGGCAAGTTACCTAACTAAACTGGAAGTAAAGTAGTAGAACAAAGACCTGAGTAAGAAATAATGGCAAAAACATTTCGTTTGCGCAATAAAAACTGATTTTCAGCTTCCTAAAAAGATCATTGAATGTTATACATACGGGTATTTGCTGGCGGACAAAGGTCGTCTGACGTCATTTGCTTCTGCAACCCGAAGAAGAAGCTTCGATTTTTATGTCTCCTGACGAACATTTTGAAAGTCTCAATACAGTCTTAATCTTGAGTATAAATGTCCATTGATTGTACGGAAATGGCGAGGAAGGTACGAAAGAAACACAACGAGCAAATTGGAGCTGAAACGACGAAGAAATGGAAAAAAATTGCGAAGACAAATCTGCCGTTGTCGGGAGAAATTAAAATCAAAATGGCGTCGTCTTCTTCTCCAGTCTAGAAATGCAACGAAAATCGCTATTGTGTAGTTGGACATTAAAAGTATTGGATTTTTATTCGACATGTAAGCATTCTCTAACTATTCTGTGCACGTTTTAGTCATTAAATGTTATCTTGTTTGAAAACCCATTCGGTCTGCTTACCAGGGTGAAATCTATTTTAAAATCTAAGCTAAATATAGTTCAGATAAAGGATAAATCAACATGATCTTATAAATCTATACTCTCTTTTTGTCATGCCAGCAAGACCGTAAAAAGTATTCGCCACGATTTAAATTTCTTTCTATTTTACGGTTTCTATTTTTCTAATCTTAAATATTGACCTTCACGTTATAGATATTCCAGAGATTTTGCAAGACAAGCACAGACAACTGTGATGAGAGAAGCCACAGCCAAAAAGAACTTTCAAGAGGATTTAGTGGTAAAAACCCAAATATTACAATATACTTACTATCATTGCAAATTCTCTATTATACCCCCCCCCCGGATTAATAGAGAGTTTATAATGATGATTATCATCATGTATCAACTGCTGTACCAATAGTTTCTTCATTATTCTTTACAAATTTTAACTTACTTTTATTCTTTCTTTCTTTTTCTTCAAAACCCCTTCTGTTCTGATACACTGCACTCTATACAAGAAACATGCAAATTCAGACTTTCAGTTCAAATTCAAAGATGATTCCAAGCTAAAGGCAAGCGAGAACCATGATTCAACGAGTGTTTACATGACCAATGAGCTGCCTTTCATTTGAATTGCAAGTCTGAATTTCCTGATCCGTTTAATTTCCCCTTTCTTTTCTCCAATCTACTTTTCCTCCTGTTCACCCTCTTCTTTCCCGGGTACTCCTTCCAGGATAGCACCCCCTTCCACTGGTTTCTTTATCCTGCTTCTCCCCTTCTTTACCCCAATCCCCCTTATTTACTCCAATTTAATCTTCTTCCTCCTGTTTACTCTACTTCTTCGCCTAGTACCCGTCAGGGTAGTACCCCTTCCTTGACACTACTTCAATCTTTATGCTGCCCCCCCCCCCCCCACTACTCTCATAATTGTAAGTTATTCATATGACGTAGTTACTGGAGAATTATTCATTCAGCTTGGCAATTACATTATATGATAACTACAGTGAAACACATTTTCATTAATTCATTATGAGTTCCGCCTCATCGTCAGCAGTTTAGTTAAGTACCCGTGTTCCGGTGATTACTGATATTTTACAATTTTAACCATCCAGTCAACATTCGCAAACCGGAGTACCCGGAATGAACCCACGACTGACTAACTCCTCACATGGGTGTCACGAGTCTGAAGTAAGGATTGAACCCACGACCTCACATGTGATAGGCGTTTGCTCTGACGATTGCGCCACTTGGCTATTACTGTGCAGGATCAAACAATCCTACACGAGAAATTTAAATGCCGTGGCGTTGAGTTGTGTTTCACTGTCATCATTTTGTAAGACAATTACTAAATAGTTTCCTGAGCAGGATAGCGTCATCCATGTACTTGGCATGTTGCCTTAGGTTCAATTTCAACACGAGTTTTCCCAAATATCCCGAAATGCCGCGCGCATGTATGACACTATCTTGAAGAGGAAACCATTTGGTATTTTATTACTCTCTTATTTTTTATCAGTCATTTGCGCAATCAATAAATATAATCCAGATTGGAGAAATTGTGGGCATTCTTGGGCGCCCGTTCTAGTTTCCTAACGTGGGCAATACTTTTTTTAATTTGTTTATTCACAAAATCCATCTAGATTTACTTCAAAAAAATTTGAGAAAAATATATAAATATATTTGTCCGCGAAAGTTAGGGAACTGGAAATGACACCAGAAATGTCTTTAAATTCCGCCATTTTGTGTTGCGCTTTTCTTGGAGTTGCATACATACAGTTTAAGCTCACACGTACACGTTCTACACTTGCTGTATTTCTTGCTATCGGGGTATCATCATGCCGGGAATTTGTCCATGAGTTTCTTCGTGGACTAACCTCTGTGACCTGTCACGCCTATTATAATTACTTAGTCCTCTCTAATGCTTGTGAACGTAGTTTTCTTTGCTTATCTTGTAAACAATTTTCTGAACATCGTAATTTTTTTTTCAAAGAATGCCAAGTAAAAAGTGAATACAACAACCATCAACTAATGATGCAACAAGATGGGAAAGAATTCATATCGACATAAGAAGTAAATCACAAGCCGTCTCCATCAGATGTTAAGATGCAAATACTATCACAATGTACGGTTTGTTAAAGTCAATTCAATTAAAGCTTAGTGTCCTATATTCTAAAATATTTTGTAACATTAATTTTCTCCTTATTTTATGTTGGTTGACTGGACACGAGTGAGCTAGTTACCTACTGGACCGCCTTGATGCTCCATGAAGAGAGTGCGCCAACCAGATGAAACCATAAACAGCATGATGAAACGAGAACAACCGAAGCCAAGAAGATCCAAAGATAGAGTGAAAGTAAGTTTTTTTATTTTATCTTGTCGTTTCCATTTTTTTAGCAGTTCAGCTTTTGTTTCAATAAAAATTAACATCTCGCACTAACGTTGCTAGTGTCGGTAGTACTGTAAAAAGCACACAGGATCTTTCACTACCTGAAACAATAAAAAAAAAACAAAATTCGACTTTCGAGCGAATTAAAGCCTTTCGTTGGGGAGTTGGTCGTAAAGATAGAAATTTAATGCGCTGTCTGCCATCTTAGATTCATATTTGATCTCGTTGACACGTAAAATCTTGATTCCCAAACAGCTTGAAGTAAGCTAGTTTTGATATAAGTTACATTTCACGTGCACAGTAATTCTCAAAGAGATATCGGCAATAAATTTGAGAGAGCTTTTGAGAGAGATTAGTGCGAGATATTAATTTTTATTGTTCGAAAGAGCTTTAAGAATTTACACATTCCTTACGTGTTGTTTAATTCTCGAGATATTTTAATCTAAATTCATAAATTAGGGTAGCTGCAAGTTGTGTGCGTGTGAGAAATAAAGACTCCTTCACGGCTATGATTTTCTTTTGTGTTTTGCTCACGATTTATTAATGATTCTCGAGATTTTAATAAAAAAATTTCATATTAACAGCTTACACAATAATTTGGCCGGCCTAATTAATACTATTTTATAATATACTGAGTGTCAAAGTTCATTTATTCCTGTTTCTTATTGGTTAAGAACGTATCACGTGATAGTGGAGAAATTCTATTGTCTCCCTGGCAACGTAGCTAAGCGGTGGACATTACTTTTATTCACCGGTAGACAACAAATCCACAAAGCCTCACGTAGCCATGTCAGGTAAAAGGTAATCCTTTTTACACATGTTTGATTGATTTGTGGTACTTTTCTTCTCTTTTGGCACTCAGTATATAATAAAATACTTATTGACTGAGACCTCGGGAAAGCAGTATGTTTTGTGGACCCTCGACATCGACAGTCTCTGGTCCACAAAACATACTGTTTCCCTCGGTCTCAGTCAATAAGTGTTAATTACTATACATTGCAGTTGTTTTATGCGTTGTGATTGGTCAGTTGTATGCAGATAAATGCGACTATCACACAATCTGCAGATAACTCAGTCATACAATAAGAATACATAGAAGGGCCACTCAGCAGTGCAACATGTCACACTATGTTTATGCAGTTTACTGGCTGCCACCAGCCAGTTCAGCATTCTTATTGGCCAGAAAATGCAATTGACTGGCTGAGAAAATGCTAATAACGTGCGTAATGCGACATGCGCGGCTTCAAAAACTCCAAAGGCTCCGACGCGAGTGGCCCTTCTATGTATTCTTATTCTATGGCTCAGTTATCTGCTAGCAGATAACTGAGTTATCTGCATGTTGAGCCTACGGTGCAGATTATTACAGTATGCGGTATTCGTTGGCATCAATGGTTGGCATGGCAACAACATTTTTTCGATATTTTCTGTTTCATGTTATGGCATCTTGCTTTTTAAGCTCTTCCGAAGGCGAAATTCGTCAATTGCTCCAGGAAAAAAGACTTACAATGTATAATAAAGCAATTATCGGATTCGGTTTTTGTGATATGCAAAATTATCAATGTCTTGGTAAGAGTTATCTGACTCGCCTTCGGCTCGGCTGATAACTCTTACCTCGACATTGATCATTTCGTATATCACAAAAACCTCATCCAATAAGTGCTTAATATGTTATAGTTTACTTATTAAGCTTTGTGGAAACACCACGTAAATTTATTATTGCAATAATAAATTTACGTGGTGTTTCCACAAAGCTTAATAAGTATATTGTATTCACCATGCAAACGTACAAGAAACTTATCATGTTATAGTTTATAAATTATTCGTAACTATCATCTCATGACTTAATTCTTTCTACTATTGCAAAGGGTGATGGGATGTGAAAAAAACGCACAAGAAGAGAAAAGAATGAACGATCCTGGACGGCAAGACCCACAAAACAACAATCCACAAGAATAAGAAGACACGACATTGTAATAGAAAGTAGTGGTAATGTGCAAGTTAGTAGAAAACAAGATACTTATTATTGAGGGATCAAAGAGGATTTAATAGATATTTCTCGTTAATGAAAAAGAGAAGACAGCAAATTAAGTGAAAAAAATTGGATTGAAATAACATTGATATCAAATACATTCAACAAAATAATTAAATAGAATATCTAGGAGTTTGGCAGTCAATTTTCGAGTCAAAAAACAGGTAAAAATATGGTAAATGTCGACAATATTTTTTAAAGAAACAATACCTTAACGCCTGGAAATTTCGTCTCTAACATTTGGATTTGGATATTTCTAAAAACAAAACAAAATAACATGTAGGATTGAACGTTTTACAAAAATAAGTTTCGTAATAATGCCACTAAATTATAGTTGATGCATTTTGTCACTATTCTTGGTTTGCACATGACGTCATTTCGTGTGATTGGGCGCCATCTTGGTTGACTCTGCAGATTACTTCAGCTGTTTACAGCGAAGTACTTGTGTCAATTTACTATTTCATCGTTAGTTTTAGCGTATTATGAATGATACTTTAAAGATGTATGGCTCGATAGGATCAGATATAATGAATAGATACTTTGTGGTTGCCATGTGTTTCAAACGTCAACAAAGATGGCGTCGATTGCAAACGATCAATTCCGTCGTTCTACCTTTAAAGAATGTGTTCTCTGGTTAAAAAGCGAGAAAATTTGACTTGTATTCCAATTCACCGTAGCAAAACAGATGGTGGCATGTCGATTTTACCAGAATTTAATGCGGGTATCAATCAAGAATACCAGTGAAATGATATTTAAGATAAGCTAATGGACGGAATTTTAACACAAGTGACAAAATAACCTATCTGTCTGTTCCTCAAACGAGGTTAATTTACCTTAAGTTTTTAAACGATTTCAGACCGCAAGACATTCTGGTAAAATCAACACCCGCCATCTTTTTGCTACATTAAATTCCCAAGGGAATATATCATTTCTTTGTTTCTTAGCTAATTTGGTTCATACATCCATGCAAATCAGTAGGATCATTATATTTTTTTGTGCATTTTAAATTCCCATGGGAATACGGCATGCTTTGTTTCAATGGTGATGCGTCTGTTTATGGTAATTACTGCATAATGCGAATCCTCTTTGATTATTAATATGATAAGTATCTTGGTGCTTTCAGATTTGTTTTGGTAAGCAGGAACAATGAAGTCATTGTTTGTGTACACTAAAGCAAATTACGAAGGTGGTTTGAGAGCAGCTGCGAGGTACCATGCAAATGAAGGCGTTTCGGTTAAATAAGTGTGAGAATTACGGCATTAAAAATTGCATGTCATCTACACTTAAGGATATAAGTTGCCAAAAAAAAAAACAACTTTAGTGAATCTGTTGAGTTTCAATTGCTTTTTATTTTTGCCTAATTCTCATGCTTATTTGACCCAGCCTTGGACTTTGGTAAGTATCAGGGGCCGGTTGTATCAAAGGCGTTTAGCTTAAACGGTGGATAAGTCAAAAATATGAAACACGTTTCCATGTTGTATAAACAAACCAGCTGAAGTTATTTGACCTGAGAAGAACAATTATATATAAAACTAAATATTTATTCTATTTCAACTCATAATTTCGGTTCCGTACTAGGTGTAAAACTGATTTTTAAATTTCACTTATCCACCGTTTAAGCTAAACGCCTTTGATACAACCGGCCCCAGGTTTATATTTACTCCGGAACAGTTAACACAACGAAAAGCCCATGCCCATTCAGCTAAGGTTTTACGTTTGAAAATTCAATCAAAAACTCAGTCTAAGTGGGTTTGAGTAGCTAGAGATAACGTAATTTATCTTTTTATTTTGCTTTTTTGTTTATAACGTAATTTATTAGCTAAATGTATGGACTGCGAGGGTGTGCGCCGTGTGTAAGTTGCATGGGGTTAGGTTTATTAAAGGAATTAAAATTTTTGAAAGTATGCTTAAAAACCAAAATCTGTCGTCACTTCTAACAAAACAGTTAAGAGTAGGTTTCAACATCAACTAAATTGATCTATACTATTAACTAAGAAAAATGCGAATTAAGTTTTATATTTTGCAAGCAAATTTTAAATAGAATTCTCACCTGTTTTTATGTACGAGCTTTTTCTGTTTACGTTTGATCTAAAATATCCAAATAAATTGCATTTAAAATGCATACTTTACCGAAATTTTAACTCTTTTAATTTTCGAAATTGGGTGGCAGTCGGGGTGGTGGTGGTGCATGCGGGTTTATCAGCTGTGAGTGACTGTGCGATGGTGAGGAAAGTGAAGGTAACGAATGGAATGCAGGAGCTTAGAACTGAGGAAGACAGCTTAGAACTGAGGCAGGTAGGCAGTTGGTAGGATCAGCGGGGGGCACTTGACATTTTGGCTTTGGGAATCAAATTTGCATGCTAAGTACTTAAGTCACTAACGTTTGTTGTTTTAATTTGTTAGGTACGCGCGGCTGCTCTCTAGGGAAGATCAACTTAGCAATTGTATTAGCACTTGCAAAGTTGGTCTTCTCTTTGCCGGCTACCCCGGCCAGTTCTCCGAGTGCTACTTCCACCGTGAATAAGTAGAAGTACTTGTACTACATGTATAAGTACTTCTACTTAGGTGGAAGTGGCACTTGGGGAGCTGGCCGGGGTAGGGGGATTTTTTTTATTCAATTTCTCAATTCCCATGGGAATTGAATTTTTAATTAAAAAGGGGTCACAAGTAAATTTTGTAAACAATTTATTGAAAAAATTTGTAAAGATTACATACAATTTGAATAACAATAAAAAGAGATTAACTACCACACATTGTACTTATTAAAATAACAACAGAAGAAAACAGAACATGGCAGAGAGAACAATAACACAAGTGAATGAACAAAGTCCTAAAAAACTTGGGTCTTTTCAACGTAAGTAAATGTTTATACTTCAAAATATATTATAACAATGAAACAACTTGAAGTGATAAATTTTGAGAGTTTTGCAAAGGTTTACCCAGCATATAACGAGTTGTTTCACAATTACAAAGAAAAACATGTGGCTCAAAACATGCAACTGATAGAGATGACGAGAAGGCTTAACAAGTCTAAGTAGAAAGGTTTTCAAAAGTTAGTCACATTTTTATAACCATATGTAACTACCCTGTCAACTCTCCCAGTGGGAAGAACCGGAGTACCCGGAGAAAACCCACGAGTTTTGGCGGAGCGTTGACCAACGCTTTTTCAAATACAGCCAGCCTCACAGAAGAAAGGTATTTTTGTCAAAAGAAAAATATCATTTTTAATCAATTGTGCTTTTATAAGTCAGAAAAAATACATGCACGAATTACCAACGAATTTTGATGGCTTTGAGACATGTAACGTGGGCACATAATTCTTCCTAAAAATACTTTTTTGTACTCGAAACAACCCTTCAAAACGTCGAAAAACAACGAAGAAACGATTTTTTTATAAATTCCAAATTGACCAAGCTGTAATGTTCGGAGCCACATTTTTCTTATTGCGTTTCTAACCTGACAATGTGAAATGCACTAAACATTGCTACCTTTATTTTTTTTAACAAAAAATTCAAAAATACATAGAATAAAAACCAAGCATTTTTAGAATATTGTGTGTAGCACGACATTTTTCAGAAACCAATCTCTTACACTTTTCTTTGCATAACAGTGCATGCGATCTATTTTTCGCAAAAAAATACAAAGAAAGTCTCAGACATCTCATTTTTCTGGTGGGCACAAGAACAGAAGCTTTTTGTTCAAATTGTGATAATTTATTTGAGATAACTTTGGGCAAAATTCTATTTTTCATTGAAAACAGCCGAAAAATCAATGCTTTGGCTTTGCCCAGCAACTAATGAAGTCACTCGATAGTGAAGTTGCTTTATATACAATTGATAGTTTCAGTGTTAAAGAGACCAAAATAAAAGTAGAAATACATAACTTACATTGATCTTGGATTGAAAAGTAAAAAATTTATTCAAAGAATCAATTTAAATTTAGTCTTTTTGGAAGGTACCATTGTCAGGTTAGGAACATATCTCTTTGAAGTATAAATTCATCTTTACTTACTTGTTGAAAAGACTATATTCAAGAGCCATGTAAACCTGTTTTCTTATATTATTATTACCACGCAAGTATTACAAAGTGGAATATTTGAAATGTAAACTTGAACTGAAGCAAAGGAAATGCACATACAAATTCAGAAATATTTCAATTGCCAAAATACAAATTCACCACAACCAAACAATATAAAAAGTTCCAGTAGGCAATATGTTGTAATTTTAATTAAGAAACTTATAAAGTAATAAATCATACAGGAAACACAAAAGAAATCATTTTCTCATCTTACAGAATCGGTATTTTCAAAATCACTTTGCTATAGATCTGATGTATAAAATTGACGAGTTTCACAAGCCATTTACAACATTCGCATCTGTGTATGTCAGATATCTCGCCTTCAGCTTGGGTTTGTATATCCGATACAACCCGGTCACTTGTATTGTAAATAGTACAAATCAAAATTGTTATCAAATCAAAGTCTCAAACTAATTTAAATTATTCTACTCCATATAATGCCAGACAGTTTTACTTTTTCTCAGGAAAGACCTTATGTTGAACAAGGTAAATTTGGCATGTTAATTAAGAAGTCTGTAAAATTTGAAATTGCATAGTATCAACTAAAAGCTTCATGTGACTTAAAACTTTTTCAAGTCGATGTAATACGAAGAACTCTGGTAAAGTATTTACTGTATCCAGGCATCAATAGAAAACTTTTAAAATTAAAAATTGTAGTTACTTATACTTATTATTGGCCAACATCTGTACTGCTTGTTTATCTAGAAAATCTGGCATACTGTCAATTTTTTTAGTCCAAGGAAACTTTTTTACTCTTAAATTCTTACATCTGCCACATCTTTTCTTTGCTAATAAAAAGAGCCCACAGAATTTATTTGGCAAGTTGTGGTTTTCTTTTTCATTTAAGATATGTAATTAATTGATAAAGTTAAAGAACAACTGCATCAGTTCATCTCAATTCCAAACAAGTTCCACTTTGTAAACAAAAGACAATATGCTAGCTTATTTTGTCCTTAATAAGTAGTTCATCTTAAAGTTTGAAAGTCAACATTCTAGTACAAAATCGCAAAGTCTGTATCTAAGATAAATTACCAGTAGTATAAAATATTACAAAGTATTTTTTTAACTTTAAAGGGTCCAATATAACATTGAGAACTTTTGTGATTTTCAAATGAACTTTCCAAACTTTCAAATGAACACTCAAAGCCAGCTTAAACAAAAGATGATTGAGATAGTAAACCAGGAAATAACATAGGTGTTGTAATTTTTTATCAAAAATATGATATAGTGCATATAACAGAAACATTTCAATTAAAAAGTAGAAATATATTTCCTGTGGTTAGTTTTAATTGCTATATATATTGAAATTTTAGTATAATAATGGATGTTTTTGTTTCTGGCAAAGTCACCTCAATCTCCTTATGTTTAACCAACATTACAAAGTCAAATAATGACAAACACGAATGATTAAACACAAATTTATATTTTAATGGGTAAAAATAAATATGTCCAAATTAGTATAATCATGCATATAGGTCTAGTAGGGTACCAATTTTTAGAAACAGAATTATGTTGTTTAGAGGCATAACATATAAAATTGCTAGATTTGATATTTCAGTTTTTTAAGAAAGCCTTTTGTATGTGTTTTCATGAACTCTTGGGCCATAATTCAATTGATTTGAACCAAATAAGATTCTAACTTTCTTTTAAAACACAGTTCATCATTATTTGACTTTTTCTAAGATTAAAATGCTTCTGGAGCACATGAGATTCCACGGTATGTGTACCCACAAAATAATCGTCAAATTAGGTGAGAATGAAACCGTCATGTCCAAAATTATACCGTCCTAAATTGTCCCATATTCAATATTGTACATGCAATATTCCAATACCTTTAACAATTTCATTTTTCATAATCTGCCAGTTGTTGAGAGGAGGTTAAGCATTTTGTCGATCTACAAACAAATTTCAAAGAATTCTATTGAAGATAGATAACTGAAATGGTAAACAAACTGCAAAAGATAACAATGCAAGTGGTTGTGTAAAAACTAAAGACCACGTAAAGTCGGCCATTCTGTACAGTGTTTGGATTTGACAGTTTGAATTTTAATTGCCTCAAGAAAAGTCTAAAAGGCATTAAAAACATAACATTCCTTGTTCTTTTTTAACATCCCGACCTTGCACGACTCCCACATCCTGCTCCGTCTCCTCCTATCCACCTCCCACCCTCAAGGCCCTGTCACACGGTGCAAATTTTCTTGCACTTGTAACTGCTCCGTCTCCTTCTCTATCCACCTCTTACCCTTAAGGCCCTGTCACACGGTGCACTTTTCCTTGCATTCACCGTAGCAAAAAAGATGGCGACATGTCGATTTTACCAGAATGCATTGCAGGTATCAAGAAAGAATACGTGGGAAAAGATGACAAGAAACAAAGCTACTGGATTGAAATTTTAACACAAGTGTGAAAATAACCTGTCTTCTGTCTGTTCTTTAAAAGACGTTAATTTGCCTTTTTAAACAATTTCAGACTACCATGCACTCTGGTAAAATCGACATTTGCCATCTTTTTTGCTACAGGGAAAATCTACTCTTAAGTAAATTTGTGACAAATGTTTGGTACGTTAAAAAACCCCAGCAAACTGTGATGGAAACTTGCATTTGCCAATTTTACATCTCCCAATAGTAGAATTGCATTTCAAGTTGCAAGAAAAATTGCATTGTGACAGGACCTTTATTCTCCAGTGTTCCCGCCAACCTGCTCCCACCATTAGATGGAAAGTCCTTTTTTCACTACATTTTAGTAATTAGGCTACCCCCCTCCTCTCACAAGTCTGTAATCGCCTGACGAAATCAATTGGTCGACAGTCCAAGGCATGTTTTGTAATCGAAATTCACAAAATTAAAATTAAATTGCCTTTTTACTCCGCCTGCCGTAGGCGAGGCGGAGTTTTAAATTCGCCCGGTTTCTGTTTTTTTTTTTTCGGTGTCAGAAGTCGGTGCCGCCGCTAATGGGTGATACCGCTGGGCACAAGCCGCGTGAGCCGACCTAAACACGTCGTTTAAACTCAATTTCCAGCGGAATATGTCAACAAAACACGCATTTTAACATGTATGCTAGAACATCTAAACCGCAAGAAGGTTTTACGTGCAAAAATTCTCATGCAAAATGTTTTAAAACGACAAATTCCACCGCTAAACTTTACCGAGGAGCGATGGGAGCGTGCTTCCGTCATTTTCTGTTGTATTCCTACTTTTAAGGAAATTTAGAAATTTCTACACAAGAATCAAACGCAAATTCTACTGAAATATCTGCATACAAAACACAATTTTTAACATGTAATAGTCAACAAAAAGGGACAGGAAGGTTCTTTATCAAAAAATTGCTCCAGAAATGTTTTAAAACGGCAAATAAAAGGTAAGAGACATTTTACATTCCAATTCCAGAAATACATATGTTAGTCTAAAGTTCCCAACAAATTATATCGTGGAGACTTCAGACTTAATAGCTTAGTCTAATTTTTAATTTTTGTTGTTTTTATGAGCGATTTTAATACTTGTTTTGCTAGAACGTCACGTTGAATAGTTGACTCAGAGAAAGGATTTCAAATTGGATATCACAGAAAATACAGATCACAGAAATACTTTTAAGTCGATTACTGTAAAGATTGTTGCTATAATTATTAAAATAGCAAGAAAAAAACTCAAAAATGCAAAATAAAAAAAAGAACAAAATTTAACTTAAATCTAGTAAAATTTCAACTGGCACTTTCTTAATTTGCCAAAACTTTATCAGACACCCTGCCTATATACCAATGTTTTAACTGACACCTGAAGCTTTCTGGAAGTAAATACTTTGTCAGCATGTCGAAAGTCTAACTCACAACTTGTGGGCATGTACAGGTCAAAGTCTAACCGACATCTTGTCAACAAGCCAAAAGCCTAACTGATATCTTTTCAACAAGTGAAAAGCCTTACCGACATCTTGTCAACAAGCCAAAAGCCTTACCGGCATCTTGTCAACAAGCCAAAAGCCTAACCAACATCTTTTCAACAAGCCAAAAGCCTAACTGACATCTTGTCAACAAGCCAAAAACCTAACCGACATCTTGTCAACATGCCAAAAATCTAACTAGGAGCATATCAACATGTCAAAAGTCCATTTCAAAGCTTGTCCACATATCAAAAGACTAACTCAGATCTTATCAACATGTCAAAAGTCTGCTCGAAAACTTGTCAACTAGTCAAAATCCTTACCAACATTTTATAAACATGCCAAATATTTACCTGACACCTTATCAACACATCAAATATCTAATTCAAAGCTGGTCAATATATCAAAAGGCTAGCCAACATTTTCCCAACAAATTATATCGTGGAGACTTCAGGCAGTGTGCTACAGAATAGATTTAATAAATTGATGGATTTAATAGACTGATGTATTGTATACACTTTTAGTAAAATTTTCTTTACTTGCGAAATAAAACAGCTATTTGTTGGTGGCATTATGGCAAAAGAATCTTGTTTAACATATGTACTATTAAAGTCTTTAATCTAAATTAAATTCTAAAAAATGCAATCCTACTAGGACTCTGGACAGAGTGCCTGGCAGGTCACTCAGACATTGATTTTTGGTTATCTTAGTGATTGCATAAGATGTGCTAGCAATGTCTTAAAATGCCTTGGAAGGTACCGTAATAATAATTGATTTAAAAAGGAATTAGTTGGACAGAACAGAAATAAGTGAATGTACCCCACCCCCAATGAACTCTCTAGTTACAGCCCTGCCTGGCCTTGTGCCCATTTTCGTTTGGCAGGCGGAGTGAACGCCTTAGCAGGCGTCTTGTTTACTATACTCACCTCTACTAACTATACTAAGTTTAGTATTAAATAGTTATAACTGTATTAAGGTATCAAGTGCTAAATATGAATTTAGTATACTTACCTCTACTAAGTATAGTTTGTGTATATCAGTTAGCGCACATCGTTATGCCTCCAGGAATTGAACCTGGAAACCTACTTAGATCCACTCTAATTAGGTCCCCGCCAGGGGCATTTTTTGTTTAAAAATTAGTAATAAGGTTACAGGCGTGACATAACAAAACGCAGTAGAAAATATAGTAATAAGGTTACAGGAGTAACATAAAACATAGTAGAAATTATAGTAATGTACCACCTATGTTTTTCTGTTCTTTTCACTGCAATTACCGGCATTGAAACGAAAGCTGAACTCAGAAAGAAAATAGAAACGACAAAATAAAATCACCAAACTTACCTTCAATCTATCTTTGGATTTGGTCTCGTTTTATCATGATGTTCATGGTTTCATCTAATTGACCATTCTCTCTTCATAGAACATCACGCCAGTTTATTATTAGGTAACAAGCTCACTCATGTCCAGTCAATCATTATAAAATAAGGAAAAAAAATAATGTTACCAAATATTTCAAAATATTGGAAACTAAACGAAAATTTGATTGTAAATGAGTTTGACAAACCGTACATTGTTATAAGATTTCCATTTCCATCTTGACATCTTCTGATAGACACGGCTAGTGATTCGCTTGTTAGGTCGATATCAGTTATTTCCCATCTTGTTCTGTCATTGATTGGTGTATTAACTTTTTACTTTTCATCCTTTGAAATATAAACAATGACGATGTCTAGAAAACTGCTTACAAGCTATGGAAAGAAAACTACGTTAATAAGCTTAGAGAGGACTAAGTAATTAATTCACAGATAATCACTGAGGCCACCGGCATCGTTTGATATATTGCAGCCAGTTGTGGCTGAAGGCGAAGTAAGCTGCAATAAAGAGGTATTAAAAAAAGGAAATCGTACTTTGGAGTGTTCTAGGGCACTCAATACTTAACATACACAAATAATTATTGTACAGTTGGAAAGACCAGACATTTAGCTTTTGAATCTCATAGTTATTGTTAAATTTGAAGAATGTGACATAACAAAACATAGTAGAAAATATAATAATGTACCAACTATGTTTTTGTGTGCTTTTGACCGCAACTACCGGCATTGAAATGAAAGCTGAACTGACAAAGAAAAAGGAAACGACAAAATAAAACCACCAAACTTATTTTCAATCTGCCTTTGGATTGTCGTGGCTTCGTTTGGTGTCGTTTTATCATGCCGTTTGTAGTTTCCTCTGGTTGGCATTCTCTCTTCATAGAACATCACGCCGGTCCAGTAGTAATAAGCTCACTTATATCCAGTCAACCGTCAAGTAATAACGAGAAATATAAATGTTACAACATATTTTAAAATATTGGAAACTACATGAAAATTTGATTAATGAATAAATTCAAATAATTTATGTGGCTATAAAAACACTATGTAGGCAATATTGGCGGATAATATCAAAAATGCTAGACGCGCGACCAGGATTCATAATAAAGTTAACCAAGCCGGTGAAAACACTGGAACATAAATTATTTTTTTCCTAAGATAGACTTGAGCCCGACAAACAAACCAATGTAGTCTACAAAATTGGATGTATAAGGTTGGTCAAACTGTAAGGTGTTTTGAAACACAAAAAAGGAACATATCCGGAATGTGAGACACAACACAGTTGACTCAAACATAGCAAACCATTCCTGGAGCAACGACCATGAAATTAACTTTTGACGGGCAAATTATTGATAAGGGCAACTACCAGACCAGGATCGGAAAACAGCAGTCGTGGCACACAGCGATCACAACAGGATTCGACAATAACTCAAAACAACTACAGTACAGGAACAACGTCGCATATTATTAAATAAAAATTAGCTTGTGCGCATGTATCATATTAGACCTACGGAATTAAGGTTACTGTTTACCCTCACTTTAACTTTGGAAAGATGCCGCGGAAATTTTTCATTATTCGTTATTGCAAATGTAGAAAATGTGATGGCGTCTAGATTCAGTGACGTCACATTGAATGTTTTCTGTGGTTGTATCCTCATTGTTTAAATGACATCCATATATCAATTTAAGCACAAACACAATGCAATTTAATACCAAATATCAGCATTAGTACAAACAATAATCTATAGTAAGCTGAAATGGCTTTAGTATTTGATCTTCCTCACAGTCTTCACACTGTGGGTAGTATATCGTCATAGGAAAAGAAATAGTGAAAAAAATATACACGCGGACGGCTGACGGTAAACAGTAACCTTAATTCCATTGGCCTAATACCTGGTATTCTTGTAGCCACATGTACATACATTTATATTTCATTTCTTGCTTCCCGTTGAAGACTGCAAATCTGGTCGCCGAAGCTCGGATTAATAAATTTGGTCAGAGACAGTTTGAATTTATTTCATTATGTATAATCCATGCCGCGTCTCCTCGAAATTTTTATGAAAATTTGATTGCAAATGTAGCAAACCGTACATTGTTATAGAGTTTGCATCTTGCCATCTTCTGATAAACAGAGCTGGCGATTCACTTCTTAGGTCGACATCAACTCTTTCCCATCTTGTTCTGTCATTGGTTGATGTACTCACTTTTTATACATAATTTGAAAAAATAAACAATAACGATGTTTAAAAAAATAAACAAAGAAAACTACGTTAAGAAAGCACCAGAGAGAACTAAGTAATTATTTATAGATAATCACTCAAGCCAATGGCATCATTCGACATATTGCAGTCAGTTGAAGCCGAAGCTAGTTGCAATTCAGTGTGCATCAAAAAAGGTAGTCGTACTTGGGAGTACACTAGGACGCTCGGTATTTAACACACCGGGTGGCACAAAAAAAATGTATTCCTTCTTTGATTCAATCTAACAGAAAAACTATGATAGTTATCACAACTAAATAAATCACATCATATCTAGGAAGGGCTAACTTAAATTTTGATACGTTATAATACGATTTTAGGCAACTTCAGCTGAGATATTGACATTTTGATTCGAACAGCGTTTTCTAGAACGCTGGGAATTTGTATAAAACGACCTATTGAACTGAATATTGTGAATGAGTATTGAGCAGGTTTTTTACATCACTTATTTTTAAAATTCGTCATTCCCAACATTTGTTTCAAGTATTGCTGTTTACTTAATCATAAAAAAGGCCAAAAGGTTAAAGGCACCTTGTCAAGCAGGAACCACCGCGTCACCAAAGAAAGGGTCGATAAGGGTTGTTAAACGTGCGATGAAACAAAAGCTTCGCGATGTTTACATCTTTCTTGGATGTTCGTCAAACTTCATCCTCAGAATTTGTCTTGATATCGGAAATTTAAAAGAAACTTCAACAACACTTAGAGATTCTTTGAAAATTCCTTTGAATTTTTTGTTAGCATGAATGTAATGCGAAATAATTACGAGGGTACGGAGATTAACCTAATACGCCATTTTCTGAAAATTTTTGGCATTCTCAAAAACGCATGTTCGACTTTAAATGTCAATATCTCTGTTGAAGTTACCTCAAAATCTTATCATAACATGTCAAAATTTAAGTTAACACTTCCTGGATAAGATGTAATTCATTTCATCGTGATAACTATCCTAGTTTTTCTGTTATATCAATGCGCCATCTGGTACAGTAAGAATTATTGGATGAGGCTGAGCAGGATACTCAGCTTCGCTTCGGCAGATAACGCTGACCTCGGTCTGAATAATTCTGATATCCCGCGAAAGCCGAATTTTTCATTATTCACTCCCCAAAAAAAGTCCGCTAAAAAAATACGCGGGCACCGTATGGACATGACAAATACGACATTTGTCAAGGTCAAAATTTTGTCTGCGCCGAAATGCGCAAATTATCTGTAGGCTCCCAAGGAGAATACAGATAGTACAATGAATAATAAAATTGAATAAGAATTAAGTAAGTACGAATTAGATAAAAAACTTTAATCAAAATCTGTTGAAATTTAATCCATTTAGGATTTAAAATTGACAAATTTTAAATACACCAGGGGATCGTGTATGTAGAAGCACTAAACTGCGTGCATGCATGCAACTGTAACAAAAACGCAGCACAAAATGGCGCAATGTGAAGGCAATCTTTGGTGTCATTTCCTGTTCCCGTTTCCCCAGACAAGTAATATTTCAAATCCGAGTTAGTGTTTTAGAAGTGGTTTCTAAATCGAAGTGCCACGAACAATGGCGAGGCGCAGCCGAACCATTGTTCGTGGCACTTTGGGATTTGGAAGCCAAGTCTAAAACACTAACGAGAATTTGAAATCGCTTACCAAACATCATTAGATATTCATAGCATTGAAGCAATAACAATAGGGAATTAAGCTGTTCAATCAAGCGAATGCGTAACGAAGGAACGAATTAAGGCGTTGTTGTTCCGGCCACAGTTAGTATTTGTTCGCCTTCGAAGGAAGCATGACATCTGCTTGCAAAAAGAGGAGATTTCGAGATCCTCAAAGCGTGGAAACAAGTATTGACAACGTCAGAAAGGCAATTCAACTAACAACGCGTTATAAGAATCGTTGGGGACTTCGCATATTTGAAGATTGGCGAAGTGGGCGAGAAAATAAAGCAGTCATATGTGAAATCAAGCCTTTCAGCTTAGATCGAACAGTATATTCACTGACTGTTCTTTTAACATTTCGTTTGCTGGAAATAAGTAACATTAAGTAAACTGCATGTGTGTTAGTTAGTGTGATTTAAAAGGTAACATTCAGAAATCCGTTATATATGTAAATTGTGTCGGAATTATACTATGATCATATTTTTGTTGTTTGAAGTGTGATTGAATGTTTTTGTATTTAGAAGTTATTTCTAAACACAGCTTACTGTGTTTAGAAATAATTCTAAACATAGCAATTAAATGTATTTGCATAATCTTTTGTTTACCCCTCAATTTCCCTATTCTTCAAAGCCCTTCCCACTTGACGTAATTAAACTCCTGGTCTGGACGGGGTATCATATACATACACGTGATGTAAATTACACCATGTCATTGGCCGAAATGCTATGAATATCTAATGTGTGTGATAAATATATTTATTTCTCACGTAAAAAGCAGCAGTAGGCGCTTTTTACCCGAGAAATTACTTTTACTATTTTTGTCAAACGTGAAGATAAATTAAGCAAATACGAATCAAATGAAAATAACTGGGCATATCGGCAAAGAATGAAAAAAGAAAGTTATATTAATCATTGATCTGTCACGAGAAACAATGAACGTCGCGAACAAGATCCATTCAATTAATTACTACCTAAACCAAAATTTGCCAATTTTAAATCCCAAATGAGAATAAATTTCAAAAGATTATTAAAAAATTTCCATAAAGGTAAAAAAAGCGATTTCGACCAGATACACCCCGCACAGTGTGTATTAAAAAAACGCAAACAAAGGAGAATGATCTATTGTTTGATTTCATTGCCTAGCAGCAAGTTAAACCTACGAGTGCATAAATCATTGACAAATATTTATCAAGTAGTTATGCAAAACAAAGCGTTTTCGTAATGTGTCCGTTCATTGTTGGAGTTGACTTTATAATGAATTAACTTTGATTATGGCTATAAGAAGTAATCTAATTGGTGCTTTTTAGAATTTTTTTTGGTAAGCTGGAATAATGATTCTAAAAAGCACCAATTAGATTACTTAGAGGCAAAAATTAAGTATGGTTTGTGTGCATGGACTAAAACAAATTACGGAAGTGGTTTAAGAGCAGGTACGATCAAAATAAAGCAAGCTATATTCCCATGGGAATTAAAAATACGCAAAAAATACAGGGTGTACAAAGAAACCTAACTATTGACAATGATTCACTGTTGGAATTCCAACGGCCTACCACCAAGGTGAATCTAAAAGCCACGTTTTCAGTAGCAGTATAAGCATAAGGAAAATAGCAAAGGGTAACTATCCCTCAGAGGTTTACGAAGACAAAGCAGAAATAATTTTGTTTTGAATTTGTTTTTGATCTGCCGTAGCTTATGGTCGAAGTCTTGTGCTTATGTCGATGGTTATGTCGCACACTTCATTGCATTTCTTTGTTTTGTCTTTTGTCTTAGCTTATGCTTATGTTGGTAGTGAAAATCAAGCTAAAGAGTGCAAAACATTGACAGGGTGTATATATTAAGTTTTTGATCCATTAGGTTTCAAACGAAGGCGTTTAGTCTAAAGCCCCTTTTACACGACCAAATTTTCTTTGACAAATTTAATGTATCAAATTTTTGTTCACCATGTAAATTGGAAAATTTTGACAAATTTGTCGAAAATTCCTAATTTACATGGCCAAAAAAACCATTTGACACATGAAATATGTCAACGAAAATTTGGTCGTGTAAAAGGTGCTTAAAGCCTGTTTTATGCGTCAAATTTCAGTTGCGTCGAATACAATTCAAACAATAGATAACGAGATGGCTAACCTCCTTATCTATTGTTTGAGTTGCATTCGACGCGACTAAAGTGCGACGTATAAAACAGACCTAAGTAAGTATGAGAATTGCGGGAAAATTTGAACTATACAGGGTGTCCCAAAAAAACCCAAAGCTATTGAAAACACCTATTGCCAGAATTTCAATAGCGATCTATTCTAAAACTACCCCTGAGTGACAGATGAGTAGCAGACGAGTTGGGACAGGCACAGACAACTAATAAAAATCATTTTCATGGATTGTTTTTAATAAATGATGCAATTTTCTTCAAAATGGCGATTTTAATAAGGTCATGGCTTTATAGGATACCCTAAAGGTCGAAATGTCGAGAGAGCACTGGGACCGAGTTGCCCCTGTGTTTTGTGTATCCCCTGATCCCCATACATATAATAACTATCAATATCGAGTCATTCTTGGGTTGTCACATTTCTCACTCACTGGGACTGTATCTACTTCACCAAATTTAGCTAAAGAGGGAGCGCGTAGCGTGACAATTAAGGCGGATTTCCATTCAGTGCAAAATGTCGCGCGATCGATTTTTAGCGAGCGCTCTCTTTTGAAATTGTGAAGTCAACCACAGCTAATAAGATTTGTTCCGCTTGACTGTTTGTAATTCAAAAGAAAGCGCTCGCTAAAGGTCGATCGCGCGATATTTTGCACTGAATGGAAATCCGCCTTTACTCGCCCTTCGGGCTCGCGCTTTAGCTAAATTTGGTGAAGTAGATACAGTCCCAGTGAGTGAGATTAGTTTTAATATAGCAAAACAGTACGCTTATTGTCGCGCTACACGCTCCCTCTTTAGCTAAATTTGGTGAAGTAGATACAGTCCCAGTGAGTGAGAAATACACAAAACACAGGGGCAACTCGGTCCCAGTGCTCTTTCGACATTTCAATCTTTAGGGTATCCTACAAAGCCATGACCATTTTAATAATGGCGACTGCATTATGTCTTTAGCTGCAAGGATATGATTTGAATTCTGTATTTAGCTGCAAGGTGAGAACCATATACCACTATAATTATAAAATTATTTGTAGTTTTGAGTCAGTTTAAATCGTATTTTTAGCAAAAAATACTAAATTGTTGGGTTCCAATCACGTGGTTTTGACCGTTTTGACTAGCATATTTTACTCATGTAGTCAAGTGGGGGTCAACCACCAATCTGTGGGATCAACCATGAGGTCAACTAAAATAACAAAGAAACAAAATGGCTGCTAACGCATCCTTTGCAAACGAGCTATTCAATATAAAACAATATAAACAATGCAAAAGTCCCCTTTGCCACTGACGCAAAACCCTTTTATACACTGGTCCTGATTTACCTGCATACTACTGCTTTAAAGTTTTGTATTGTCTAGGCAAACCTAGATGAAGTTAATGTGCCAACAATGACACAATCACACACAGGATTTCTCCACAAATTCTATATGAAATCCACTCTTGCCCTTTGTACCCAAGTTGAGGTGATGTGATGTCAACCATGCAGAGCATTTTTTACATGTATTACAGTAAATTGAGTCGTAAATTCTTGGACAATTTTAAAAAGTTTATATATTTTTAAAAATCAATTAAATTACCATGCAATTTCATTTAACTATATTTCACAGACACAGATCTACCTTGATTGAAATCTCAAAAATAGTCCTATTAAAATTATTTCATTGATACACTGCCACAATTGCCTTTGTTAGATTTACTCCCTCCTGTCCGGGATGTAGGAAGCAATTTTCAGCTTATCATGGGGCCATACACTAAAGGCACATTGAACATACTGCCCGTAGCCACGGGTTCCATGCATGTGGTTCAAAATTTTTTTGAAACTTCTGTAAATGTTTAAAATCAAACATCTAAAAACTATATCATATATTTGGCCTATTTCGTGCACCAGAAATTGTTGCTTTTATCATTACCAACCAAATCTGCGTTTCACTGACTGAAAAATGTTGGTTTTTAGGGAGGGTTTGTCCATTACTGACTAAAGCTCATTCTTTGAGTAAAATTTTAACAAAGAAAAGGGGCACTTTGCCTCAGGAGGAAGGTGTGATTTGACCATTTGCAGCCCCCCCCCCCCCATTCTTACACCCCTCTGCCCCCACATCTATACAGGGCCAGGGTGGATTTCACGTAGAATTTGTGGTGAAATCTTGTGTGTGATTGTGCCAAGGGAAGGGGTGATAAAAAGTCAAAATCTCACGGGAAGACCTATGAAATCATCAGGATTTATAGAAACTCCACAGGGGCTAGTAAATTGGATAAATTCCAGGGGTTATGGTAGGAAAAAAGTTCTCATCCCTTTGTGTGTGGCAAATAAATGCGATCTGCCAATGGCAAAGGGGGCTTTTACATTGTTTATATTGTTTTATATTGAATAGTCACTTGCATAAGTAACTGCATTGGCAGCCATTTTGTTTCTTTGTTATTTTAGTTGACCTCATGGTTGATCCCACAGATTGGTGGTTGACCCCCACTTGAGTAAAATAATGACAGTCAAAACGATCAAGTCTTTGTTCAAGGTTCCGTTTACACGGCATCAGACGAATTTTATCCGGACAAATAATCGTATGGATACAAGTTTTTGATCATTATTTTTGTACTGGGTTTTTTGTCAGCACAGTTCTGCATACTAATAAGTGAAAAAGCAAATACGAGTCCTTTAAAAAGAAACATATTGTTTGCATTTACCACAACAAAATTATAAACTACTTCTGATGTTGCGATGGTGAGCGTGGCTTTACTGGTTGTAAAAGCGAATTTCCATCGAGATAGAAAACGCAAATTTATAAGATTGGCTTTTTTTCGAAGCAGCCTTCGTTTGTCCGGCTATATTTTTGCAAAGCGAAGCAGGTTACTGCACAAATTTCAAACCATTGTGTCAGACCCAGACCACCAAAATAACCAAATCTAAACAAGCTCACGAGCATATCGGAGAAACACCGTAATCTGAAAAAAAATTATCCTCACCCTGTCCGTGCCGCGTAAACTAGAGCCAATGCGGAAGTATTTATATCAGTAGCTACAATAATTTTTCCAGACAAATTTTTTTTTGAATGCCGTTACTGCCGTATAACGGGATCTAACATGAAACGCTTCAGTGTTTTGCATATTTACTTAATTAACAAATATTTTGTTAATATTTTGTCAATATCCACTCGTGGGTTCAACTTAAGCCTGGTTCACGCTGTCGTAAGAATCAAGGGTAACTTTTTCTGGCCGACGTGATTGAGTGAATGATATACCATTGCAAAAGCAATGTAATATTTGTGCTGTACACTTTAGTTTGTTCACATATTTACTCACATACGCAAGAAGGAGTGATTCCAAAAATAGATAATTTTCAATAGTTTTAGGCTTTTTTCGGACATCCTGTGTAGAGTAACTACACTAACCATAGGGAAATTGCTTTTTAGCTTTGCATAATTCTCATGCTTATTTGGCTCAGTCTTAGACTTTGGTAAGTATCAGGTTTAACACAACGAAATGCCCATACTCTTTTAGCTAAGGTTTTACGCGTGAAAACTCAATTAAATAATCTAGTGTAAGTGGGTTTTAAGTAGCTACAGGCAACGTTTGGCAAACAGCTAGCAGACAAATTTATCTTTTATTTTTCTTTTTATTTACACCGTACTGTATTTTATTAGCTAAATGTATGGACTGCGAGAATGTGCACCGGTGTAAGTAGCATGGGTGAAAGTTATATGCTCAAAAAACAAAATCTGTCGTCACTTCTGACAAAACAACTAAGAGTAAGTCTTGACATTAATTAAATTAGTCTATCACTATTACTAACTAAATAAAAAATGCGAATTAAGTTTTGTATATTTTACAGGTAAACTTAAACAGAATTCTCACCTGTTTTTACACAAAACCTTTGTTGTTTTTACATTTGACCTTTTTCTGTTTACGTTTGACCTAAAATGTCCAGATAAATTACGTTCAAAATGCCTACTTTACCAAAATTTTAATTTTATCAGTGGGGGGGGGGGGCACTTGTCATTTTGACCTATGCGCAGCTACCCTCTACAGAAGATTAACTTCAAGTTGGCAATTCGCATTAGCATTTTCAAGGTTGATCTTCTCTTTGCCCCACTACACGGGCCAGCTCTCGGAGTGCTACTTCCGCAGTAAATAAGTAGAAGTACTTGTGTATTGAAAAAAGCTGAATGTTGTATTTGAGCAGAAATAGTAGACCATATATTTAGCAACAGTGGATTTTTTGGCCATATTGACATTCTAGTAGACTGTTTCTGATAAAACCACCTCAATCTGCTTTATATTAAATCAGTAAAATATTAAGTCAATCAACTTGGTTTTTTCAAAAAGGTAAAATAAAACAATATAATCACGCATTTAGTACATAACATTTTTTTAAAAGAAAAACAGAATACTATGTTACACAAACTGTGGAATTTTGAAAAAAGAGCAATTTGTTCTATTTATGTGATGTTCAAAGTCAGGGAAAAATAAAATTGGATTGGCAGAACATGCTTAATTACAATGGGAAAGTGGCCTTTTTGTATATAAATGTTTAATTTAACCATTGAGCAGGACTATCAATTATTGCTGTCCTGGCATTATATGCCCATTGTTAGACATAACAATTGTAAACAGACACAAGATGTTTTAATTTCCTAAAATGAACATTAACAACAATTTATCCAGGCAAGTGGTAAGTGAGCCAGAAAAGTTAGTCAGAGACATCATAATTTGATGATTTTAATTTAAATCCTTTTGTACGTTTTTGTTATCTTAGGCCATACATGTTTGACAGGAGAACCACCCATTAAACATTGAAACAATATTAAAAGCACTGCAATTCAAAATAAAACATGAAAATATCATAACCTTTCATCAGCATTAACATCCTTATGATTGATTAGCTACACAAGTATTCCTGGGACTTTCAATGCACTGTGGATCTACAAAAAATGTCAAAATATAAAATAGGGAAATGAAAATGAGGCCCCACACACCACCTCATAAAGGGGGGGGGGCAGTCAGAAAAGTTTTTTCTACCTGGCAGACATTATGTTAATGTTTAACGGGATGCCTTTAGCACAGTGTAGCAAGTAAACAGTATGGCCTCTCAGCAGTGCAACATGTTCTCCTATTTTTATGCAATTTACTGGTCAGAGCCTGAATAACAAACATCTTCAGTGGAACGTGGGCTGCTTTAGTTTAGTGGAACATTTTCTGCGGATATTTTGGAAAAATATGACAAGCTTCCACTTGGCAACACATTATGGCAAAAATGAGAAGAGCCAGTTGTAAATTTCATAATTAGATAATTAATGTGTAATTGCATATACTGTATGTTGTATAACTAAAGCTGGAAAAAAGAATAAAATAATATTAATAAACTGCAATGATGTTAAAATGAATGTAATATTAAGTTTGTGGTTACTAGTTAGGACTATACCCTTTTACTCTGAGCATGTGGTTTTTGCATTTTTATAAATATTATTTCACAGAATAAAATAGCAAACTTGAGTGTTTTAAAAATGCTCTACCACGCCAAAAATGCCTGCGAGTGTTGCCATATTGGCAAAATATGAAAATTCTATGGTGGCATGCCTATGCACTTATTGCATTAGTTTTGATGCAAAGCTCAGAAGCTCCAGGGGATGTGGCCGAAGGAACCAACTTTGCACTATAAAAATGCATAATGTGACATGTGCAGGGGCGTAAACGTCCAAGGTTTCAACTGCAAAGGTTCCTATTCCATGCCTTCCGTCAACTTGGCAGGAATCATCAGAATTAACTAACTCCAAAACATGTGCTAAACTGTAACAATTATTGTCTATTTATTATAAAAAAAATGTATCATGTACATTTTCAAATAAGTTTTCTTGCCTATTTGAATGTGTGTAGTGTGTACTCC
Source organism: Muricea muricata (assembly GCA_963855995.1). Taxonomy (NCBI): domain Eukaryota; kingdom Metazoa; phylum Cnidaria; class Anthozoa; order Malacalcyonacea; family Plexauridae; genus Muricea; species Muricea muricata. The sequence continues at coordinate 4,200,797 of OY979724.1, read as the reverse complement.
TTTTATTGTTAATTACATAGTTTAATTTCATTTTGAAACAGGATTTTTGAGACGCTTTTCACATTTATTTTAGCTAAAATCCTGTGTTAAAACAAAATGAAGCTATATAATTAGCAATGACAGTGGTACAAGTTTTAGAAGAAAAATTGTCTTTCATTGTTATTTGTTATAATATCTTTACACACTTTACAGTGTGGACTGGTCACGATTAGTAAAACATGGACTGCACTTGATTAGTAAAACATGGACTCCATTTAGTAAAAAATGGACTTGACCAGTAAAACATGGACTCAATTAGTAAAACATGGACTTGATTAGTAAAACATGGACTTGGTTAGTGAAACATGGACTTGATTAGGAAAACGTGGACTTGATTAGTAAAACAGGGACTTGATTAGTAAAACATAGACTTGATTAGTAAAACATGGACTTGATTAGTAAAACATGGACTTGATTAGTAAAACATGGACTTGATTAGTAAAACATGGACTTGATTGGTAAAACATGGATTCAATTAGTAAAACATGGACTTGGTTAGTAAAACATGGACTTGGTAAGTAAAACATGGACTTGATTGGTAGAGCATGAACTTGGTTAGTAGAACATGGACTTGATTAGTAAAACATGGACTTGATTAGTAAAACATGGACTCGACAATAAAAAAACTCAATTATCAAAACATGGACTTAATTAGTAAAACATGGACTTGGTTAGTAAAACATGGACTCAAAACAATTAGTAAAATATGGACTCCATTAGTACAACAGAATAATTTCCAGTTTGCTCCTGTCAGTCTGTCCAAACATTACATGTTGGCTTTTTCAGCACTGTCAGATCACTTGTGTTGGCTTGTGAAAACAGCTTGTTGTGATGTAATTTTATACTTTATTGTATTCTATTGTATTCCACATTATTTATGACAATTCTGTGTAAAGCTGCTCTACTCGTAAAATCAAATTGAATTTGAAATTTACTTGTTTAAGAAAGTGCTAGTATAATTAAATTTGAAAAGCACAGGAAAATCAATCAACCAATTCATGACACAAGTAAACTTCAGGTTATGCAATTCAACTTATATACTGCCATTTATGTTCAAACATGATGTATGAACTGTTTCACATGTTTGTTCACATTTGAAATGTGACATTTTGCAATGGAAACACAACGTTTCTGGTGCTGTTGAAATTAACACTTTTTTTCCTCTTGCTAAAGGCCCTGCCACACAATGCAATTTTTTTTGCAACTTGCAATGCAATTCTACTCATGGATGATGTAAAATTGGCAAATACAAGTTTCAATCAGAGTTTGCCGATATATTTTTAACATACCAAACATTTGCACAAATTTACATCTCTTACGAGGAGAATTGCATTGCAAGTTGCAAGAAAAATTGCACCGTGTGACAGGGCCTTAACTCATGCAAGTTGTTGGTATTTTCTGGGCTGTGTTAACAATACTCTTTGAGTTTCACCAAGTTCTTGACAAATAGCTTTCACCTGTCAACAGCTTTCAGGGGGCAAAGTGTTTGATTTGATGAAACATTATGTTTTAACTATCAATAAACACATGAAATATTTCACCTATGCTTGAACATAAATTGCATTATATTAGTCAAATTGCACAAGCTAAGGTGAGCTGGAGCATATTCTGTGTTACTGATGGTCCAATCAAGTCCATGTTTTACTATTAATCAAGTCCATGTTTTACAAATGAGTCAATGTTTTACTACAAATTGAGTCCAGTCTATTGTTACAAGAGGAAATCTGTTTGGCATCAGATAAATATTCTCTATTACTTTAGAAACTATGTACATTTTCTACATATGTTCCAAATAATATTTATCTGACGGCGGAGAGATTTAACGACGAAACACAAGTCACTGTGACAACGCCAAAGTTAAAGACATGGACAGATCTGGCAAGTCAAATAAATAGAAAATATTGTATCATAAGAATACAGCTAAACCAACGGTAGGCTTCATCTAAACTGCGGCTTTTTCGCTAAATTGAGCCTGACTGCCCACAAAACTCATCCATATCAGAGGACGAGATACTCTTCTACAACTACTGATAGAAAATAAAGCGTATTACCTTAAAATAAAGGCAGGATTGCTTCGATATCTTAATGATTTCAAAACTTCGCCCCTAATTTTTTGCTTTGCAGATAAGAAATCGAAATTGGACATTTCTGACTGTCACGAGAAAACCCGACGCTGTGCGCCAGCAAGTCGATGAATCCCGAGCAACTGGAAAAAGAGAGAAAAACCAGCAAAGCCCGAGGGGGTGGGAGGAGAAACAGGGGGTGCTGTGGTGGAACAAATCATAGTAAACTGTCCGAAGTGTTGATTACATCTGAGAATGTTGTTACTACCTAACTCAATATCAAATTTCTTTTCCTGAGGTTACTAACGCCGTCTGTGAGACTGCAAAGCAGACTAAGACCATGCAATCCGTGCCAAATCAAAACAATGCCGCTCATGCTTGAAACACTGGTCTTTACATGGAGGATATTACACGGTGGCGCGACGCGATATGAACATTATTTTCGAGTGGTAAAATTGAAAGAATTGTTTTCAACACGAGAAAATAATATTCGTATCTTCCAGCTACCGGTAATGTTCTTATTATTATCTGGTCTGAAGTCGGAACAAGCGAACAGAGAACATAGAAATCCCGCGGGAAAACACACGCGTTTTTCACGCGTTATTTTTTCATATCTTAACTACTGAAAATATGGAAAATACGAGTGTTTTAGTTTGCGGTAAAACACCGAAAAAAAGTTATTTCGTGTGATACGGATACTTCTATTTTGAACAAAATTGTAATGTTATCGTCTCCATTTTATTCAAATAATTTCAGCATGCAATATTGTTTCAACTGTTTAATTATTTACTTTGCCTTAACCGGTTTTAGACCAGTATTTAGTTTACGTTGCAATTCCCACGTGTAACATTGCAATGCATAATTGTTACAATTCTTACCGAGATATGCGAAATGAAATGTATTTTAGTAAGAAAAATTGTTCAAAAAGTGTTATATTTGCATGTGTTTGTCCTTTGCTAGATGTTATCCTGGCACCAGCTCTATCAGCAGTTGCCACTGTTTACCGAAATCAACTCACACAAGTTAGTATCAGCATCCAATCAGTTTTTCTCCTTCGAGAAGTGACCTGGATAAGCCGAGAAGGCATTTTTTTATTCAGTGCTTGTGATTCATAGCTTAGAATGGGTTTACCTCTCATTTCCACCGCCTAATAACTTTAGAAACACATAATTCTTGTCATCAAGTATCAAGGTATCGAGTTAATTTTCTGCAAGAGCAAATCTTCAGATTTTTTTACTAATTTACCTCTTGGCTACATTTTTAAAACTTTTTTATTCACATGTTTTTTCTCCTGAAAGCAGTTCATTAAGTTCGCTTTTGTCTTGATGAGAGAAATTACCTGCAATTGTCAAAAGGAAAATCTAATATTGAATTAACTTCGCATTACGTAAAACGTGTTAAAATAATTTTTACTTTCACTTGACAGAATGTTTTAATCAAAACAATCCTCTTAAAAAGTGAATAAAGAATAAATCAATCACTTAATTTTAGTTTACGTGAACCAATAGTCCCTGATCAAACGTCTGAGAATTAGTATTTCGGGAAGGCTGCGGAGCTAAAACAGTCAAGGTAAGGCAAATTCGGGAACATGTGCGATCCCATTGACATGCACAGGCAGTTTTTATTTTGTAGCTAAAAGAATAAGACAATTTCATATTGACTTCAGCTCATTCAAATTGACCAAAATTCAAAGGATCTGTTTGATTTGTGCCTGGCTCATATTTGGCCTGCGAATTTTGGCCACTTTGATGGAAAGCGTGCATGAAAACGACGAATTCGTCCAGGCGGGCATCTTTCGTTTAGCTGCGTTTTTTATTTTCCTTGCTCAATTCTTTAAAACATACAAGAAGGTCAAATAAAATGCAATTATGCAATTATACAGTGGTATTATTAAGTTGCTGTACCAGTCTGTGACTGTATTATCATTATTCAGTTCTATAGAAATTTATTGTTTTCACAGTGCTGCATAACAGACCTCTCAACTCTGACGCATTCGGTGTCAATCTCACGCTATCCATTTCTGGCTCACGCCACCACTGACACTGAAATCTCACGCATTTAGCAGTTTCGCACTCAAGTGAAGTCACGAGTTGCTAGCGGGTATAAATTTATTTCTCAAGAAATCATGATATAAATTACGTAACTAAGGTGCATTTAATGTATATAAATTCAAAAAGCGTTATGCGCGATACATTGTTTGGTACATTGCGCGAAACACTGTTTTATAACCCAGGATGCCAACATGTAATAAAACCTGGATTAAATCGTTGGACTGACTACGCTAACGCTGCTGTTTAACGGGGGGGGGGGGGGGGGGGGGGGTGAATAGGGTTTCGGATCATCGCATTTTCTGAAAAAAAGCGATTCGGAATCGGATATGGCTGAAATTTTTTACGGATTAGCGGATCCAGAAAATGCGTCGGATTGCGTATTTATCCAATATTTTTGTTCGGATTGAGGATTTTTTTGTTGCTTGCTTCGGACTCTGGATAGATTCATTTTGCTTTTGGGCTGTGAGGCCTATGAAAGCAATAAAAAATTCGAAGCCGTTTTCGCTGTCTTCTTTGTATTTCGCTATATATATGCCCTATATGGCCCTAAGATATTCTCTGGGATACTTATGGCTTTTAGCATTATACCCTGATAACATGAAGTACGATACAGCGTTCAACTGCCCTTCTGGCTCTCCTTGATTCGGATTTTTGCAAAAAATGTTTACGGATCAGCGGATTTTTCATAAATTTTCAGCGGATTTGCGGATTTTAGTCCCCCTATTCACCCCCCCCCCCCCCCCCTTTAACTATTTCTTGCTCACGAGCAAAATGTTCTGACCTTCATTCCTCTGCAACATACCCAAATTTATAATAAAATTGCTAATTCTTCATTTCAACATGTTGATATTTTATCCTTTATTTGGACATAACTTTACAGATAAGATCCGAACAATATAGCAGAAGATATCATTGCGTCACGTGCAATATACGATATGTTTGAACATACTATTTTAAGTACGTAAAAGATGCATCTAATCACACACCCACTTGGTATGTAAACTAGATTTTCGAAGGCGGAAGTTGGGCAATTTGTCGAAGCGGCTACTTCCTTTTGTATCGCGGTGCTCTTTGTATCAACCGTGGACAAAGATTGGCCAAACAATTCCACCTTGGCAATGGGCAACGACACAATAGAACTCTCAGTTCATTCTGGCTTGCTGAAGCATTTCGAGCGGCGGAAATCGCGCCATTCGTGGTCCGAACGTTGGGCTGTCCTTGGCTCCGAGTCGCTGCGTTTATTTACAAACCATGAATCATTTTTGAGCGCTTCTGGCGAGCCGAAAATAATCCAGCTTACCGCGGACACGTTTTGTGACAGCGTGCATGTTAACGGTCAAAATGTCCAGTTCAAAATTTGCGCCGGCGATACGTTCATGTTCAAATGCGAGTCGGAATCTGTCAGACAAGAATGGTTGGCTAAATTAGAAATGGTTTTGTCTGGCTTCTGTAGGCAGAACTGCTTTCATTGCAGCGGTAAATACGCCCAAATTAGCGTAAGTTCAGGCAATGGATCGGCCGATAGATCGCGCCAGAACTGTGCGGACAATTTGTACATCAAACCAGGCGAAATTATTCAAGACACGTTAAATTCGAAACGTACAAATTCTCAAAGGAATTCGACAGGATGCGAAGATCAAATTACATCGAAATCACCCCTTAAAATTTATGATACGGAACAAAACGTGTTTTCCTCGTTTAGCAAAACCAAGAAGACGGCAAGAACGAAAAGCGAAAGCGATGAAATAACGGTAAATATGAACGCTGTTCAGGGACGCTTGCAAAGCCCCTCAAATGTTGGACAAAGTGTGAAAAGTGAAAAGTCACCTAAGAATAGTTTTGGCTATTCGTTCGAGGCCGATGATATGGATAGGATTACAACGTCCCCACTGACACTTTTCGATGCTGAGCATAAACGGTTCTCGACGTTTTCCAAGCGATTCAGTTTGAAACGCGAGCGAGTCATGACCGATTTCGCGAACCCTGGTTTCGTATTAGAGGATCAAAATTTTCCAACAGACCCTCAAATTCCTAAAACGATTTCAAAAGTTTACGGTGAGTCTATTTTTATCGTATTTCCGCATTTTCCGTGTTTGTATTTTACCTTTTTTATTTGTGGGCGCAACGTACGCTAATGTATAAACTACATCGCTCGTTGGTTACATTTACTTGTAGAACCTTTGGGTTAAAGTTGTGTCACCGTTTTAATATTGCATTTTAAAGGCGAAATGCATGATGGAATTCTGGACAGAACTATAGTTTATAAAATATCTATACAAATTTAGTTTCTCTTTCAGGTATGACATGGCAAATTACCAAAAGTTGCTCATACACTGGCTTCGTTATACAATCTTCAACCAATTTTTAGGCGCTAAAGTGTTGCAGTTGGATTGCAAAGACAACTTGCTGCAAACTGTTTTGGAATAATTCAGATCTAAACCTAAATCTGAGAAACAATAAATGTCCTGACGCCCTGTTTTAGCGGGGGGGGGGGGGTTGCTTGACATTGAGTAAAGATGTTATTTCGTTTAAACAGAAACTTTAAAGACAATGAATAGGAGGTTCAGTTTTATGAATCTCATGAAAATTTCCTGTAAATATAATTGTTGTATAAGCACATTTTCACCCCATTGCTAGCACGTTTCTAAGGTTGAAGGTCTACTGCAATTACTGTTGATCACACCAATTAGAATAATTCCTTGATGGCTGCCACAAAACGAGAAATACCGTTATTTAATCATACTATGGGTTTCGAAAAAAACCAAAACAAATAGTAATGTATTGCAGTTTATGCTAATTAGGGATAACTTTCGTTTATCACGTTGGTTGCAAAAAGCAAACACTCTTCTCACGTGTGGGCTCATATTGGTCAGCGGACACTTGCACGAAGAATAGTTGCTACTTCATTTTTCCGTGCTGAACAGGATTTGCGCACCAAATTTAAGATATGTATGTTGCTTCGTTCTTAAAAAATCCACTCAGCCCGGGCAAATGAAGTAGCTACCGAAAGAATATATATCTGTGACAAGCAAAGATTTGAATGTTGTATCAGAAGTCCGCTGAAAGTTTTGAGCTTAATGTTCTTGGAGAGAATATTGTCCGAAGATCAGTTATAATTTTTTTATGTTCATAGATGCGCCACTCGACTACGACGTACCAGCGTTGTCGAAGAACGATCCGAAACGAGGCTCCCTCAAAGTCTTAACCGAAAAAAACAACTGGAAGAAATATCAAGCCGTTGTCGAGGGAAATGCTTTGATTTTAACTGATCCTGAAAGCAGCTCTCCTGAAAACAATTGCACACGCATAGAGCTCAAAGCCAAAATCAAATTCACCCTATTGCCAAGACGAAATAATGACTATAGGTTCAAAATGTCGACTGGGACTTTAGAGTACTTTTTCAAAACTTCGAACGTGATGCAGCGTGATTCCTGGATAGAGGTTTTGACCGAGGCATCCAGCACTGTTTGCCAAATGGCATGTCCGCGATGCTGCAAGAAAGCTAGCCAAAACGGTCCAAGAGTCAGCGCGAACAAAGCAAGCGAATCAGATACGAGCCTGCCAGGAGTGGGCCAATGGGATGAAAGCACTGATGAGGTATTTTACGTCGGGATGGCGAAACCCGATGAAGGGGTGACATTTGTTAACTCGCAGACACAAGAAAGCGAAAATGTTCTTTATAGCGCTTGTGAAGGAACGACTATAGGTAAGCTAGAGTAATTGGTTTTGCTCGTGCGTAATTTCTACCTACCTCGAGCTCGAACAAGTTATTTCGATCATCTGAAATAGTTTTATCCATCATATATCTTGTTGTCGATGTTTTTCACAGAAATTTGACTAGTTTCCCAATGTTTACAAGTGCTGGTATTTCTACTAAAAATGTTTCATATTTTTTAAATATCGTATAACACCACTAAAGGAAGAGATGGTTTAAAAACTCATTAGAGTTCATCATCACTGCGTACGTATTACTCTATTCCCTCTTAACTAGCTTTATTTAGACACGGTACTATGACAATACCAAGGTTTTAGTATCTGCGACTTGAACAATTGGGCAATTCAAAAATTGCCCTTGTTGGATTTGGCAAATGTGACGAATACACCCGTGACGATCACTAATATAGATGAGTTATATTCTTATTCTAATGAGTTTCCAAACCATCTCTTCTATTTATGATAAAACACTTTCATATGGCATAAAACGCTGGTTCGGCTTATCGTGTTTTAAGTATTACTTATTATAATATAGCAGAAAATGCAAATCCGCTGACGTAGGCACCGCTAGCCCGACAGCAGACTTCATAAGTGCTTACACGTCACATAGTTTCCTGTTAATTCAAACCGAGATTATTTTTGCAATATTGCATTGCAATTCATTGTTCGATACTGACATGACGTAAGCACTTCAATGTTCTGGCTAGGTCCATGCAAATGCTAAATTATTATCATTATTAATTTCTTTCGAAATGGATTGTATTCAGAGTCAATGAACGAGCAAATATTTAAATAGCTGGACGAAATGGTCGGGCTATAAGGCTGTTTATTGCAAATAACTGTAAGTAAACATAAGAGAGGCTGGAAATTTTTCGTCTTGACATTTAGTGAAAGCTAATGCAATATATACAAAAAATTCACACAACTAATTCACATGGCTAGCCAAGTGCAATATAAAGGGTGTACAACATAGGAGGCGGAAGATGTACTGAAGAGGTGATTATTAGGTGGGGGCTTAACTTAGGTATAAGCTTGGGCGGTTGTAAGGTTTTTTCCTATGTAGTCCGGCAGATAGAGGCCGACATACTTACGATATCGAGGGACAATTCCATTTTGGTTTTATCTTGTCCCTTTAAACTTAGTAAGTATATTTCTGAATGTTGGCCGCGTTGAAATTTCTTGTGGGCTCTTGCCAACACGTTTTTCTACGATATTACTATAAAACTGTATTACTGTCAAAACAGGTGATATTTCAAGTTCAATTTTAGAAAAAGTAACTTGCACCAACAGAAAGCTCGTAAAAAAGTAAATATAAGACATTTAAATGGCCACCTGGATTTTTCAAGCGGTTTTCAAGTTATTGATCCTTTAAACCACGAAAAAATGCTAAAATCGCGCAAAAAACCTGGGCACTAGTTTGAAAATATGCTTTCAAAGGCTGATAACTCATTTAGAATTGGAAAAATTAGGGTGGCCATTTAAATGACTTATATTTAATTTTTTACGAGCTTTCTGTTGATGCAAGTTATTTTTTCTAAAATTGAACTTGAAATATCACCTTTTTTGACAGCAATACAGCTTTATAGTAATATCGTAGAAAAACGTGTTGGCAAGAGCCCATAAGAAATTTCAACGCGGCCAACATTCAGAAATATACTTACTAATTTTAAAGGAACAAGATAAAACCAAAATGGAATTGTCCCCCGATATGGTAAGTAAACATGCTTTTTGGTACTCCTATCTGCCGGACTAATGTTACTTCGTGAATAAAGGAAGATGCTCTGGCGCCGAGCGAGAAAAGTTTTGACAATATGAAGGCGGAAATGGCATTTCAGGGTCGTTTTAACTTCTCTGATTTCGGTTTCCTGACGCATTTTGCTCTACCAGTTATCACGAGCTGCTCCACATAATCGCCATTTTTAAATCCCTAACCGTCAACGATTGTAGTTACGGCCTTACGTGTGGACTTGCCTTCCACGGCCCAGCTCCTGGTTGGTTAATCTATAATAAGGATTCAGATCTAGATATCTCTAATATACACAGAGTAGAATAAGACATACCAGGAGGTGTTGAAAGCGCAGGGGACTGTACGGGCAGAAAAAAAGAATGAGGTGGAATAAAAAAACTATGGGCAGGATTGTGTGAAGAGCCAAGAGGCGATATAGAATTAGGTAGAAAGAGATCGACCAGTACAAGAAGTTGAGCAGCCGATTGATGCAGTACCTACCAAAGGTTGCTAACAGAGGTCGCTGACGTTCATTGATGTTTGCGGCAAGCAGACAATCAAAGAGGATAATTTCTGTGTAATTGTAGGAAGAGGATGAATTTCTGTGTGCATTCTATGTAATAATAGACATCAACTCAATTCATTTACATTCTTGCGTGTACACCCTTTACTCACAAAACTCACAATATAGACATTACAAAATCCAGAATACTGTAATATACATCAAACAATATGACATGAGTATGATAAAATAACATCTCTTTCTTTCAGAGCCTGTTCATCACGAAGATCAGAGACCCGCACCTTTCCGCAGCGGCTATCTGAAAACTAATGCCATTGACAACAACTGGGAACGATACTGGGCCACTATAACGGCAAAGCAATTAGTTCTGCATTCGAGCGAAGAAAATTTAAATTCCCTCAAAACCATCGAGTTGGCACAGAATGTTCAATGCAAAACTGCCAAACGAAGCTCGTATGATTTCCGATTTACTTTGGTTTTAAGCGCGACCGAGTGTTGCGAATTCAAGTGCGCGACTGCACACGGGAGACGAGAATGGATGACAGCGTTAGAATGTGCAGCAGGTGGAGTTAGCCAAGGAAGCAATGCTGGTTCCAAAATTTCTGAAATCGTTACGAAGATAAGGGAAAATCAAAGCAAGCTTGAGGAAATACAACATCAGCAGCAACTGGAAAAGGAACGAGAAAAACATCAGAAGGAGTTGGAACAACAGGAGCAACAAAAACAACAACAACAACCACAAACTGGCGACAATCCCCAAGATATTTACGACGATGTTTCTACGAACAACACGTCGCAACAAAATTGGCAAGGAGCAGAAGTTATTCCAGTCAATCAGTTAACAGCCGTAAATAACAAACAACAACAACCACTTCAGACCACAAAAGACATCAAAGATAAGCCTATTACAACAAAAAACAACCAACAACAACAGCCACCAAAAATTGTGGCTAAAAGTGAAGATATTTACGAGATTATCCCAGCTGAGAAAATTCAACAACAAATTCCAGCGCCGCCACAGCACATACCACCACCAACGCCACCTCAAAAAATACATCAACAACAACAACAACAGCAAAATGGCGTGGGTCCACAAGATATTTACGATGATGTTTCTTCGAACAATACGTCGCCACAAAATTCGTCTGGAGCAGAAGACGTTGCAGTACATTGGGGTGCTGACGAGATAACACCTGAAGATAACAATCAACAACAACCAATTCAGAAAACAAAAGACAGCAAGGATAATCACAAGCTTACTGCAAGCTTACAAAAACTATTACCACCACCCCCACAAGACCTGCCACCTCTGACACCGCCGCAGAAACGACAGCAGAAACAACAGCAACCTCAAACTGCTAGTAATGGTAGATCCGAAAGCATTCCACACCAAACTTTGCTTCCGCCACCGCCTCAGCAATTGCCTCCTTTAACGCCGCCGCAGAAACGACATCATCTTCAACAGCAGCAAAGCAGTAATAACGCTGAAAATATTTGTAACGATTTCGTGACGGGCAAAATTCGAGAGCAGCAATTGCCACCACCACCACTGCAGCAATTACCACCTACGACACCACCGCAAGAGAGACAACGACAACAACAACTAGAAAATGCACCGGAAGAAAAAAAATCGAACGCAGAGGGGGTAGAGCAAGAGCTTTACGAATTCATTCCTGGTGACAACGGCCAACAAAACACAGAGGAATTGTATGAAATTCTTCCTGGAGAGAAAAATGAACAAGACCAACAACAACAACAACAACAACAACAGCAACAACAACAACAACAACAACAACAACAACAACAACAACAACAACAACAACAACAACAACAACAACAACAACCAAAACAAAAAGATGACCAGCAAAATAAGCAAAAGAAAAACAAAGAAAAGAAAAATAAACGGATTTTGCCAGAGTTACATATTAAAAAGCAGAAAAAAGAGAAGAAGAAACCAGTAGGTAATCCAGATCTCGAACAGAAAGATCAAAAACAAAGCAAGAAAGATGACTCGAAACGACAACAAGAACAAGAACAACAGCAACAACAACACAAAGTAGCATCAAAGCAAGACGAAGAAACTAACATAGACAATACAAGGCCAATTCCCGAAGGAAGCGCGGAAGGGCAGATTGAATCATTGTGGAATTTTGAAGAACATGTTCAAGTTATAGACGAAGGTAATTCTGTCGGCAGGAATATTAATGAAGTAGTACAACTGAAAGAAGAGAACGATGTTTGTGTCGCAGTAGAAAGCAAACCTGAGGCGACTTGTTCGAACGAAGTAACGGCTGTTGTGGATACGTCAAATATGACACAGGGTAAGCTATTTTAATTTACTGTGCTAGGAAATCAAATTGAGCCGATCGCGTTTCATGGTAGGAATGAATGTACAGGCACTTCTCAATGGACCATTCTCCAATTAGACAAACTTTTAAATTCGAAAACAATTTTAGCACAGTTGGAAAGAGCTTTCTAAATTTAGTGAAATTGTGAAGTTTAGTTGTAAAATATTGAAAAATGTCGAAAACATAGTAATGTAAAGTTAGCAAATTTTCTATACTTTTACATTACGCGGGAAAAAGCGTTACCACATTTCTACATAGTGGTAACGCTTTTCCGTGCGTAATACAAAAGTATACAAAATTCGCAAGCTTTACAGGGCTGTATTTTCCGCATTTTACAATATTTTGCAAACAAACTTCACAATTGTATTAAATATAGGGTGCTCTTTCCAGCTGTGCTAATTGATTTTCCGAATTCAAAAGTTTGTTTAATAGGGGAATGGTCAATTCAGACGAGTTACAGGCGGTAGATAATTAAATGCAATAGTTGAGTGCGCAAATAGGGAGGTGGATAGCATGAATTCGCAAACGGAAAAACATTGAACGAACCTACAGGATAGGTACTGTTCTACAACAAGCTGGTGTGCTTTATGTCTGAACAAATTCTAAAGGAATTCTCATATGATGGTCTAGCGTAAGTAGTATTTTACAATAAGCTGTCGTGGTTTGTGTCTGAGCTACCCGAAAAAGATATCACAAACGCACTTGTCCAGTGTAGGTAGCATTTTATAATAACCTGTCGTGTTTGTGTTTCAACTACAGTCGAACCTCCATTAAGCGGCCCTCCATTAAGCGGCCACACTCTATTGAACGGCCACATGTCAAAGTCCCAAAAATATTTAGTATATATTATTAAAGATAAGACCTCCATTGAACGGCCACCTCTATTAAGCGGCCGCGGCCACCTTCGAGTGGTCCCAAGCAGTGTTTTTTTAACAATTATAACCTCCTTTAAACGGTTAGCCAGTTTTCCAAACACAGTTTTCACCACAATTAAACCGCTAAAAAATCTGTTTGTTGAGATTTTAATCAACGCGTGTCTCTTAACACATCGTCTAGCAGTAATCTAATTTTAAAACTAACAAATATTTACGTTTCCGTTCGTCTAATTTAGTTTACTTTAGCATCAAATCCCTCTTTCTGTAGCTTTTCTTTCTGCGAACTTATTGAAAATGCATCTCCCATAAAGATTTTTGTCTTGTTTTGTTTTGTTGGGTATAGTTTTCCAGTTAAGATTGTTTTTATCGAAGTCGAGATTTTATTTTAAGTACATAAAAGGAACATTTGACTATATTTTTGCCTATATTTGGCATACCTCTATTAAGCGGCCACCTCTATTAAGCGGCCACCTGGCCATTCCCCGAAGGTGGCCGCTTAATAGAGGTTCGACTGTACTTAAAAAAATACCTTAAACATAGTGATCTAGTGTAGGTAGTATTCTACAATAAGCTGTCGTGGTTTTTGTCTGAATGCGGTCTGAACTACCTGAAAAAGGTACCTAGTCCTAAAACAAATATGGTGGTGTAGTGTAACTGAGTACGCTACTCTGTAAAATCTGTTTACCCTACACTGCAATAGTCCGTGTCTGAATATCGTAAAAAAAACAGTGGCATATTTTGTGCTACGGTTGGTGTTAAGGTGTGCTAAGCGTGCTATGTTCACGGCGTAAGGCAAATGGAGGATTTGGCGGGTGGGTAGGGTTCTGTTTGCGGTGGACACTGGACATGTTCCGTTTGATATTGTGTCTTCTTGTTCCTGCAAGTTATCAACAAGCTTGCTGCAAGTTGATAGACCCTAATTCTAGTGTCGATAGCATTCTAGAAATTTATCGAATAAACAGTTATTGACCTGTGTAGTTGCAATTAATTACATGTAAAGGTCAGGAAACTGTACGGATTAAAATTGAGGTTCGAAAGAGCTGACCAGGCACGGTTCAAAAATTATACTTTAAAGTTGGTTTAAACATCTAACCAACGTCTATCCATTCTGTATCCACCAAAATCTCGGCAATCATCTCGTTTCCCCTCATGTACCCAACCAGGAAGTAAATCTTACAAATGTTAGAAATTAGAATGTCATCAAGATAAAAAGAACAGTTGATTGCAGTTTTGTCGAAAGGAAATATGGAAGAGATTAAGAGTATTTTGAAAGGTCAGTTTTGTGAAATATTGTTTAAAAGTACGTACGACATTCAAGGTGTATGAGGCGTTTATTTCTGAACAGCATTTGTGTTAAAACTATTTTGAGTATAATAAGTGTGGACTTCCTGATCGATTTCTATGGGAAGCAAAACAAAGCATTCTTCGACGTTTTATGCTCAGAATTCGATTCAAAAATTGTTTATTATACGTCGTTTGTTTTGTTTTGTTTTATGTCACCCAGATATCTAGGGTACAGCGGTATTTAAAGGACCATGAATGCCGAAGTGTTACAATTTTGGGATTGTCAACAAGTGGCTGATACCCTGATAAAAAATTTGCCAAGACTCAAAGTATGAGTTACAGGGGGTTTATATATAAGGCTGCAGTTGTGTGAATTAAATTGTTAGCTAGGTTTTAAATGTCTTCTTTGTACTTACATAGCATTTTAAAGGGGTATAATATACATGAATTCAGGTTGAGTTACATTGTGGATTGAACTCATCCTGTTTTTCTTTAGGAGATTGAATTATGTTTGCTTAGAATGAATCCAGATTGAGTGATTACATCAGCTATCATAATTTAATTTCAATCTTTTGATTTCAACAGAAATGGAATGAGATTTATCCAAATTAAGTCAATTAGTGAAGACTCTGATAGGTCAGGGAAAACACACATGTTTTAATCTGGGAACCATCCTTTGCCCAAGCAGCGTGGTAAGACTGTAGTACATACAGAGGCAGTTTTAGTTGCTCTTTTTGACAAAAGCTTGTGTATTGATGGAATTTGGATCTGACTACATAATAATGTCATTGTGATCTAATAATATCAAATTTATTGCAAATTTCTTAAATGAGAGAATTGTATTGGTCATGTCAGGCAACCACGAGAAATGTCTATGAGGTCATATTGAAGCTTTTCTGTCTGGAAGATCATGTAGCAAGTCTGCAATTGTGATGCATTCGACATATTTGTTGACAGCTCTTGATTGATGCACTGCTTTTAGATGTTGAAAGGTTTCTTACTCAAGTCCTTGGGAAGCTTGACAATCTTCCAGATGATGTGAATAAGGAACGTCTGGAGCTCTCTCAGAAACTTCAAAAGTTCCTGAACTTGCCGGCTGACAAAGGTTTGGGTAAGAAAAAACCACCTGTACCACCACCAACTGAGCCAGTAAAAGAGGAGGTGAATGAGGCAAGTAGAGGTTATTTTTCTGATATTTGTTGAGGATTGCCTCTTTTTGTTTCTTTGGCAGCAGCTCACAAAATTGCGGTCAAACAGTTTTTAAAGTGCAATATAAGAAGTTCAGAGGTCAGGGTAGCATTAAATTATACAGCATCTGGCTACAATCAGAACTTCCTAGTGAACTGTTGTTCTGAGCTTAATTAAGTGTTTGTTTCAACTATCTCTGGGCCCTGCAAACAGACTCTATTATTTGACCTGGTTGGTTATGTTTATTGCAAATTATTCAGGAGTCAATACTCAATTTTTGAGTTTCTGGTGGAAATTTTCTACAGAAACTAATTGCAATTGCTTCTATTTGACTATATATCTATGTTAATTATCTATATATGTGTGCTGTGTATGCAAATTTTATGTGATTATATAATGTTCTTTAATAAAATTGGAACGTATCGATCCAAACACCAACAGAAATTAGATAAACAATGTGTCACATTTGATCACAAATTTTGCATTCATTTTTAAATCTTAAGAGTTGAAGAGTTAAAAATGTTCATTAGTTTTGACTTTTGTTAGTTTTAACCTCTCTGTTTTGCTGTTAGTTGAAATGTTGAAAACTTTTCAAGGCTATATTTTCCATGTTTTACAATATTTAACCACCAAACTTTGCAATTCTACTATTTTAAATGCTCTTTCTAGCTGTTTTGAACTTTTGTGCCATTTCCATTTAGTCTAATGTACAAATTATCCATTGTTGAGCTGAAATTTATAGCATGCTATTTCCACACTATAGGCTTGTAAGTTTCCAGTCTTTAATAAAAGAAAGTTGTACCAGTAGGCGGTTCCAGGCCGCAGACTGGAGCAATTAGTAATTTATTATAATAATTTATAAAAAATTATTGAACATGAATTTGCAGGTTGATGAGGGAGAATATGGTGATGTTGCGTCAATACAAGGTACAGTGATATGATAACTTACGTATTGCTTGTAGTCAGATGTTTTGATGTTTAATCCTCATAAAAATTGACAAATTGTTAATTTTAATTGTTTAGCCCAAGGTGAAGAGACATATGATGATGTTGTTAAGGATGTTCCAGGTAAAAAATGTCATTATAACTGTGGTGCTTAAATTTGGCCATTGAGAATAAAATTTTCTGGTGTAACAGAAAAGTAAGAAATAATTGGAGCTCATTGTAAATGCAAATGCTGAGGAGGGGCAAACATGTTTTTAACATGACAGCAGCAGGTTAAATATTGCCTCAGAATTTTTTTGCCAAAGTAAGTTGACAGGAGCAAATAACAAGGACTGAGAATCCAGGTTCAAATTGCCAGGGGCCTGTTGTTCAATGCTACATAGGTTGACGATAACGCTTAAAGTTTAATCCATTGTTTTATTTTCTGTATTAATTTCCACATTTCTCTTTCCTTCAAAACTTTGCAAAACAAATGTAGTACTGATCTGGACAACATTTCTGAAGAAATATTTCCACGTTTTTGAATAAGTTAGCTGGGAATAAACCTTTGTGTTTTACATTGACCTGCTATGTTTAAGCTAAACTTGATGTAAATTTAACAGGAATATTAGGACTGCCATAAACAGGTATAGGGTTACAAATGATGTCAAGAGGTGTCTAAGTTGCTTTTGGAAATTATGATTTTAATGTACATATCAGTGGCGGATCTAGCGTAAGTCAAAATAAATTACCACAGCTCATTCTAGGATATATTTACATTTTAAAATACCTTCAAAGCAACTTCATTGGTTAGATTTTATTCTTTTGAAATTCATAACCTGTGACATTGTTATAAAGTTATTTTGAATTTAAAATTGAGCTGCTATAATTTATTTTGACTTACCCTGGATCCGCCACTGCTACATATCCGTGTTTATATTTTAGATGGGGAAGAAACATATGATGATGTTGCAAAAGGACCGACAATAGGTAAATTTTTTTTACCTGAAATTTTACAACTTGTAGTTTCAAAACTTTACTATAGCAACAAAATATGCAGAAGGGGTATTGTTACAACAGTATGGTCAATAAACCCCATCAACAATATCTAGTTGAATCTTTTTAGATGACCAAGAGAATTATGATGATGTGGTGGCGTTAAACCAGAGAGGTACGTACAGGTAGCTTTTTTATTTTATTCAATATACCACTGAAACGTAGAGCTCTTGCATATTTCTAAAACTTTCTATTACTAACAGGTAAACAATTAGGGCCAAAGTTATTCGTGCATAAAATAGTAAAAAATGGTAGCAAATAGAAGACCACAAGCTCTTCTGAAATTATGATTTAATTTTCACGCTGGCAGCTGAACTACCAGAAGTATATTGTCGTATTTTCAGTTTTGGAGGCATTTTACAATAAGAGAGCAAGTATAGAATTTCAAGTGTTACAACTGATGATTAGATTTTTGTGGTTTTGCAGCAGAATCAAAAAGCGAGTCGTCGCCTGAACCAGAAGAAATGTATGACGATGTGAATGCTACAATTCCATCTTCCAGTACAAAGCAAAGAACATGTATGTGTGAATTTTTAAATATGTAACCTTCTCCTTTGGAAAATAAATGACATCATGGCATATTTCAAGACTTTCAAGACTACTCAGGGTCATTGTAACACAAAAGTCTAAGTACAGTAAATACTGTAATATTTACTGGTTAGTATTTTGTTTTCATTACAGTGTCAAGGCTGTCAAACAGCTCTTTAGATACGAAGGACGTGGGAGAAGCGAAAAAAGTATCAGACATAAAAGACAAAATTTTTGAAGGTAGAGTACATAATATTGTGTCAATTTATGTATTATATATTTATTTTATGGCTTTATAACAAGGGTAGGCTCAACACAACAGCAGCATATGGCAATAATTGTCATAAAATAATGTTACACCTAACGCACGAATGCCAACTTTCCCTGTAGGAGGAAACTGGAATACCCGAAAGGAAAGCATTTTACAATCATTTGCAAGCTACCGTTCACCGTGCATTCAAAACAACGTTTTAAAAAGTTATAAAGAGCATGTTAGTCAGTCGAAACTTATCAGTTTCAGCTGTCAAACTTGTAAGTTTTTCAGTTGAAACCTCTTCAACTGAATTTCCGCTACTGTATATGTGTTGCAATATTCATCATTTTGGAATCACTAAGCGAAAAGTTACGGCATCAAAACTACAAGTTACGGCATCAAAACTACAAGTTACGGCATCAAAACTACAAGTTACGGCATCAAAACTACAAGTTATGGCATCAAAACTACAAGTTACGGCACCAAAACTTCAAGTTACGCGCACAAAACCACAAGTTACGCGTTCAAAACTTACAAGTTTGACAGCTGAAACCAATAAGTTTCAACTGACTAACATGCTATTCATAACTTTTTAAAACGTTGTTTTGAATGCACGGTGAACAGTAGCTTGCAAATGGTTGTAAGCCTTTTAACTTATTTTTCATTTTTGATAAGCTTCGCCACCACCGGTACTTCCCAGAGCGTCGACTTGCACCATTTTTACACGAGACCTACATGTTTGGGGTGGCGTTACAGAGCGTTTCCGAAAAGCTCCCAACTTTTACAGTCGGGCGATAGAAGCGTTCTGAAAATATTTGACCAATTCATTTGCTCAAGTCTAGCCGTTCATCTGATCAATGGACCGATTGCGTTATGGACAGAATTTTGAAAAAGGTTGAAGTGGGAAAATTCATCACCACAGCATTGAAGAGCATCCTAAAATTAGTAAAATCGCAAAGTTTAGTCGCGAAATGTTGTAAAATGAGGAAAATATAGCCCTGCAAAGTTTGCGAATTTTGTATACTTTTGTATTACGCACTGAATATTGATACCGTTTTCTCGATGTTGGTATCAATTTTCCGCGTGTAATACAAAAATATACAAAATTTGCAATCTTGAAATGCTTACATTTTCCACATTTTACAACGTTTCGCGACCAAACTTTGCAATTTTACTAATTTTAGGATGCTCTTCAATACTGTGGTGATAAATTTTCCTATTTCAACTTTTTTCACAATTTTGCCCATAATGCAATCGGTCCATTGCTCCCGTGATTCCTCAAATTATAAAAATTTCGTTAAAATGTTCACAACTTTCTGTTTATTCACCACATTGACCAATCAGAATACTCGCGAATAAGATATAGCATTCTGATTGGTCAATTAAAAAGGAAGTTGTGAATCTTTTAAGGAACTTCTTCAAACAGAGGAACTCCTAAACATGAGCAAATGAATTGGTCAAATACTTTCCTGACGCGGACCGCTTCTATTGACGCGACTGTTGACATAATTTAATGAAAACCAGCATAAATCTCGTCTAAGGACAAAAACTAAAAACTTCATGCGATGAGAAAGTCATTGTTGTGAAAACGCACGCCTGCAACCACTTCGAAGACTCCAAAAAGCTGTCACTGTAGTTTGAAGGAATCCAAGTTTGGTAAAACTTTTTTTACAACGTAGGCTACCTTGAAAAGTACAAAACGAAGGGTTTGTTCACAAAAAAGTGGCAGAAACGTTACTGTGTTCTCACCCCCCTCGCATTGTATTATTACGAGAGTCCAAAAGATCAAAAACAAAAAGGTCAGATCATTTTGCCCTCCAGTGACTCTACACTTCGCAACGGTTGTCAAAGTTTTCCCGATGTCAAAGAAAAAAACCTGTGCTTCGAGTTGGTCAATAATGATAGATGTTTTCTGGTAGGTTGGTTTTAATTATGTTTCTATATAATCATATGAGTTCATTGGTCGAAAGCTAGAAAGCAAGGGATTGTCGTTATTTCACAATTCATGTTTGTGTGTTGCTCAGTTTAAAGTTGGGAAGGAGTCAGAATTAGAGGTCTGGACGAAACATGTTAAAGCGGCGTTACAGACCGACCTCTCAGACGAACAATCCAAGCTTATTAGACAACAAAGTGTTAAGATAAGTGGTCGCGATGATGACGAAATAGATGCTGGCGAGGAGCTGTATGAATGCATTGATACCATGCAAACAACAGGACCAGCCTCCAATGATGTCCAGCCTGACGAGGGTACGTTTTTAAAGTGTCCATGAGACGCAATTTGTATGTATTCTCCTGGCGGCATTGCAAGGACCGCTTAAAATGAAACTGTCAGCGTGTACATTGCAATCTTGTCGTCAGTTGTGATGAATTCTTGTTATTTTTAGAACTCTATGAGTTGACAGACCAGTTTTCTTCATCAGTCACGGAAACGCCGGGATCATCAAATGAGGCACCGGCAGTTCCATCCCGGAATAATGCACCTCCTGCGAAACCCTCGACTGCTCCCCCGGCCCAGGTGGACGAGGACGATGAAGAGTTCGAGAAAGTTGATGACGACGAGGATTATCATTTGCCTGATGCGAGCGCTCCGAAACCAGGTATGATGGTGTGTCGGCATTTTCAGAAGGATATTTACTGTTGATGAGGCACGGGGGGAGGTACAATCCTTGACAAGCCGCTTCGGTTGGTATGGTATATTCATAACACAGGCGGGCATAATTGTGTTTTTGGCCCAACTCATTCCATATCTGATGCCCAAAGCTCACTAGCTAGCTCACTTAGCAGAATTCCTCTATATATCTGTTAATATTTCTGATACTGTGGTAGGCTCTCAGAAAGCACCCTCTGGGTCCCCAACTTTACCTCCACATCCTTCATCCACCCAAGAAGCACCTAACCTTCCACCCCGTGTACCGAAGTCAACTTCAGGTTCCTCTAAACCACCCGAGCTTCCAACTCGCACTACTCCCCCAACAGCGAAGAAAGCGCCGCCAGAGCTACCCACGCGAACCACGCCTACGCTTACCAAAAAATCTCCGAGCCCCCCAGCGGATGAACCAGAATCCCTCCCCCCTCCACCTCCATCGCTGCTAGCGGCAGAACCGGAGGAAACAGTGCCTCCCCCAGTCAAAGCGAAGACAAAACCAGGAGAAAAATTTGATTACAATCGGGTATGTAACGTTGTGGTCAATAAATCAAGCATAAAGAAAAAATCCTCACCTATTGGAGAACAATTCCTTTTTGGTTTTATATTGTGCCTGTATAAAACTGTTTCGAGTGCGATTTAGTGTAAGCAGTATCGCACTCAGCTGTCCCACGACAGCTTCCCAATTGTTATTCAAAATTTTTATAAAGAATGGCTGAACTTTATGTTGTATTGAAGTATCGTAAATATTTTTTAAACAAACTAAAGCAGCAAACGACAAAGTAATAAAGAATATAAACATAATAATAAAGAATTATTTTGGAAGTATTATTTTGATGATTAAATTAATTATGGAAAATTAAACACATTTTCCGACGAAAATGCGAA
Source organism: Muricea muricata (assembly GCA_963855995.1). Lineage (NCBI taxonomy): Eukaryota > Metazoa > Cnidaria > Anthozoa > Malacalcyonacea > Plexauridae > Muricea > Muricea muricata. The sequence continues at coordinate 4,178,693 of OY979724.1, read as the reverse complement.
GAAAATCAACTAGTTAAAAAACACGCAAAAGTGAGATGATGTTCGGTGGTTTAAAATAAATGCGAACATTTGCCACATAAAAAAGGCTCTGTCATATACTACTATACAAAAGATGCTATATGTTTGACTTACTTATAGTGCCTTCTCCATTTATTTTCTTCATGCATCAATTGCAATATGTTGTAAATGATTTTGTGTTGTTGATCTCACCGGCCATTCTGTTGGCTTGTTGCTACATTAATTATAAAAAAGTGTTAATTGTACTTCATGTCGTGCCATTCTGGCCTGAAATAAAACTTTTGATTACAAATGTCAGTCCACCAAATTTCATTTTACTAGATGCAATTACATTATTAAAGATGCCAAAACTCCATGATGTGAACAAACGATATGTTGTGTGCCGAATATCAAACATATGTTGGTCTAGTTTACTCAAAAAAGAAATTATAATATAGCATTTGTAAATTCTGCGCGCTAATTGGATAAGAGCCGTGTTGATATAACTGTTTAGTATTTTTACGCAAGTGAACATAAGAAATCCGACCTTATGATTGGTCCAATATGACGTGACATTCCTTTATATTCACCTACAGGTGAATATAACAGTAGAAACAAGTTTACAAAATCGCGACTATAGCTGCCGTTTTGTACAAATTACGGACAAATAAATAAACAAATTTAAAATAACTTGTGTAAAAATGCTAAAGCAATTTTTCGCCTCAGGCTCGGTGATTATCGGGGAATATTCACCTCGACTTCGTCTCGGTGAATATTCCCCGATAATCACCTCGCCTTCGGCGAATAATTGTTAAATGTCAACACGGAAAATTTCCCGCCAATCTTCTGATGATGTTCTTTGTGCTATGTTATAAAAGAAATGTAAAACATTTTTATCCGTATTGATTGATATTGGGTTTATTTATTTTCCAGCACATTAATCCGTTACAGCTACTCAAAATCTCAATCTTGCCTGAGCCGCAGAGTATGTTGGTAAAAAGCCGTTTTACTAACATAGAACGCGCGGCTATATTAAAGCGAGCCGAGCACGTGTTCTTACTGTATTTGTTTCCTCTCAAGGTTTACGTTGCCTTGTGGAACTGCAATGCCGATGACGAAGATGATCTTGAATTTTCCCGCGGAAATTATCTCTATATCCGTGAGAAAATACCGAACAGTGATTGGTGGGTTGCCTCGCTAATGGATATCCCGGATGTTCGGGTTGGACTAGTGCCCAGGAACTACATTATGCCCGCGTATGACTTGTGATGCTCTCATTGGTGGGGTAAGATAATAAGTTATAAAGTATAACAAACCGAGGCAATAAAGTATTCTGTTTCTGCCCTGGCGCTTTAACTTGGACGTCGATTTCTCGAAATGACATGCGTGCAATTAGAGCTCCTGCTCATATACATTTGACTTAGGTACGTGTGCCAAACCTTACACCATTTAAGGTTGGTGTACTGCTTAAAATTTCAAAGTTTATTGATTTTAAAAACTGTATATATGTATTCTTTACGACGTTCTCTAAACATTTTCGGAATCTCAAATGCAAAAGTAGTCGTCCTAAACGGAGAAACTCAGCAAACTGTAAACCTTGTTAGGATAAAATCATGTTTTTAGCCCAAGCTAAAGGCAACCTTTCATTAGCTTTCCCGGTACTTTATTGGAAAAGGCCAATTTTCCGCATTTCATACAGACAGAATACTTGACTGATGTTTAATATTTGAAAGGTTAAACTTTCTGCCCCTTCCCTAAAATCAAGGAAGCAGCCATGACAACATAATAAAACTATAGTCTAATAGCATTAGAAACGAAAAATTCTATTTTAGTATTCCATGGTGATTAATTGTTTGTTTATGCCTCTTAGTTTTATATTTCGAGGGTTGAAAAAAAGGCTTATGCTTCGCAATATTGGAGGAACCCGCTGGACAGAAACAGGAGACTTTTTACCGGCAGCATAAATCGCTGATCATTAATCTATCACTGGATTATTTGGAGGAAAATTGTAGTACATTAGGGACCGGCTAACAAGAGGGGGTATTCCTTAATTTTGTGCGAATAACAGGATAATATAGAACTAATGTAGTTTGAAGATTTGACTACAACATTTAATTATTGACGTGCAACCAATCTCTCGGAACACACTGTCCAAAAAATTGCTCAGGTAGATGCAACGTTGTTCACTGAACAACGCTTAAATAATATTGTTATCGAGGTTCAATGTCAACGCTTGTTGAACTGACATTGCAACAAATTGTTGACAATTTTTGCTCATTTTTGCGCGCGTACCAATATCGCTGTCAGTATTTTACTCGTGCACGATGGATTTCACATCCAGTGATAGGTTTTAGGTCGGCTTCTAAATTTCATACCAAACCAAATTATAGTATCATGGGCTCACGAAATAGGAGGGAAAAATCATAATTATACATTTATAATACTAATTTTGAATGAATAAGCTATAATATAGTAATTTTACATAGTGCTCGTTGTATCAGAAATAATTTCGAATTTATTAAGCTATGGTACAGTATTTTTACAATATATTCAATTTTAAACTTGGTGTTTTATTGTTAGTAATTACTTCTGTTGTTTCCGTTGGGTTTTCGGTGGCTTCTGCTGTTTTCTCATGTAAGATAACATAGGACGAGGTTACCTCGTTCTTATTGCGCCTTTGTAATATGTTCACTGATTCGTATCAGTGAACGTATTAGATAGGCGTTTTTAAAAGGAAGTAGTCTCACTTATGTTTTTAAGTGCTTACCGGTTTTTTTCGGTTTCTAAAGTTCGGCTATTGCCGATGGGTAATACCCCTGACTTGTCTGTGCGATCCGAGATTTTATTTGAGACCAACACATTGTTTAAACTCATGTTTAGCAGAATGTCTCAACAAAACACACATTGTAACATATATGTGTATCAGCAACAAGTTCTTTGTGCAAAAATCACTTATAATTTCCGAACAAAATCGAAAGTATGTTTTCTTACAAGTATAATTCATGGAATATTAAGAAGCACATGCACAAATACAGAAACATTTCGTCTCGAACTTCCTGTTTTTTTCGTTTTTACCTCAAAGTAAACAGACCAGAAAACACTTCCTTGTTTTGTAAGTGGACCAAGCTAAGACTAAGTTTTTGCTTTCTATACTCTATAGCTATGTTTCGACTTTTTTCTTTCCAAACGTTGACAAAGCTGGTATAGTAAGCCGGGAAACATTGTTTCATAGCTATGTAATTTCCTAAAAGTGCAGTAAATCAGAGCCATGCAAAGTTTTTGAAGGCAAACAGATTTTTTCTGGAACATTGTACCTCTTACTTTAGCTCAAACAAAGGTCGAGGAAGCGGGAAGTCTTGCTTCTATGCTATGCTAGCGGCTAGGAATTATTCAAAACAGGAATTGGAGCGAATAAAATGAAATGGAAAAATGAAAGTGAATTTTGATTCTAATATTGTTCATTCTCCTGAATGTGAAATCGTTATAAAGCGGCCGAAAGCCTGAAAGGTCATGTCGCCACTTCAACGTAATGATTGAAATCACAAACAAGAACTGTGTTTTTATAACAGCATTTTAACGATGTGCATTTCTAAAGGGTTTTAAAATTCCTTAGTCCATATTATAAAATCAAGCGGCTTGTGGTTATTTATGGTAATTCCTGTTTCTATAGCGACTGGGAATCCACAGGTGACAGGGATATTACAGTATATGGAAATGTTGTCAAATATCAAGATTGCAATCTCGCGTAATTTTGCGACACATTTCTGACTAAACAGGAATAATCATTATCTTTAGTTTGTTTATCAATTAGCCCTCCTGCAGTGCGGATTTTCAGATGCTCTGCCAAACAAAGCCTATGTTTTCGCTATTGGGACGCCTTTTATCAGCTTGTTGACTCGTTCAGAGGTTTATTTGGATTTGACGTCTATTTGCTCATTTATTTGTTTCCGTGCCTAACGCTTTGCAATCAAGCAGATACGCAGCTGTCTGCGAGGCCGAGGAGACATTGACTGAAACGATACAAAGCTTTGGGCAGGAAATGAGGAATTCCGAAAGGCTACAGCATGAGATGGATTCGACGCTTGCAGGTAAAGTAAGCGCATGAAGTATTTACATGAAACTATTAAATTCTTGCTTTTATGAGGGACTTGTCACGTTCATATAAGGCTTGAAAGTTGGGGCGGTTTTGTGCAGCCATATGTAATTTGCTATTGTGCAACTTCACGGCGTTGAATCGTGAATTTGCCGGCCCCGCAGAAGGCTCACAAACGCTGACAACGGTCTAAAAATAGTCTCTGTGCTTAACCCGAACTGTCGGTGTCGAGACGCTGAATTTCGCGCTAATCTTGAAGCTATCTTGAGCAGAATTTGACATGTGTTCAAAGTTGACGTATCCCAAATGTTGCATGCGAAATGTCTTCTTGGCAAGGGTGTAATTTATCCTAAGAATAAAGCAATGCATAAAGGTCGGTATGAATTTGACAGTCAGTCCCATGTGTTGACAAATGTTCTTGAACAAAGTTGATTGAATGGCTACCGTTAATTTGACTCCGTAACTTCATAAGATCGGCCAGCTTGGGTCATGTAGTGCGAGTGTCGTATGACAAACGCTTATTGCTTGCAGTTTCTGGCTGCCAGTGTCATACTCGAAGCTTGTGACTTCCTTTCATGCAAATGCGCTGCATATATTCAAACGGGATACATGAAGCTGTATCCAAAGGTAAACAGAGTTATGGAGTTCTGTTTGTTTTGCTGAAACGGTTGTTCAGCCCATAAAGACCAAAGTATAAGCGGTAAATAGGAGGAACGTTTTTGCGCACATGCAAGTCATAATTGTAGTCATTGGCCAACGTAATTACGTAATGGTCGACGTACTATTATTAATCATTGCCAAATGTTTTTGTTATGAAAATGAAATGCAAAACAACCGAGTGCACATGTTTTTAACTTCCGAAAACTTTCGCTTTTCATGTGTCTTCCCTCTGCACGTCAAACGAGGCGAGAAATCGACGTTTTAAAAAGGTAGAATTTTTTGGATACTGTAGTTTCCTTCGATTGGAGTTGCTGGTAGAGTGTTCGCAATCTCAAAAAAAATCTGTCACTTGCAGCTATGTTTGTCTATCTCCTCATCAAATCACTGAAATTAGTCATGATTCAGTGCGGATCTGTGTTGATCATGTTATTACGTTTTAGTCACAATGAAAAAAAGCTAGCGCTTTATTTTTGGGCAGTGGGCGGGGGGTATTCATGTATTCATATTCTGCCCGACTAATCTCTTTTGAAACGAGGTGGATTTCAAAATAAACTTACCGGCCAGAACACGAATATATGAATATCCCCCCTACTTTGAGCATTCACTTCGCCCTTGCAGGCTTGTTACCCAACGAAACCTTGATAAAAACCTACTAGAGATTTTCTTATCTTGAAGTTAGGGCCGGGGGTGTGAGGCTGAATTATGATCCGGCCAGGTGCAAAATAGCGTACTTTAAATATGCTGTAGATAGCAAGTGCGCAGAGACAGGACGACGGCTTCCCTGATCAAACTCACTCAATAGTTACGTAAACTTGTCAATCATCAATAGTGTGGGTGACTATATTAACAATAATTAGGATAGTAACAAGAATAGTAACAGTAGATAATAAACGATTGAATAATAATAATATTAGAGTATAAGAAGTTGAGAACATGTATACTCCCTCATTTCTGGGTAAAGTTCTACTGAACTGAATCTCAAGTGGCACTTGTGAAATTCTATGATTTGCAATGGTAAACAGATTCTTTTCATTCATTGTTGTTATTGTTGTTGTATATTGATAGAAGTCCCTGTTGGCGCCCTTGGCGTAAGGCCGACGGGTCAAGTGGGGTTTGATACAGTGTTGAAACATTACAGCCGTGGCAATTGAAGTGTTTCTGAAATATTGCATCAATTCATCTGCACTAGAACAAATTGATTTGACAGTTGGTGGAACTGTTTACAAACTTCACAAATCTGACCATCTCTGGTCACTTCCTGCTTCGTTGTGATTGGCCGCTTGTGCCAAAGCCAATGGTGATTTGAGCATTTAACAGGAAGTTGATCAATTATTTAGGAAATTGTAAAATTTTCAAATGTTTTTTCAAATGAATTCGTTCATGTTGGCAAATGAATTGATACAATATTTTAAGAACACTTCAATTGCAACGGCTGTAAAATTGTTTTACTGTTTAATGTTATACAGGGTGTATAAAAAAAAGTAGACTATTTTGAAACGGCTCTCAACCTCACGAAGCGGCTTGAAGTATGAAGTTTTTTATTAATATACATTGCTTGGATACTTACGGTGTAGAATAAATGAAAATATTCTGAAATTTAAGTGTTTCAAACCCAGGGGTGTGCGTATTTTGAAGCACATTAAAAATGGCTTGCGCACGATATTTAAAGGCTTAAAAGTAATTTTGAGTTGGTAGGTAGAAAATATGTTAGGTGTTTTATTGCTGTTCAAAATTTCAAGAAATTTGATTGAGTTTAAGCCAGTCAAAACGTCGCGCGAACGTATATTTTTTCTCAATAAGAATCGTTTTTCTGAAAAAATGTTCCAATTTTAATTAAATGTCCCTTGGGAGTTGTATGCAAATTAAGTAAATACATAAATTAAACATGCACAAAGTTAATTTTGCTAAAAATATGGAAGTTCGCGCGACGTTTTGAACGGCTTAGACTCGAGCAAATTTTCTGAAATTTTGTACAGCAATACAACACCCGACAAATTTTCCATCGACCAAGTCAAAATTACTTTTAAGCATTTAAGTTTTGTGCGCAAGGCATATTTATATTGCCGTAAAAGACAGAACCCCCCCGGGTATTGAAGTTTTAAATTTCTTATTTTTTCGGTTTATTCTAGATTATAAGTACCAAAACAATCTCTTTTAATAAAAAAACATCGTATATTGAAGCGCTTCGCGAAGCAGAAAGCGATTTCAGATTTGTCTACTTTTTTTTGATACACCCTGTATAGAAGTTTCAGAAGATAAATGTTAAAAAATGTTCTACCTGTGATGATTCAGACATTTCAAAACGTATAATGCATGAGGGATAGCTTTCAAACAAAAATTTGAGACAGCTTTTTACGTCGCTTGACCATTTACAAATTGTACTTTGACAATTTCGGCATTGAATTATAATGTAGTCTCGGCTTTGAGCTCACGAATTTTTTTTTAATTATTTATGCTCTGTTAGCTTACGGACCGCAAGCTTTACAATCATAAATTTAGGTGATTTTTCCGCAAAACTAAGCTTAAAATAGTCCTGGATCTTATCTGCCACGTTAAGTGATTAATGGTTTTGTGGGGAGTTTTTCTTTCTTGTGGGGCTATTTTCTTCTTTTTATGTATTGGAACGTTATGCAGCTGATCTCGCAGTCACAAATGCGATACATTCGACCTTCATACAAGACCCTCACGAGGGCCGGTTGTTGTTTGAAGTCCTTTTAGCTGAAACGGTGGTCAAAAGGTTTGCAAACAACTGGAATTAAATATTGAACACTACATATGTATGTTAGGGTGTTCAATGAATACACACTTGTTATTTTTGTTATTTTTCACTTAAACCACACTGACCGGTAGTGATAGGAATTAAAGTTGTGATAAACATGAATATCATGCAAAGGAGATTATTTGAATGTTTGTTCTAAAACATTTTTTTTTCAAATTTCTTAGTTCTACTTGCAATATTTCATCGAATTCCCAAGCGGAACGTCTATAGATTATATATTGTACCGAAAAACAGAACTAATGGAGTACATACAATATCAGAACTTTGCAAAATTTTATTGAGCGTTTCTTCATCTTCAACACCCCTCACCTCTCACTACGTTGCATGATAGTTTTAGAGCATTTCGTGTATCCTTTATTGTATTCTGTCGTCTAATATTCGTGCATTTCCTCGTCTTTTCACTCTTTTGATTACATTAAATATCACTATCAGTACGTTGACATCCGCCATTTTGAAATTTTTAAAAATATGAAAATTTCCCGCCATTTTCCAGACTTGTGCGCGAGACATCCGCGCGTGGGTACACGAATACGAATACAACGCGTGTTCATGTTGTATAATAGTCAAATATTGTCAAATACAATGTTGGAGCGTGGTATTCGAATTTTTTACCACGCTACATCGTATTCGACTTTTGCACTGTAGCGTGAGGAAAATTTGATAATTGATTCAGTTATCACGTGGTATAAATAAAGGTGTCTGATTCGACAATTTGAAGTTATAATATTGCGTTAAGACCAATTGAAATTTATAGTTAGTTTATCTATAATATGTGCTTATATATATTCTCAGTCGCATTACATATACATATTTATTATTTATTGAAAATATTTTAGAAGTTTTGATTGGCTAAGAGCTAAAGGTGAACTCGTCATATCCGCTTGGTAGTTGCCCAAATTTGGGGTTGAAAATAAATATGCAACATTATGACTCATGTCATCGTATATTAAAAACAAATATACGACATCATGACTCATTTCGTCATATATTGAAACAAGATATGACGTCGCGCTATTATTTATGTAGCTTTTGACTGACCTTGTAATCTGACAATGGTTTTAAGAATTTTTTTCGTAGTCTGATTGGCCGGCTTGTTAAAGTTTCCGAACAATTTCATGCTGTTCCATTATTAGCAGCTTGTGTCTTCTTACTTACAAAGCAAGCGTTTAAACTGAGTTTAAAATATTTTCAAAAAATAATAAAACAATTATTGAATTCGGTCCTCGCAGGATATGAGGAATTATTAAGGCCTCGGTTTGTATTACAAACCTCTGCCTTAATAATTCCTCATATCCTGCTCGACCTCGTTCAATAATTGTTTATTAAATATATTTAACGGGGGGGGGGGGGGGGTTGTGATGCATTGCCTTCCAATCTCTTAAAAAAGGCTCTGCTCTGCATATTGAGTCGGTCTACTGCAGCAGCCACGACACTATGCACTATCGATTTAATTCTCGGCAGCAACTGAAAAAACGACTGGGTGTAATTGCTACTGATATACGATAAGATTGTGACGCACATAGACCTAACATATGTTATTTTTCTTGCTGTAAATAGGTTATTATAAATAGATAGGAATTTCATTATTTTATTTGTCGAAAGAACGGAGATGGGTTTTCATTGCTAAAAAGCTGAAATTAATTGTGATCAACCTTTTGACACTATAAGGAATTAAGGATATAGTGTTGCTAAAAAGCTGAAATTAATTGTGATCAAGCTTTTGACACTATAAGGATATAGTTGCAAAATATATATGTTGAAAAATTGTGATTGTAAGTAAATTTTCCGGACAAAAATCATTTTCTTTTGAGAAAGTAAAATAATATTTTTCTTCAAATCAGAAGTAAATTATTTTTTTGCAGTGTAACCAGTGACATATATAGTTATAAAATATAAACATGCTTATAATTTGATTATTTTTTTGGCTACATGTATGCTATATGATATATGTCTTTTGTTATTGTGTTGTGTGTATTAATGAAGTATGTTTTCATCAGTTTTTCATATAGTAAACACATTTCGATCGATTAACATATTGTCCAGTTGCATTTTGTTTTGACTACGATACTACTTACATTTTAGTTACGTATGCTATTCATGTTAATTTTACACAATTGTAAAAAGTTTGGTTTTTTCCTTGCATGCCTAAAAAGCTTATTTCTTAAGTACAATTTATTTGCAACCCAATCTGTAAAGCTGTTTTTATTTTTCATGAAACATGGAGTATTTTATTTTGTATTGTGGCGATTTAAATATAGATGAAAAATCGCCAATTTGTCCAAAGTTTGTGTTGCGCAAATTCAGTCATTGACACTTTTATACGGGTGCAAAATTTTTGCGATTGCATCCTCGATTTTCTGGGATCTTTTTCACGACTACGTCAGCCAAATCTTTTCATTGGTCATTCTGATTTTTTCTGGGATGGAGCGTTAATGAACTGTAATCTAACTTCCAGTACATCTGCCCTGCTTATAATGGTATACAGAGTCAATAAAGAACGAAATATTTACAATAATGCATTATTATTTACCATGAGATTCTGTACTCAAGCCGCCGGGATTTTGAAATGGTTTCCGAGCATAAAATCTTTTATTTAAGAATAGTATGCTAATTTCAAAGGAATCCATGTTGAGGTTTAATTAACTCTTGGTCCATTGATTTGTCAGCAAGTAGCGACCTTTATACCCTGGAAAGTCTGGAAAGCTTTTCCCAATTTACCAAAACGTGGATTTTTTGTTTGCAACCACCAAATCAATCCTGGTGTGAAACATTCAAAAAAAGAATTTTCTGTTTCCAGGCAAATATTAATGAATAAATGATTTGTTATCAAAGGCCACATATTTGAATTAAGAAAAACAAATCAGGCCATGGCCAAGCGGGTAGGAAAAACCAATAAAACTATCATGCTGCATACGGGCTTTATCCACTTACAATATACAGAAGGTGTTCTAGATGACATATAATGGAGAAATTCGTTCTACTTATTGTTGAGTGGCTCATTCCTACCGTAGTATTAAGGTCATAGCGTGTGCTTTGGGCTTTACTTCTATGCACGGAGAAGGTTTTGCAAGCTTTTGGTGCGTGTAAACAAAAGAGACGTGACATGCCGACTGATTTAAAAAACACACCTTTATCTTCTACAGCATTTGCCGTTTTTTGTATATTACCTAGTTAAGATATCACCCCGCAATACTTTTAAGACCCAATTACACTTGCTTTTAATTGCCTTGAAAACTGATGCACACTCGCTTAATTGACTTCTCGTTTTCCAAGCCGTTTCTATTTCGCATGCAGCTTTGAGCATCACACAACCGTTACTAAAGATGGCTATGGATAAAAGTACTCGTTTGGCAAACGTTACGTTATTGTGCATCGTTAATGGTTTCTTCACCATCGCTGGCATCCTCTTAAACTCTGTCGTGATCCTTTGTTTCTTGAAAGCTTCACATCTTCGCAAAAAGCTGTGTTATTTCATGATCTTCGTACTGACCTGTTTCGACCTCGGCGTTGTCAGTGTATGTCACCCGTTGACCGCAATTACAGCTTATATCTGGTCGACAGACGAATACGATGATCACATAATCTTCAGAGTGAGGCTCTACTCCAACGTGCTATATTACTTTTCGTTCCTGGCTTTGTTGACAATGAACATTGATCGTTTTTTGGCCATCAAACACCCATTGTTCCACAAAAAGTCGGTGACAAAAACGAAACTTAAGATCTTGTTGCTACTGTTCCTTTCCGCTGCAGTGGTTGAAAGAGTCCTCGCGTTCATGGGCATCTTTGGCCTCGTTTGCTACGCAACCAAAGCAGTATTCATCGGTGCGCTACTCCTCGTGATATTTTTCATCAACTACCAAATGTTCATGACGGCAAAGACGGCACGACGCGGCAAGGAAGATGGCAAATCCGGTGTGAAAAATATTTCCACCTGCATGTTGGCTGTTGCATGCTTCGTCCTCTTTTCATCTCCACTCATGGTCTTCTGCGGATTTCAGTTCGCTCCAGATACATTTAGCAAGGAGAATACCATGTTATTCACCCTTTGGGCAAACACGATCGCGTGTACCAACTCCACAATCAATTGTTTCATCTTTTTCTGGAAGGATAAAAGCTTAAGCGTTGAGGGTATGAAGATATTGAAGAAGTGTTTTCAACTTGCAAAAATTTATCCTAAAGGCTGACTTAGCGTGATTAAGTTAGAACTGCAAAAACGGTTACGTATACTTGCATAGCCTAAATTCGTCAGAAACAGTTAAGTTTTTTATAGTTTGTAACCGTAGAAATAGAATTAACGGAATGTAGCTTTTATTGTGATGACAGGTGTAACACTGTAAGTATTTAAGGAAATATTACTTTGCAAACATGCATGGAGTCCCGTATAACGTTAACAATATATTACAAACAAGTATGTGTTAATAAACATATTGTCCAGTTTCAAGCTGTGTTCCAGTTTTGATCGATTGATTACCTAAACTGTTCCGTCTTTGGCTAATACACGTTGGAGACTTGGCATTCAACATTTCTACTATAGTACTGATATACTAGCCCAGTGAACTTTTTATAAAATACGCCCAGTGCTAACCATTTTCTCTTTAGCGATAAGTTTTCCGACATACTGCTTGCAACAAGATCTTTATTGCAGTATCTTCATTTTGGTTTGCCTGTTGCTATCGACATGATATGCATCTCAAAATTGAGTTCGGATCTCGTACATGCATGGCCATTGGCGGAGTTGTATGGCACCTCAAAGGCAATATCCTAATGAAAAGGCGGCTATATTGCTATACGGTTTATAATAGCTACTTAGTTTTGGTCCGGGACTTTAAGATAGAGGGGTGTTTGTAATAGTGAGTTGTCCGGCCTCTAGCTGGCACTTGACTGTCCTTGACATATTTATTACTATAGTTTCAAAATAAAAACAGCTCTGGATCTCGGGCTAACAAACAGCCTAATTGTTTTCGGTGATTGATCGAGACATACATATTGATTTTGGTAGTAAACAAGTGAAACCAAATACTAGCTAATTTAACACAACGCAACGAATTTATAATCATGTACAAATCAATAACATAAAATACAACCAAAATAATCAACATACATATTGCCAAAATGTTTATCATGATGAGTTACGTAACGTGAAAAACACGTTTCATTTCTTTTTTAAAAAATGAGATTTGCATCTATTTATAATAACCTATTTACGGCACGAAAAACAACAGATGCTAGGTCTATGTGCATCACAATCTTATCGTGCATCAGTAGCGATTACCTCCATTTTTGTTGAGTTGGCGCCAAAAATTGAATCGATTGAAATGGGAGCTGGGAATTGCCTACTTTTTGCTGGGAAAATTTCTTGTACTCGGATTGGGATTTATTTGGCCAAATTGCAACAGAAAATTGGAATGGAATTAAGATTTAAGACGACAGCCACTATATGGGATTTGTTTACTTGGGCAATAAAATTTAGTCAAAATTTGGTCTGAGAAATAGGAAGACGACCCCCCTCCCCTTCAGGACCCTGTTGAAATAGTTCGGTTTAAGATACGAGTTAACTCATATACATATAGCTGACCAATCGCCCCCAATTTCGGGAAACATCCTGGGAACGAGGTTGATAGTTGGTGTTTATCGTTTGGATGTTTTCCTTGATAGCCTTAAACTCTCTCAGCAAAAAGCTAACGAGTAAGAACGCCTTTAAGCGTTTTATTATAATTACCGTTAGGGTTCTCAATCATATAAAGTCCGTGCTAGAGTTTTAAAAAGAATAAGATCATGGCCAGTCTCTAAAAGGCGACAGAGAACATTAGCGCACTCACATTTGACAGTGATTATTATGAGTTATTTGTATGTTTCGGTTTCCCGCCGGTTTTCAGTCGATGGCCACAAAGAACAAAACTTCTTGCGCGCATCATCGGTTGTGACGTCATTATGCATAAACTCTGTTTTTTCGAAGTTGTTATGTGCAGTTTACTTTACGATGTTTCGGACTAAACTGCTCGTTGCCTACAATGATGACGCCTTGTTGAATTCTTCCGTCTCCTCAATTCATTTTTTTAATCTTCTAGAGGTAGAAACATTCCTACATGACCTATCCATGATCGAACTTCCCGACCACTACAGCATTAGAAGACAAAAACTCGAATCCAAAGTGAAGCTGCTGCGAACGAAATACCATCTAAACCTACACAGGGTTCCGCTAGCGTCGTTACGATTAGCTTACGATCCTTTTCCGAAAGATCTCGAAGTGAAACGACCACGTTCGTTAACGTCACCGGATACAATGGCAAACTATCTTCCGGGTGTACCAGAGGAGGAGGAGGCGATTTCACCGGGACCTGGAAACCAGGCGGGAAAATTGGATAAAGGCGTTGTCATACGTGACGATAATGAAAACATTATCCAAGGACTAAGACCGCGTTCAGCATCGTTTCCATTAACGATATAAACATTGTTCGGTTTAAGGGATTGAAAACTAATTTTTCGGGTTTCTGTATGTAGAGACAAAAGATTATCATACATGTTGTCACGTTCTACTTGGTCATAAACACACGATTTTTATTTCAAAACTTTCATACTTTCATAATGTTAACCTCTCTAGTCCTGCAACCCCGGCCAGCCTATGTGGGGATTACTTAGGGATAAGCAACTGGTGTGTCTCATTAGTAAATTGGCTCGTTGAAGAAGCAAATAGTGTCTTGTTCTCACTTGTCTCTTGTGGTTTGCATCAGAGGAGAGAACGAGATTAGTCTGGCACACAACGTCGTTCCCAGGGCCTTTTAGAGTGAGGGAAATGGCCCTGTCACCGGCTGGCTTTCAAAACCACGAATCATGGTTTTTGAATAAATTAACGCGATAACTGTATGCGAATTTTTTTTCCAAAATGACGGATACATCGAAGTGTTTAGAAAAAACACGTAATGCAGCGCCTTAGTAATGCGCTAAATTTTACTCGTAATTTTTTCTCCACGCAGATATACAGATATACGGTTTTGAATAAATTAACAAGATAGCAGCCGGTGCCAGGGCCTTTTCCCTCTTTCCATTTTAGAAAAGGCCCTGGGATCGAGGTTGTCTGGCACAAAGAGCAGGTTTACATTTCTGGGGTAATGAAATGCATAAGGAAGGTTGCATTTTGAAGTTAGCCAGCAACTGAGCTTTTTCCATACATCTGGAGTCAAGAGAAGTTAATTAAGGCTAAGAATAAAAAAGTGGAGCCCAGTTAAAGTCCGGCAATGAAAGCGTTCCGTGAAAAATTAACCAATACCAGTGGCGGATCTAGCGTAAGTCAAAATAAATTACCACAGCTCATTCTAGGATATATTTACATTTTAAAATACCTTCAAAGCAACTTCATTGGTTAGATTTTATTCTTTTGAAATTCATAGCCTATGACATTGTTATAAAGTTATTTTGAATTTAAAATTGAGCTGCTATAATGTATTTTGACTTACCCTGGATCCGCCACTGACCAATACATTTGGTGAAGTTGAGCCAATTCCTCTGATCAATTGATCAAAATTTTCGAAAGCTCTTCAAAAGCTTCACAACTTCTTGTTAATTGATCAAACAGAATGCTATACCTTTGTCGTGAGCATTGTGACTGGCCAATAAACAGAACATTGTGAGCCTTTTAACGAAACTTTTCAAAATTTGGAGGAATTGATCAGGGGAGGATAAGAGAAATGAATTGTCCAAATTTTTCGGAACGCTTCTATTGCTGTGACTGTGAAGATTTTTAAACCATGTATTTATACATAAACTTACTTTGAAATTGAATTTAGAAACAATGTAAATTATATTTCAAGAGAAATTTGATAATTTGGATCGAAAAATGGGTTTCTATTTGACAACAAGTGCCAGTACTTTTCCGTGTTTTCAGATCAACTGGTAGTGATATTCTTTCTCAGGGAAATTTTCTTAACGGCATGTGAAACCCTCCACTCAGTTTCCTTCATGTTTTTAGTCCAAGGCAATCGAACTGAGGTGGCCCTCGTAGTAAAACAAACGGAATAAAAAACCTGTAATGAGTGCTGAAGTCTTTGAAGCTCTGCAGATATTAATATCACTTCATTTTTTTGTACAAGCCCTTGCATAAACACAGGTATATAAATATGAGGCGCCGAAGCGGACAAAACTGCTATATGCGCAAATATCCATGCTGATCTGTAATGAACTTACGAATGCATGCTATGTTGAAATAAAATCATTCAAAGTTCACTAATGATGCAAAAACTTATTAGAAGTACACTTAGAAAGTAAAAATTCTCATCAGTTCGCCCATTTTATAGGCTTCTAATCAACGTTCATAAAAATAAATGCCAATTGACAAATAAGCACGCTAATTAATATTTCATGAATATACATAATTATTGTTCAGCAAAGAATCTCACGCGCTTTTCTGCAACGAAAGGGAAAATGGCGGACGAAAGTAGGACAAGGCTATTTGAGATGCCTTGAAGCAGATCGGTCCCAATACTTAGGTCTAAATGTCGAGAGAGAGGCATTTCTCACTCACTGAGACTGTATCTACTTCACCAAATTTAGCTAAAGCGCGAGCTCGAAGGGCGAGTAGTGATTGCCGCGCTACGCGCTCCCTCTTTAGCTAAATTTGGTGAAGTAGATACAGTCCCAGTGAGTGAGAAATGTCTCTCTCTTGACATTTCGACCTGAGTACTGGGACCGATCTGCTTCAAGGTATCTGAAAAAGCAAGTAAGAAACTATTGGACGCCATGTTTGTTTGACGGAAATTTATCAGATGTTTTGTGGGTTAATTATGGAACAATAATTATGCATATTTATGGATATTAATTAGCATGTTTATTTGTCAATTGGCATTTATTTTTTTAAACGTTGATTAGAAGCCTATAAAATGGGCAAACTGATAAGAATTTTTATTTTCTAAGTGTACTTCTAATAAGTTTTTGCATTTCAGGATGTATTTTTTGAACTTTGAATGCTTTTATTTCAACATAGCATGCATTCGTATGTTCGTTGCAGATCAGCATGGATATTTGCGCATATAGTAGTTTTGTCCGCTTCGGCGCCTCATATATAAAAGCCAGCCCAATGTTAAATAGCATCAATTCACGTATGAGTGCTGTAAAAATATGGTCAAAACTAATCATGCACACTTTGTCACATGCGCAATCAATTTGTTACACACGTGTGAATAACAAATTGATTATGACACATCTGAGTGTGACGACCGGTAAATAACTTGTTTTATTTTTTTTTCTTGCGGTCCGAAATCATATTTTAGCCTTTTCTGCTATCTGATTGGCTACACGAGCGGTCCGTATGAGGCCGTACGGACCGCGCGAGTTTTAAATCCACAATGTTTCTGTTTTTAAAAAGATTCGGACCGCAAGAAAAAATAAAACAATTATTTGCCGTTTGGTCGGTCCGTATGGGAAAATATTTCCCTCGGTCTCAAAAACGTCCCTCGGCCTTCGGCCTCGAGCCGTTTTTGAGACCTTGGGAAATATTTCCCTATACGGACCTCTTAACCGGCAAATAACCTATATATAACGTGTAAAAACATGTAAACACACCTAAAATACGCAACATGTTGTCAGACAGTAAGTGTTGTATAGTTCTGTATTCACGCAATATGCGTTCGCCTCTTATTTTTTGCAATTTTAAAATTCAGCAAATAACCAATCCCAACCCATTCCCCTGTATATTAGTCAATCATCTTTTGATAACAGACCAACTTTTCGCCTTTCCAACTAATTAAGCCAAAAATAATAAAAAATTGCCAGTTGGCGAAGCCCAAGTCCATGTTCAGGCTAGGTGGGTAGGGCGCTATTCATCTTCGGTAACACCGAGACTAGGGGGCGACCACATGTGGTAGCAACATTTCATGGTTTGAAAGACTGCTCAAAAGCAGCTCAAAAAGATTCCAGATATAGGTCTGACAATTGATAAAAAGTCAGTATTAGAGTTAATGTTGAGTCGGTCCAAGTCCAATGGATGTGGCTACAGTATTCGACATTCGAGGCCATTTCGGGTAATAATTTCATGTTCTCAGCACGCGAAATTAAATCTTAATCCAAGCCCTCAGTCTAATCAAATCTTTAAATCTTTAATCCATCAAACTTAAAACATGACAAATAAACGTTCGTTACGGTTACGGTAGGGATTAGATTCTTGGGAATTATTACCCCCTTTCGCGAGGCTGGCGGCTGGCGATGCATTTTTTCCAAGTAGGGCAAAGTGAGCACTAGGAACAATGGAATTCCCAAAATTGACTTTACTTTCATGTGGTGCAATCACAATTGTGAAATTGCATTTTAACAACCCTCTTCCAATAAGCTAGATTTTTCTTTATCGTCACTTTTGCCCATTCCATTCTTTTTTTTCTTATTTTTGTTGCTAATATATGACTTCACTTTTAGGAAACCATTTCTTTGTTATCTGGCCCCATATATGACTGGCGCGTGTTTAGAAAATCTTTAAAATTCGAATATAAACAGTGAGGAGATATCACATAAATTTACCATATTTCTCATTCATTTTTTAAGCGCAACCTTTTGAAACGTTTAACGTTTTCGTCACTAAAGGAAGCGAAAATCACATCCTCAATTTAGCGGCGAATTAATGGAAAGGATTATGTATATTTGTACAAAATAACCAATAGGGAGCCACGATAGCTGGTCATTAGGATATATCAACATGCAAAGAGTTCGCCGTCTAGGTTGGGCAATTCTGAATTCTCGTGTCAAATGACCTACAGACCCCGTTTGGTGACTGTATTTTAAACGAGTATGGCTGGAACTGGCGACGAAAGCACACAACTGAATAACAATCCGACCAACTATGCATCGTTTAAGGCACCCGAAGGCTTTGCTGGTATGTGTTTTACATTTTGTATGATAAATTTCCATCTGTAGACATCTCTACTTTGTCGGAAATTCGTGCTCGCTTGTCTTTGCTATTCGTACGCCTGCATTGGCGCATGTATAAGCCCAAGAATACGGTTCGTCCTCGTTGATTTCAAACAGTTTTGTTTCTTGGTATAAATGTCTGGGAAATGTGGGCGAATCGGTTCTGTTTATAAACAATGTCAGACATTCATTGTACTGCAAGGTTAAATCCGAGAGTTCAGTGTACCTCCTAGTGTAGGTAAATTGCGTCCTTCGGGTGTACGTGTTGTATCTGACTTTGACTGATATAATATGGTTGTAAATTTGGTCGATTTGTGGCGATTATCGTTAATGGTTGAATTAGGCTTAAATTTTATTGTATGTAAACTTGTATTGTAGCATACACAATAATAAACTGGTGTCTTGTCTCGTTATTAAATTGCGGTTCTTGACAATCCGATTTTGAAGCCAGTGTCAGTGAATATGCAGTTAAACGATTTGCAATATGTAACTATATAGTAATAAAATTCTTCGGGTGTATCTGGAATACAGCTGAGATGAAAGACAAAGATGGCAGAGTTCGGGAATGTTAGCTACACTTCATAATATATGCAGTAATCTCATGACCCGACCATATATAATCACAAAAGATCCACTTTAATTTGTTTGCCCTTGTAATGTAAACATTTCTCAAATTGAGCACCCTTTAATGCCAGGTAACGTTTACCGTGGTCTGGCAATAGACTGTTTATAGTTTAAAGCTGTGTAACTAACTCGAAATTTCTGAAGGCACCGATGTTTTTATTCGCTTTGCCTTGTTTAACTTTTCACCGGAAACTACAATCGTTTGTGGCCCTATGTCGAAAGTTTCTATTTTAAGCGATATTTTTCCGTGATGCATTGGCTGTTTTTACGCCGTTACCAGAGCTCTAGTAATATGCTACGTGGCGGCGAATGAGCTCAAGATGCGCAAGTTGACATTAACGTATGAACTAGAAACTTTATCTTTCATATCTGTTCAGTGTTAAATATACGAGTACTTGTCCATTTGCTGCAGGACAATGATATCAATATACCTGTACTTACCTGCAACATAACAAAGAATAGTCAAACCTAGTCTCTTTTAAGGCTTTCTTTAGAGAGAAAATTTCAGGGGGAGTTTCAGGCTTTTCCAGAAGCTAGGTGTCGGTTTCTAGTTTGGCCTAAAGATGTCATAACAGCTTTCCGCTCAAAATTACTAGCTTTGGTCAATAAAAAAACTCACAAACAAATTTTTCCTTTAATTCATATAATGCCGAAAAATCTCGATTGTTACAATCGCTATGGAAACCGCAATTAGGTGTTAAAGAGGCTTTCCAACGTCTTCCCAAAGCGGATCGGTCTCTGCAAATTTAAAGAGGGACATGATGGAAACTCCATAAATTGATCGATAATCGTTAGTAAATTAATCAGCAAATATTAATCTGTAGTGGAACATTGCCTGAGAGAACTTTGTTACAACATTGAAATTTGGCTGGAAGTACCTTGATAGGCAACGCGAAGTGAACGTTATTCTGACGATGCATTACTAACGTTGGTTTAACATTAGCAAACAGATGTCACTAAATATATAAAGCAGGAAATTTTAAGCCTGCAACATAACAGGATTGCACGGATCTATTGCTGCAGCATGTCAACTACATTTAACCATCCAGGAAGCACAGCACTCCTATACTTTTAATCCTATTTTCGTCAACATTGCAACAAGTTGTTCGATTCATTTTCGATGTGAACTGGGACCTACAGAAACGACGTCAGGAACGTAATGTTGATCCGATTTGAACGTTCATCTTATCAAAATTGATTCCACGTTTTGAAGGTAATTTTGGACTTTGGTGCGACGTTAACCAACGTAATATATGATCGAAAATTGATAATCGAGAATTTTGGGGTGCTTGGCATTTGCAAACCATGGCTGAAGAACTGCAAGTCAAAGATGGCGGCGGTTAAAAAACTTAATTATAAGACAATAAACTAAATCAGCGTGTAAAGAAAACCTGTCGTCTTACTCAGTTGATGAAATATATGTGATTTAAGGTTTCTAATAAAACAGAAGCCTAATTATGGTTTCATGGGGCGGTTGAAAAGTTCTGCGAGATTATGCGAAATTGTTCAGTGGTGGGTTTAAATATCCGGAGGATATATGATACAGGACATGAAGTATACAGACAGATAATTGCCATCATAAACCAAGCGAAGACAATATCTAAAACCCCCGTAAGATTTCAATTGTTTTATTTCTTAAATAGACTTTTATTATATGTGTTATGTCTTCATGTTATTAAGTCAAAATGAGCCAAACTTAAGACCGTCACGCTAGAATGAGTCATGCCTTAAGCTTTGCATGTTATTCCGTTTGTCACTTTAGAATAGAAAATTTTGACGTTAATCGGTCGTGGATGTAATTCTCGTAGTCCAAAACCTTGTAGCCATGGGTGTACCTCTGAGATGTTTTCCTCAACCGACGTTCCAGTTGACTGCTAATGTAAATCTTATCGATAAATTCACCGACGATTTCCAGTCATGCCTCGTCTTGTGTCAAGTTTGTCAACTTTTGCAACCGTCCGAATTGTGATGAATGTATGAATAACACTTATATACCAGCATAGAAATAGACAAATAGATTTGATGATCATTCCACAACCAATATGCGCTTCAGTTATAATGAACCAGCACATTGACCGGAATAGTTTACCATATGAGATGAAAACTACTCCAACGTTACAAGCTTTCAAAACCATTGTAAAGCAAGGAATAAGTTGAGACTTGGCTTGTTAACCTATGTAACTCTAATCCAATCGATAAGGGTTTTTCGGATTTTCTGTCTTCCTCTTTATATATGTAAACCGAGTGGTCCTCACTTTATATTTATAAGCTATGCCACGTTCTTTATTAAAATCAGCTTGTTTTTAGTTGTTGAAGACAGCGCCCTTAAATAAAGTTTGTATGTGTGTATGTATGTATGTATGCGCATATTGCCACCAAGTTGTTTCAACTTGTTGACAACTCTAGGTATTTTTCCTTATTTATGTAAAACTCTCCTTCTTGTCACAGAATAGAAAATAAAATAAATCGCAAATCGAGTCGGAACCCTTGAAGTTTGTGTCCCCACGCATGTCGCATTACGCATGTTCATTATGCAGGTTTTAGTCAGTCAATCGCATCTTCTGGCCGATAGAAATACTGAACTGGCTGTTCCGCCATTACTCTGGCCAGTCAATTGCATAAGAACTTTTTCTTGCACTGTTGAGTCGCCGCAGTGTTTATTCCCTATACTGTGTTCTTGTGATATGCTTGTTATATTCTTGCCCAACAAACCAATTGCGACGTTTTGGGGAAGTTAGCCATCCGCGTGATTTAAACTGACACGTCACCCAAAAACTTGAATCCAAGAATTAGTATTGGTGGATTTGGCAAAAACACCATTAGTCGGGTAAATGAAGCAACCAAAATGATGAAAACTTACTGACTCACGGAGTTGAGTTTATCACTCACGAATATTCTATTATCAAGAATTCACTATTATATGGACAACATACAGAATGGTACAGCTCTGACGTACATCGAATATACATTATAAGATCATAGGCGTATCCAAACATAGGCTTGTTCAGTATACCACAAATCTAGCGTTGGAGTTCCTTCCTTATTTGATAGACTTTAGATTAACTATGATTACATCAATGACATAAACACTACACACGGGACAATTTCATTTTGGCTTTTATTTGTACCTTTAGGTCTAACAAATGCATTTCCAGATATTGGGTGCGTTCAAGTTTATTGTGGACTCTTGCCAACAAGATTTTTATTCATTATTCTCATAATACTGTCAAAAAAGGTGATTTTTGTGCAAAAATAACTTCATCAGAAAATAACATCATCAGAAAGTTCATAAAACAATTAAACAGTAATGTTGATATTGCATGCAAGTTCGTGTCGAGTTAAAATTCATTTGAAAACGTATATTCATATTAGTTCCCAGGAATTTCGCGACATTTTATCCTTTTTGTACGCTTTGAAGCAGCAACAACTTGCAAACTGCTTGAAAAACAATTTAACCTTTTAATTGTCTTATATGTAGTTTTTTATGAACATTCTGATGACTATTTTTTTTCGAAACATGAGTATAAAATCTCACCTTTTTTGCAACATAAGATTTCTATAGATATTGAAGAAAAGCGTGTTGGCAGGATCAGACGAGCAATTAGAGCATGGTCAATATCCAGAAGTGCACTTGATAGGCCTAAAGGTACACGAAAAAGCCTAGTTTGAATTTTCCCAGAATACCGTAACTTTTTTCCTCCTGCTTGCTCGACTGCATGCACACTTGACGTTGAAGGACCACAGATAATGAGTTACGTATTGTTATTCCAACAAGTTTGCAATTAATCGCTAACCAATGTTTGCGATTGTTGGTAAAGAAAAAATGTGCCGAAAAGCGAAACATTTTTTCCTACCAGTAATCACAAACAAGAGTAATCGCTGGCGAATCGCAAGGATGAATATCACTAATAGGTCTTAACGATGGGTCTATTATAGTGTCACCCGTTACTCACGTGTCCTTCTGAAATGCATGAGATTTTGCAAGGCATTGGAGCGGCAACTTATTCAAAAACCTTTGTCTGCTTTTCGCTCAGTCGAAAACCGTAAGTACTTGATAGTGACACAGTACAGCGAATAAAGAGTTGGGCCACTCGCAGTTCAGCGTTCTTATTGGCCAGGAAATGCAATTAGCTGACTGCCATGATGGTAATGAGCTGCGTAAAGCGATGAACAGACACACTTCAGTTAAGTGACCCCACTGTCAATTGTCTATGCTGTGATAGTTATGACTTCCAAGCGAAACAGCTAGTTTAGCTTTGGCTTGATATATGGGAAATAATCAGTCGGAAAGTTTTGCAGAGACAGCGAATAACAACCCTGATAAATACCAGGGAGTTGCTTATTCGACTGTGCCGAATTCAGGTAAGTAAAGTCGTCGTTATCGCCGCTGAATTGTGAGAGTTGACATGGCTGAACACGAAGATGCTGCATGGTTAATGCATGTGCAAGTGTAATAATAGGGGAAAAAATTGCGATGTCGCTGCCGATCAATGTTTTTTTCCTTTTAGTTTGCTCGTGTTATTGTACTAGTGGTAGTAATATATATATTAGCCCAATAGTAGGTGCATTTAACAATATAGCAACAAATGTGACCTATAATAACCAGTATTAATCGTACAACTAGATAAATCTTTGTGTATATATATAGTTCATTGGTAATCACATGACCTAAGTATGGTAAAATACTTAGCCATGCAGAGATTTGCATGATTACATTACTTCACATGCTCATAGACATAGCCTGATAATGAACGCTTAGATAACACTTCTAACTGAATCGATCCGTTCTTTTCTCAGAATGCATGAGCGGTCTAGAAACCCGAAGATTCGAGCTCAAATCCCGCTCGAGACAAGTGCATTTTCGTTGTTCTCTGCAGCGTCAGTTTGATATGACTAATTACTATTTAGTTTTTCATATATCAGAAGGTGGTTCTGACCAACATTGTTATATTCCAGCCATTCCTTATTTTATTACATATAACAATACAGAGGAAACTAAAAGAATCTTCCACAACAGAAACGAATAGGTTAGACAAGGAATTAATGTTCATAGCAGAATATATACTGAAGTATATGTACCGAAGTGTACACCACATTTGAGATATCTTTTCCGAAAATTCAGCCAATACAAACATGTTAGAATCATGCTAGTAACTACTGCAAATGCTGTAATTTGATTGGCTGCTCTACTCGATATCCATGTGTAGGATTATAGGTTAAATACAGGGAAGGCCTTAAATACCTCAAAAGTCGGGACTTATGCCATATAAAACCCTTTCGAGATCTTTATATGAAATAAATCCCTCGGGGGGATTTATTTCATATAAAGATCTCGAAAGGGCTTTATATGGCATAAGTCCCGACTTTTAAGGTATTTAACCTACGTAATTTATTTTTTTGAGGAGGTTTTCTAGTAGAATCGTTCGACTTCAAACAATGTAAGTAGCGATTTTTCGAGATTTACTCATACGCTTCGTCTAATTATTTATTCAAGGTAATAAACCTGGATATAACCCGCGCGGTACAGTAACGAAAACCAACTCAAAAATAAATTAATCCTCAATATATAGCGAGTACAAAAGAAGCATCTTTGTTCAGAAAAAAATTTGCTAAAAAATCAATTTTCTTGTTGAATCATGTTGGATCTCTGATTCTACTAAAAAGTTTAGATTACTTGCTCTCGATATCCTTGCGCTGACATTTGATTTGGGCTTCGCCTTCATCAACATATGTGGAAATCTCGAGCTCGTCATGTATTTAGCCCAGGACTGACGCATGTATAAACATGCCAAAAGTGCGATGTGAGTTATCTTATCAAAATGATATTTGAATTGTTTTACATATATTGATATCAATATAAAGTCCTTTGTTTCCTGAATTATCGATGCATGTCTAAATATTTTTAAGAATTTTCCTGTTCACCTTCCAGAAGAAATACGATACGTGCAGTATTGAGTATGTTAATCATTGTAAACTTGTTTCGCTTTACTTTGAAATTCACCATTTGCCACATGGTACATTTCCATTGTGCAATACTCAACGACGATACATTTTAAACGTCATAGTGCATGTGGTTGTTTACAACAGCACGATACAGAAAGCAGGAAGTGTCGAATATCAAAGCTTATCGATCGTTCGCCTAAATCAATTGGCAACACACCCATCGTTATTACTTAAGTTGTTGTCGTAAGAGGTCACGACGAAGCCAGGTTTGTCTTCTTAGTTAAGGTGCTTTGGGAACTTGATGACAGTTCGTTCTCGTATATAAGAAAGACCTAACCATGGAAGTAGAACTCGAAGCCACGAGTGGTAGCCAAAACAAAGGTAAATGAATTGAAATCGTTGCGTACTTGTGTGGCGGCATTTCCGAGTTGATGAGATCAATGACTCAATGTAAACTCATCGCTATCAAATAAATACTGTATATGCTATTCAGCAGGTGAATACCATGATAGGGACGTTTCGAGTGGTACTTAAAAAACACCATTGTAGCCCAAGTTGCCGAATAATCCTAAGCTGAAATTCAGCATTGCGACTCAAGATAAATCGTTTGTAATTGTGTGCAATTTTGTTTATTAATACTTGGAACCATGTTGTATACTTTTACGCACGGTAACACAGGGTAGTTTACTATGTATGTATTATATTACGGGCCAAATATGCTGCACTATTTATGCTGCGACTCTGTGCCGACCACGTAGGGATAAAATGGACATTTTATGTGTCATCCGTCCGCATTACCAATGCATATCTTGACGTCTTTGTCATTTACTATGTCATATGACATGTTTGTTGAATATTAAATATAATATAACTATGACTTTAATTTAATTTAAGGTAGAAAAGTCGTTCTTAGAATACGACAAAGCAAAGGGAAACGGTCATAATGTATACAATAACAGCTTTGCACACATCAGCGATTGTATTATTGTCAAACTACCAAGAGTTCCCTTTATATTTTATATCTTTGAAGATATCGAGCTACTCGATCAAAATTTTTTACATACATGACACCAAAATGGTGCTAAAACTTATGTAATTCTGAGATTTAAATCGTTTAAAACTATTAAAAACATGGCAAAATATGATTACCTCAAGGTACCAAAATTAAAAATTGTTTGTACTGAAGAAACTTGGTTTGTATGAATGTCTTCTTTTGTCATTTAAAAATGCAAGGTATTTTGTACAATAACATTCCGGACAACGAGTTTATTCCCGGGCAAAGTGGTTCGACTATCTCTCTAGTCCGGGTAAATTGTCTCCTTCAAGAAGGTACAGAAGTGATCGAAATTCTATGGTCGATTTATGTCTTGGAGGAGTAACTTGCCTTACCGCTTATTGGTTTACATGTAAATATGACGCATCCAAAGCTTACTGAGTAACAATAATCTTTATATATTGAACTACTATTGCGCTGCCAAGGCTTGGCTATGTATGTATCATGTATGCATGTAAAACTTTATTTAAACACGCTAGCCTCGACAACTATTTACAGCTGATTTCCTCGAGGGGCGCCACAAAGATAGAATATATAAATTATACAAGAAAAATAACTTAAGTGGCCAATATAATAAGTTCAAAATCATATCAAGGTGTAATTCAGTTGAAAATCGGCAATCGTATTCTTAAGGAGGCTAGTGGAGTAACTAGCGCCAGTATATTCATCTATAAATCTGCCGGCGTGAATTTTTTTACACAGAATCAGACTTGCGTCTCGATCACGCTGTCGGTATTTCCAAATGCTTATGCGAGTTTAGCCTGCTTGCAAGGGAGCAGGCTAATGCCAGCTGCGCTTAATATCAAGACATATCGCATATCGTATTCAACCTATTCACATCAAGATTTCGACACTGAGGCCATTTTCAGTGCATAATTAATACTGTCAGGTCAACATATTCTTCGCGTATAAATGAGGTCACGTAGTAACCAAGGTAATAATATGTTGGGAACCAGCGCGCGATCTGGGTCTGAGTGACCCTCCAGCTGAGCTGGATATATAAGAGCATCAGTCGTGCAGTTGGAGCATTCGCTAGCTAATAAAGCCAGCTGCAGCGATTTGCGGGAAATAGAGTTAGAAAAAAAATTTTTTTTAACTGACGTATAGCCTAACTTTGTGCGTTAGTTTCCATCGAACTCAGTTCGGTGTGATAAGGTGCAGACGTTTCGGTGGTCAGGCCATGGCTGTACAGATTCACATGACTCGGACCTGAATCCAAGTAACACAAATGCCAGACTTTTAACTGACCGCGTCTGCACTTAACCATCTACACGGGTAAGTATGGTGACGACTGATATTAACTAGTAGCCAAGCAGCTCTACCGAGAGTTATGCAACGCGAAAGTTGCTTGGGACGGAATGTTACCCGACGAAAGCAAGAGACGCTGGCAAGGATAGCAAAGCGAAATAGCCACCCATAATGCATCCCATAACCAAAGTCACACTCCACAGCTTCGGCGACGCAGGCAAGCTTGGTGTTCCAGCGGCAGTTTGCGCAGTGGTCCAACAAGGAATTAACGTAACGCAAGGTATGGTTTCTTCGAAGTCCCGGCGCTGGCAAAGCAACGTTTGAGTATACCCGGACTCGAGGTCGTAGCGGCACATATGGCGGTCAAACTAGTTTACAACGTTGAAACGCGCAACCGACTCGGTTACTGTCTCCTCAGTACACTGTTAAAGTGACTCAACTGTTGCTTTGTATTGGATAAGCGGTCGTGGGAAATACCGTCAATTTGTTCCAAATCGAGTAGCGAAGATCAAAGAGTGGAGCCACGTGCACTGGCACTATATACCGACAGAAGAAAATCCAGCAGACCTGGAAAGCCGAGGTGGCAAATGCGCAGACAACGAACTTTAGAAAAATGGCCCCGAGTGGTTGAGAGATTGCGAGATGTGGCCAGGGGACCTCGCCTTGGAAGCCAGTGCAAAAATGACGAAGGGGACCATCGCCGCAACAACGACAACACGACAGGACGACGGAATGAACGAGCTCCTAGAGAAACATGCTCTTCACAAAAGGGACCTTAGGATGGGTGCGAGAATTAAGAGATTCGTCGACAATTCGAGACTTTTCATATGATCAACGTCGAACCGGCCCAGTTAAGACCGCAGAAATGCAAGATCAAAGTCTATGGTGGATCAAGCGAACCCAGCAGGATAATGCGAGCATGGATGAGATCGAGAAAGTTATGTTCCGCCTTAAACTGCATCCCAACGACAAGGAAGTTCTATAAGAGTGTCGAGGAAGAATTGAGGGAGAATACCCCAAATTTCTTCCGAAGAACCACTCGTTTACGCGGAGAATCATGGAACAAGCGCTCATCCAGACGCTTTACGGAGGAGTCAACCTTACCATGAGAAAAGTTATAGAGAAGTACTGGGTCCCTAAGTTGCAATAGTTAGTTAAACGCGTAAGAAGTGACTGCTGGTGCTGCAAGCGATTCCTACCAGAGTCCGCCACCAGTCACCTAAGTCTCGAACGCAGGGATCAACTCCATTTGAAGTCCTTGCGGTCGACTTCACAGGCCCAATTCGGTGTCGTGGTCAGTTTGAGCACCTCACTGGGTTGTTTAAACGAGCTTTTTAAAAGTTAATCGGCAACGGAATGCTTGCGTTCAAGGAGTTGGAAGTGTAGTCCTGGACGTGGAAGTGGCGTTATGCGATTGACCTTTAAGTTATCTCGAGGATGGTATTGAGTATTTCATGACTATTCAACGTTAACACCGAGTTCCGATGCTTCACATCAATCAAAATCACATTCCAGAGTTGAAGTCGAGGCATTATGAAGACTTGGACCTCCGTAAACGTGCGAAGTTTTTAAAGCAGTGCAAGGAAGTTGTCTGGAGACGTTGGTCGCAATAATACATTCGAAGCCCACGCGAGCGACACGTGAATGTGACGGGTAAACAAGCGTTGTGTCCGAGACGGGGAGATGTGGGGTCATCGTGGTAGACGAGAATAAAAACGGGAACTGCTGGAAACTCGGTAACCGTCAAAACGGTGCAGGAGGTTCCATCCTGGAACGTGCAATGCAACACCTGTACCCACTCGAATTAACGTGCGAGGAGAGAATATGGAGTTCGAATGTCGAAGCACCAATTTTCTAACCTTGCCGCGACAGGAGCGAACTTACAGATACAACAGCAAGCAGAAGCAGATGCATCGGAATCAAGTTGATCAATGTTAAACTTTCTAACCTTTTACATCAACTATTTGTTCTGTTATTGCCTGGGTAATCATGTAGCAAGTTGAACTACAGTAAAGATGTCAGTCTCTAATAGGAAGAATATTGAGAGAAATTTATGGGGGAGTGTGTCGGGAACTGACAGATAAGCCTAATTGTATTCGTACTTACCATTAATTATTGGGGAACAAGTATGATATATCGTATAAAATCTACATTAAGGGATGGGCTCATTACTAAAAATCACAAGTTGTAACAATCACGCTGTGTGAAGAGCTTTGATGAAAATATATTTTATTACTTTTAAAATGTGATCTGTCGAGGACTACGGTTTTGGGGGGCGAACATTCTCGACAAAGCGTGCGATAAGTACATATTAGCCAGCTTATTTTGATATATGGTATCCCTAGCATCAAGAACTAAGGGTTTTTGAAAAGAATAGTATGTATTATGTTACTGCATGTCTGCAATGTCGTTCCGGGGTTGGACTTGTCCTGTGGAATGTACTAGCACACTAGTTTGCATACCACAACATCAAGTTTCAAATCATTTACCGCATCAGTGATCCCGCTGCATAACAAAGGTCACAAGACTCAAGTGGAGACCACAAATGACCTTTTATATCTAGACGACGGTATTGTATTGCAGAAAATTTATGTACATATAGAAAGAGTTGCGCCTTTAAGTCCTAAATGACGGCAGTATTATAGACATTATAGACTGTTGTAGTTGTTTCGGAAAATGGAAAAGAAAAACGAAGAGGGAGAATCCATAGGACTAAAAAGTATGTAGATATTAGAGCGAAAAATTATATTTTCATCGTTGGTATGTGGATGTTTGATGTGTGCATATCAAATTGGACGTCTTTGAATGTGATTTATGCTAGTAGAGCTCGCTTGTGTGATTGTGTCCACATAAGTAAACATAGTACTCCCTTAAGCTTTTCAAACGTAACAGTTTACGAGAGTTGTATAGACACGTGAAAGTCGAGGGTGAAAATATAGCTGTATATTTCGGATTTTGAGACAGCCAATTTATATTAGACTAATATTATGTGTAGTATGTAAGTTGAGGAAAACGAATTTATAAGCTGATCGAATAGAGGAAATGTTACATATTATGTATTTGTAGGTAATTGGTCACACACAGTCGCGTTGTGGCTTTTTTTTTTTGCTAAGCTCCTTTTGACCTTTTTGTTATTGTAGTGCGAATTGTTGAATCACAATGAAGGACGTAATCGTTTGAGAATGGACCTTTCCCCTTTTACATGAAATTTTGAAAAAATCGAAGTAGGCAAAAATATCACCATAGCTTGAAAGAGCGTCCCACGTTTGCTAAAGTTGCAAAGTTTGTTTGTGAAATGTTGTAAACTGTAGAAAATATAGCCTTGCATCACAGCCAAACTCTGCAATCTTACTAAACTTAGGATGCTCTTTCAAGCTGTGGTGATATTTTTGCCTATTTTGAATTTTCTCAAAATTTCATGTAAAAGGGGAAAGGTCCATTAAGTTTCGAATAATCTAAAGTAGCGTGGCAAACAAAAAAATATGAATGAAAAAAGGCCGGTGTCGATATAGTTTGTTGCGAATGAAGTTTATATGTTTATCAGCTGTGGATAAAAAGGTTGCCTTGGATGCTCTGCACAAGGTGTCAGTTCATATCTAGAAATGACATTCCACTGTAGCCTGCTGATGGCCTATATGATTTCCCCTCCCCCCCCCCCCCGATTAAGTGTGCTGAAGTCATTTAAATAACTTTAAATAAAAAAAGAATCACCGACTATGTCTTGCAAACAACATTAAAACGCAATATAAAGCCATTAGGGGCCAATACAATTGTCAACATGTTGTCTCGTGCATTTTTGCATATTTTTGCATACAAAGTATGTGAACGGCCTTTGTAAACAATTAGTAAAAGCTTTGGAAGTGGACATTTTAAATTCGGATGAATCGATACTTTTCGAGTATTTTCGCTCTCTAATGTTTTTACTCGTCCTGGATGTTCTGCCTTAAAGCCACTATGGGGCTCATTGGGTCAAAAAACAGTTGGAAACC
Organism: Muricea muricata; assembly: GCA_963855995.1. Lineage (NCBI taxonomy): Eukaryota > Metazoa > Cnidaria > Anthozoa > Malacalcyonacea > Plexauridae > Muricea > Muricea muricata. The sequence continues at coordinate 4,147,416 of OY979724.1, read as the reverse complement.
CTGTTTTACATCGTTTTGCGAGGGAGTTAGGCGGGGCTAGCGACGTTCATTCTAGCATTTACTATATATTCGAAAAATGTCTGCAGGGGCATTGTGTCCTACCGTTAAATTTCAACCCAATACTACGACTAAAGACGACTCAGAAAACGGTTGCTCTTCTTCTTTAGACGAAGGAGCGATCCTGCTTGAACATCAAGTGCAGAGTCCCGGCGACGAAGGACAAAATATGGCTTCTCCGTCAATAAACGCAGAGCCAACGAAGAACAAAATGCAGGATGGAACCAGTGTTGTCGATATGGTGATGGTTTACGTGATTCCTGACCCTGCGACATTGGATACGGAGAAGGAGCAGCAACAGGAAGAAGATAAGAGCAAGATTCGTGATTTCTACATCAATGGCTTAAAAGCAGCTGGCCTCCTTGTTGAAGTCGACCAGTTGCAAGAAACTGTGCTATCTGGGGTAGGTATTCGTGTGCAGTAATATTCATATTTTTATTCTAGTCTTGGTGTCAATTTAAATTATACATGGATCAAAACTATCTTGTAAATATAATATGATACCGTATCGTATACCGTGCGTCTTCACTGCTACACACATTCGTACGCCTTGGCTATATTTGTTTGGTTCGGCCAATTTCTACTATCAGATCTTTATGTTTGACAACTACATGGTTTGGGTAAAATTAAGATAATAATTGTTTGAGTTTGAAAATTTTTCAACCTATGCCAAAAACTGAAATATATTTGGTTGTCTTGACGTGTGAAAAGGAGTTCTGACTTCATAATTCTTAGTTATCTAATCAGTTGCTGATAAAATTCAATATTTGAAATTCCAGGCATTACTGCTGTATATTTTATTGGTCGTAACTTGTCAGTCCTATTGATATCACGTCAAAAACATTCTATAGCGTAACATTTTCTGGATATAGGGACAAGGGTTAAAAAATTACAGTACAGGTATGTACTCAATGCCCAAAACGGTGGGCTTTTTTTGGTCCTCAATAAGTGTACATACTGCAGTTTATAATATCAAGACCATTCAATGTTGCCTGACAGTTCAGGTTACCACATAAGGGAGAAAAAAATGGTGTCGTACGATGTCGCCAATTTGCTCTAGGTATGTGTCAAAATGTGCAAGAAACCTATAAATGCTACTCGACGAATCGCTCGAATTTGATCGATGTTCAGAATTGGACTGTAATCAGATTTGACAAAGAATTCTCTTTGAAACATTTCATGACAAAGGCTTTTTATGCAGTCACTAAAACGTTTGGGTTATTCTTTCATGTTACCAGTCACGAAGTACCGCTTTTGCCCCAGTTTTAGCCAGTGCTGCAAGTAATTTCGTTACAAGTAACGAAATTACAAGTAATCGTTACTTTTTTGAGTAACTTTAGGGGGAACTAGTTACATTTTGCAAGAAGGTAACTGGAACTGGAACTAGTTACTTTTTTGTTCAAAATGGAACGGTAACGCATTACATACGTTACCAGCGTTAAAGTTACTTTTCCGTTACATTTTCAGTGTAACTTTTACTATAAAAAATAATATCTACAGTAAAATTTGACAAATTCTCAATTCTTGAAGCTAGTTTTAATCATTTCAATATTTCATGCAAGCAACACAATGTATTATCTGATTCACAGAATCATCACAGAATCATGCAGTGTAAGGTTTATTGGGTACTTTTTTATTGAAATATTTCATGTAAATACAGTACCAGAAATCTGCTCTTTTTTATACCCCTGCGTCTATTGTTAATAATAGTAAACTGTGGAATGTAACTTTGTAACTAGTAACAAAAATTTTAAGGTAACTTTGTAACGGTAACTAGTTACATTTCTACTCAAAACTTTTACCTGTAACTAGTTCCTTTTGTGAACTTGTAACTGTAACTGTAACTAGTTCCAAAAAAAGAGTAACTTTTACAGCACTGGTTTTAGCCAAGTTGTACAAAACTCAGCTAGCTGTTATTAGTGTCGGGCTGTTCGAGTTATAAATTATAAATTGGCAAAAATTGCTACCCAAAATCTGTCCATTGAATTAAAGCCCTCCTATACAAGCGACATTGTAAAATATTGCGAAGATATACACCTTTGTATAATAATGTATAACCTTTGAATACAACTTTGTCAAATAAATCTTAGCCTTAATTTATACATAGCAACAATATCTCAGTCGTTTCTCATTGCGCTTTACAGGTGGATATACACAAAGCTGGAGTTTTTTTTCAATATTAAGTCTGCAAAGTCAATATTTAATTAGCTATATAGGTAATCCACAAATTTCACACGTCAAAATTTCGTTCTGTTTAATGATTGGTCGTGGTAATTTTCAAGTATTCGATGGATGTCGCCGTATTTTAAGGGCTGATTATATGATACTGTTTACCCGGGATTAAATGAAGCGAATCAATCATATTTTATGTTCAAAAAGTTTAATTCTAGATTGCTTGGGATTTTCTTTTGCCGAAATATGAAGTGAACAAAATGGTGTTGGGCATTAATTTTTGTAAAATATATCTTTCTTTATTTATCAATACTAAAAGTATAGTAATGTCGGTTGTGTCGTTTCATGAAATGACTTGTTCCTATACCTCAAGATAATTTTACTCTTAGTTTAATCCCGGGTAAGCGGGACCGCATAATCAGCTCCTTAAATGCAAGTCCGTCGCGGCTGGATTTTGCAGAATTTTATGCCTCAGCAACCTTTTCTCGCGTATCAAACATGTTTGATATGTGAGTTTTTCCTAGCCAGGTAACTATTCTCCCTTGGGCGTAATTTTCATGCTTCTAGACAATGTTTTGACTGAGATATTAGTATTGGAAAGGGATTAGACATGCCTCACCCCTAATGCCCCCCCTTATTCCCTACGCGATTCCTATACTATTCGTTCAGAAAAAGGTAGAAAATAACTAAAACACACAGAGTTCACTGTGGAGGAAGCTAATAAGTCTTCTCTATGACTATTGTCACCGCAGAACCTCGTATCTCTTTATATGGAGAACAATAGCCTCGCTAGACAACCCGCACATAAGTGGTGTTCAGCTCCAGCTGATTTTCCCGTTTCATTTTTCAGGACAACAATGAGAACAAAAAGTCAAACACGGTAAATTTCGTCAAGATTCATGCACCCTGGGATGTCTGTACGAAAATGGCGGAAGAGATGTTCTTACGTATGCCGCTACAGGAATCCGACATCGAAATACGCTCGACTTTGGAAACCATATTTGGCGACCAGTGCATGGAGAGTGTTCGAGCTCGCAATCCTATGGAAGTAGATCGTAACATCATTCCTGAAGACAAAATGTATTTTACGGCTTACTTTAAAAAAGAGAACGAAGCGCATTTTGTAGGTATCGAAAACCACGAAACATTCTTTACCCCGACCGAGCGAATGCGTATGGTGGAACGAGTCATGGGCCAGACTCCTTTCTCCGAGAATTCAGAAACTGATATCGGCATAGCGAAGTTGTTGTACACCAAGGCATTCAGCGGTATTTACCCGCTACACGATGGCCCTGCTGAAGTGCCCGAAGGGGGATCCCCTGCCAACGATCGCCAGCGATTACGCATGGAATGGGCAAGATTCAAAAGATGGTATAGATTCCAGCCGTTAGATAGAATCAAAGATTACCTAGGTACATCGATTGCATTGTATTTTACTTGGTTGGGTTTCTATTGCACGATGTTGGCACCCGTAGCCTTCTTGGGGTTTATTGTGTTCATCTATGGCATCGGCGATTCCTATAGTTACCCCCCTGCTGAAGACGCATGCAAGTCGCCCCGGACATACATAATGTGCCCGCTTTGCGACAGGCAATGTTGGTATTGGGACTTGTACGATTCCTGCCAGGCTATTAAAACTGCACACTGGTTCGACAACAACTTGTCAATTTTCTTCGCATGCGTCATGTCGATTTGGTCAACGCTGTTCCTGGAATTCTGGAAACGTCAGCAAGCTGTGGTGGCGTACAAGTGGCATACTTTGGATTTCGAAGAAGTCGAGGAGCAAGTTCGACCTGAATACGCTGCCGTTGTCACGACACTTCGCGAGAATCCCGCCACGGGACGTATGGAGCCGTACACCCCTAAAATGACCATCTACAAAAAGTACGCCGGTGTTTTTAGCATCGTCGCGTTCATGATAACGTTGGTGCTGTTTGCCGTTATCGGCGTCGTCGTCTACAGAGCAGCGGTTTTCGCCGCAGCTGCCTCGAGTGGTGACGGTGATGTGCGCAAAAACGCGAAGATCATAACGTCCATGACTGCAGCAGTGATTAACTTGATTGCCATTAATATCTTAAAGTTTGTGTACCAGTACGTAGCGTTTTGGTTGACCAATTGGCAAAATCCTCGCACGCAAACCGATTGGGACGACAGCTATACTGTTAAAATGTACATCTACCAATTTGTAAACATGTATTCTTCGCTGTTTTACATCGCCTTCTTCAAAATCGATCTCTTCGTTGGCACACCGGGTCATTACCTGCGATTCCTTGGCAGGAGCGACGGTTTTAGGCTGGACGGTTGTGGTGCGCAAGGCTGTTTGATTGAGCTCTGTATCCAGCTAGTTATCATCATGGTTGGACAACAAATTATCAGCAATTTCACCGAAGTGATGATACCGTGAGTCTCTTTTCTCTACTAAAATGATTTTGTTTCACTTTTGGCCTGAAATGCATCAACACCCATATGCTGATAAAGAATTCAAAACTTATTCAAAACTCCATCATATAAAAAACGTTTTTTTAACTTTTCACTAATGACCTTAAAGGTTACATATTGTAGTACACCTAAAGTTGTTTGATGTCCTTTATTCAATATATTACATTATTAAGACAATAGACAAGGTTTTAGACATGAAAATTATAAAATATATTTTTTCCATTAGATATTTAACAAAGCTTTGGAATGAGCGAAATACAGAGAAGGCAAGCATCACACATTTACCACAATGGGAACAAGATTACTTCTTGCCTCCTTCCGAAGGAACCATGTTTTGGGAGTATCTCGAAGTTGGTATGTATCTTATCAGGACAAGTTTATGCCGGATGTGTGAAAAAAGCAATCAAACTGTGAAATGCTCTGAGTGTCCCTCAATTTTTAATCTACAGAAGCAATTCTTTCACAGTCAGGAAGACCATGCAGGCGGATCTCTATTCTTGTTTTAAAGAGGAATAAGCAGATAAACAGTAAAAATGTAGAATCAAATAAAAATTGCTGGCCGAAATTCAAGTTAACATGAACGCGAACAAGAACAATGAACTTCACTACTCTACCTAAAATTTGTCAAATGTAATTCCTATTTAGGGATTAATTTCTATATAAATTCCCAGCAGTGGGAATATGCGATTACAGTTTTTTATCTGACTCATATTTGCACAAGCATAGTCCTTGCAACTGGGAAAGAATTGTGTCTGTAGATTAGATATTGGTCGCTCTGGTCACGCCAAAGTTTGATTGCCTTTTTACTTGCTTTCTGGGACTGTATGAATAATGATAAACAAATAGGGTAACCGAAATCACAAATTTCTTTAACAGTTTTGCAACTTGGTTTCGTAATGATGTTCGTGGCCGCCTTCCCGCTAGCTCCACTCTTCGCCTTCGCAAACGGCATCCTAGAAATCAGAGTTGACGCCATCAATTTTATCCGCGACCAGCGGCGTGCCATGCCTAATATGGCAGAAGATATCGGCGCCTGGTACACAATCCTCGATGCGTTATCTAGCTTCTCCGTTCTTGTCAATGCGTTTGTAATGGCGTTTACCTCAGATTTCATTGCAAAGGTGGTTTATGAGCATAGCTACAGTCCGAATGACTCGCTTGACGGGTATCTGGATAACAGTCTGTCGTACTTTAATACCAGCACATGGTCCGATGTCGCTAAGCCAGAATCAAATTTTTCTTCAGATATTCCTGAACCAGAATTCTGCAGGTAAGCGAGATTTGTTAGTACAGAAAATGAAGTCCTATTGGGAGCTATGTACTGTATGTCGTCTTTGCCCTGTTTACAACAGGAAAACATTGACCTGCAAACAAGAGGCAATCCAGTCTGTTCACAATCTGCTGACAAGTTGTGTGTTCGCACTACTTGTTTGAAGTTGTTGAAGCAAAGTTTAGAACAAGATAATAACAACTCTTGACACGTTTGTTCCAACGGTCATAATATTTAACAGTGTAAACGGTAACAAATCTGGAAGAATAGAGACATCTTGCGATTCGATTCAAAACGCGAGAGTGTATTTTTTCGACACAATTATCAGACACAATGAAACACAGTAATTCACATGCAGCATATATACAGAGCGACAACACTGCATCACCGGAAGCGAACACTGTTGAGCTATATTCACATGATGAATTTTTTTTACCTACAACTGATCCAACTGGTAGAAAAGACAATGTAGATGAAGCGTCATTATGTAAAAAGCTGAAGTTCTTTGCCAGCCTTTGCTACAGCTTCTTTAGCGTCTGGCATTGCTGCATGTGAATTACCGATTTCATTTTCTGCTATAAATTTTTCTCAAGAAAAATCCTTGCGTGTGATACTGCCTTCATCATGACAACCACAGCAACAACATCATCCTTTTAACAATCCCTAACTTTCCCCTATCATTTGCTCTAGGTATACTGGTTACCGATCACGGTATGATGATGAACCGTACACAAAACAACATTGGCAAGTCATGACAGGTCGGTTTGCTTTCATTTTTCTCTTTCAATTCACGATGACGATCATAAAGAGATTCGTGGCCTGGGCTATTCCTGACATGCCAAGTGACCTGTTACTCAAAAAGAGAAGAGAAGAACACATCGCCGAACAGAAACTACACCAGCATCCTGAAAGAAAAGGAAGCAAGTCCCAGGCAAAGACTTACATATAGTTATCACTCCAGCAACGATATACGTTAGATTTATATACCTGATTGGACATATGCAAGGTGTTTATGTTTTGCTGTAACGTGTGGGTTGTGCACATGGTAAAAATATAGCGATTAGTTGAAAGTTATTTTATTAGCACATGGAGAGCTGAAAAGATTTTTTCTGATATCAGTACTGAAATTTAATTTGAGAGCCAGTATACGTCATCTGCTCAAAATATTTCAATCTGTCTTATGCAAGCCTTGAGTTGAAAAAAGTTTTGAAAGAAAACCGCTCCCCTATCGGCTTGTTTGACATTCGTCGTAGATTATATAATGGGTCAGCTCTGAATCGAGACGCATTCATCAGAGTGAATAAATTGTTCGTAGTATGTGTTAGCGTTGTGTTTAGTGCAGTTTTAATTTTTAATTCATATCATTTGCTCTCTCCTGTACAGCATGTAAGTACCATCAACACAGTTGAAGTTGACCACCACTCATGCAGATTCGGTGACTAAAAACGCAATGAACCCAAAACAATATGACCAATTTACATCTTCTGGTCTGGTGCATGCAAACGAGTAGATGGGTTTTTGCTGCTCTGTAGACCTCGGTCAGAACACTGGTAAATTAAATATATTTAATCGTTTACATGGATCAGAAGATTGTGCAAGTTCTTGGTCATTTTGTTCAGTTTCCATGTGTTTTTTCCCTATCCAGCTTTGAATAATTACACCGGCATTTAGCACTTGCATGAGAAGCATACAGCGAAATGTTCAGAAGCAAGTGAAGAACACAATTTTACATAATTAGATAATTACCTGCGTATTTATACCGAGTTAATTTATTTATGAGTCGGTTTTCTTTGATGTACCACGGGTTATTTACCTTGAATGAATAATTCGACGAAACATGTGAGGAAATCTCGACTAAATTGTTTTAAGTCGAAAGATTCTACTAGAAAGCCTCCTCAAAAATAAATCAAGTAAGTTACATACCCCAAAAGTCGGGATTTATGCCATATAAAGCCTACGGACTGCGCGTCCTTGGGGTCTTTATATGACATAGATCCCTCTTCTTGGTATTTGACCTCTTCTTGGATCCGCGCATAGTTAGTCGAAATATAACAATCGTAAATTGACTTTGTTAACACTTTAACGCATATATGTAATTTGCACCAAGCATACGTCATGATAAAATCAATGTAGTACAAATCAATGTGGTTACCATGCATGATTAATTAGTGAAATAAAATTTGCAATTGTTCAAATAGATGTTATTGCAATTACGTTTGTTTTGTGGTAAATTAAATTGTGGGTAGTAATAAAGGCAGACAATTGTTTCTTTACTGCACTTTCTCGCAGGAAAGCCGCCGACGATTTGTAGAAAGTCAGTTCGGTACTACAGTAAACTATGTGCCTCGGCTGGCAGCCGTGTTGTACTACACTGTACTACACGATCTTCGGCTGTCAGCAGTTTTGTACTAGTGCAGTGTACTACTGGAGTGTAGTACTACTGGAGTGTAGTACTACTGGATTGTACTACTGGAGTGTACTACTACATAAGCCTCGGCTGGTAGTCTGGTTGCACTGCAGCATACTGCATGAGCCTCGGCTGGCAGCCGTGTTGTATATATTGTAATTTGTACTTCCACAATTAAACCTGTGTTCTTCGACATTAACAAAATTATATAAAATAAACTAAAATGTCGCGCAATGATGTTTGATTACTGTGCAGGTGACAGGAATATTAAAATCTGTGATTTATATAACATTTTCTTTACGTCTGGCATCATGCAATTCATAAGCGATAATTGATCTTAAAAAAGCATTTGGTATGGTTGATGATAAAATTCTATTAAGAAAATTAGAGCTACAGTATATGGAATAAAAAGACATATATCCTTGTTTAAATCTGATCTTTCAAATCGAAATAAAAAAAATGTCAAATACAAAACTCGCTTTCATCTGAGCGACTGATTACATGTGGTGTACCACAAAGCTCTATTTTAGGACCTATATTCTTTTTGCTGTACACAACGATTTACCTCGATGTCTAAGTAAAACAAAATCATTTATGTTTGCAGACAACACAAAACTGACAGCTTCAGGAGATTGTATTCAAAAAGTTCAGAATGTATTAAATTGGAAAATGACTTGGAAAGTCATGGAAAATGGTTAAATGCCAATAAACTCAGCCTCAACGTAGCCAAAACTGAATTCATGTAATTCATTCAGATATCAATGATAAAAATGATCTCTGACTCTCAACCAAATCTTTTCATTGACAATTGATCAAGTATATGAATGCGAAACTCTTGGAGTAACAGTTTGTTAGTATTTATCGTCAAATCAATCACTGATTTATTTTCGTATAAAAGTAAGAAAACTTCAAAAAATCACTACTCATGTGATCTAACAGAGTAATAACTAGTTAAACTGATGTAAATAGTCTACCTCCTATATCCTCGTTAAATACCATGTGATCACTATTCTCAGCGCATCTTCTTAAACTAATATATTGTAAATAGCTATAAGACTATCAATGTTTGCACTTGCACTTGTGAACTTAAAATTTTTTGCACTCGCCCCTCGTGGAAATCAGCTTCGGTTCACGGGGCCAGCGTGTATAAAAGAATTTTTCTATCTATCTAGGCGCGTTAAGGTGCGGTGGCTTGCGCAACGGTATCGTGTAAACACCGAAAACGGCACTTCTCGATACCGCTTTAGGTCTTATTTTTCTAATTACATTCTGGCAAAAAATTCGTACTCAAATTCATTAGTTAAAATGGCGAATTTGATTTAATATCGTGTGAACACCCGTTGAAATCACACTTAATTTAAAATTGAACCGGTATCGTGTGAACAATACAAAACGGACTGGAAATGCACTTTTTTGTACCGTGATGCAGAGATCTGACGTTCTGCATCAAACCGGAAGTAGATTTATGGCGTCATTTTCACAAGATGGCGTCTTTGCAAAAGACATCACCTGAGTTTCGAAATTTTTTCATCTACAACTCGACTCTGGGACCAAAAGAAGGCATGGTAGGAACTGCATTTTATCTTTAAAAAGCTAAACTGTTTTCGTGCTGTAAATATTGTTTTTTACATGCTTCAAGTAGGCTTTTGTTGCCCTTACAACCATATTTAAATTTAATTAGGCTCGCGGGCGCCATAATGCCATAATATACAAATAATGTTTATGATTGCTATGGTAAGAATATTTTCATTAGGCGAAAGATGGAACGTTCTATTCAACGAGGCGATAGCCGAGTTGATTGGAACATTCCAGCTTTCACGGAATGAAAATATCTTACCATTGCACGAATATAAACATTCATTATTTAAGTTTCTTGTACGTTTGCATGGTGAATACAATATACTTGTTAAGCTTTGTGGAAACACCACGTAAATTTATTATTGCTGAGTTTTCGATCCGTAAGATCCGAACTTACGGATCGAAAGCTCTGCAATAATAAATTTACGTGGTGTTTCCACAAAGCTTAACAAGTATATTCATTGTTTATTTCATATAATACCAAAATAGACCATTGCCCTTCAGAACAATTTATTTTAAACTTCACAAGATGAATTAAATCCCATTTACGTCATGTTTGTTTTGGCCAGATCATTGTTTAAAGTAAACTGCGATCATCACCCAAGGACGATTTTGACGGATGGGATTTATTTAAACCGTTAAGAGTGCAATGGAAAATACTATTGCACTCGTGGGAGTGCAATGGAACGTATTCCATTGCAGTCTTGCAAAATGGGAGGGGTTTTTTTATCATCATGTGACCATAAGCAGCCAATTAAACAACTAGAATGGCCAGGGACCAATTATCTCACATTCTCACCCCCCCCCCCCTTGAATGCCTATGAAGATACCAAATACCTGTCATTCTAGATACAGTATGCCTCAAATAAAATACCCGGGACACTGGAATACCTAAAACTCTTGGATGGGTTTGTTTAAATGTTAGTTTTACGATTCAATTTGTACAGTTGTACCACCATATAATGGTGTAATTTGTAAAGCTCTGCAATTGAAAATGAACACGAAAACTTTAATGGCACATACTTCCCTGAGGCATGATGCACAGTAGGTATGGTTCTGCAATTCTGACTGGTCTACTGCCTCCCCTGACTGAATGGAAAGTATATATGACAGTCACATCTTCAGAATTTTCATTATGTTCCGGTTTCTACACTCTATTGTGACTCTTGTGTCTACAGCACGAGATATGTAGGGGGGTATGGAGAAATGTAGAGGTTAAAAGGACACTGAAAAGATGTAAATGGATTTTTTGTGATTTAGGTACTTGATACAGAGTTTCCTATGAATATATGAGCTAATAAAATCAAGTGGACTGCATTGAAAATTCTAGATGATACATAAAATTAGCCAAATTTATTTGTCATATTTGTTTCTCTGATGAATAGCCGGGTGCTGATTATGTTCAATATAAACACTTGTCTAACAGCTGAACATGCTTGATCTATCTTGACACGATAGCCATTGCATGCACAAGTTTGTTTGATACTTCATAGCAGAAACTATAGAGCCAGGGGGAAGGCATGCCCCCCTCCCCCACTTTCCATTGCTGATGAAGATTTTTTTGATGCTACTGGGTGGTTTTATTTGACAAAGTAACAATGCAGGCAAATAATAATAATGACCAGCCACCAATCAATGACTGGCCAAACGTTTGATTTTACTGTTCAAGTTTAATTATGTTGGTCAAGTGACTGATTGCATTGGATTTTCTTAAAACTGTCAATTACTTTTCCTGATTGCTGATGTCAAATAACTGGATGTGAAACATATGTGCAGTCTAGCTATTGGAAATTGAGGTCACATTGAATATCATCCGTATTTATTCATGATACAAATGTGCTTACAAAATATGTATAAGAGTGCACATGTGTTGTAAATTATGTGACTTAAACGGGAGTCATTATCCATAACATGAAGTACCTCATTTAACACAGTCAATTTAAGAGGCGGTGCCCAAAAATGGCAAATAAAATGAGCTGGTAAAAAGCTATAATCATGCCACAATTGTATACATGGACAAAATCCAATTATGTGTCATTCAAGTTAAAGTGGAGGTCAAGTCCGTTCTGCGCATATTTTCTGCGCATATCAAATTCCACAAAGTACGCCGTACGTTGAGGAATTTTAATTTAATTAAGCATGAATAATAATTCGCGTTGTATTTCAAGATGGCCGATGAGAGGAGCGCGTCTGTTAGTGCCTCATCGGCTTCATCGCTGCCTTAAGAAGTCGCGCGACTTGCTTCTGACGAGGATGTAACTGCCAGGAGAAAACAGCAACGTTCAGAAAGGGAAGCTACAAGAATTTATTTGGGTGAACAACACAAAAGATGGCGTGATTTGTTGCAAGAGCTGTCGCTAAAATCAGACAAAGAACTTGCGGCAATATTGCTTGATGAATATATGGCGCGCAAAGAGCGGCATTTCAGGTAATTACAACGATTCACTACAGTTTAGTTTTCTTATTATGCTGTTAATCTATTATGGGTCTATATAAAGTCTTTAAAATATTTTTTGTAGTGAAATATCTGTTCAAACTGAGGGACCGATACTAAGAGCCGGAAAGTCTTCCAGGTGGCGACCAGGGAAGCGAGGTTCAAAGCCAACAAGTCGCAATTCGATCCTCTTGTATGAAACTTTTAACCACATTTGGGTAGTTAAGTCACGGTTAAGTCTAAAATGCACACTTTTGATTAGCTAACTCTTTCACTAACTGTGGTTAAAACATAACTACCTTTTTATACAACTGCCCTGATACTCAAAGTAAAATTTCTTTATAAATAGTATAATTATACAGTATTGTCTTTAAATTAATATCTACAATAATTAAAACTTTTTAATGGAAAAGATAACTGCACAATATATTTCACTGATAACATTATATTGTCACTTGCAATTGTCAAATAATTGTTTTCCATTGTTTTATATAAATGAAGGTTGTTTTGACTGAGTGTAATAGAATCTTCTTATTTGAATGTTGCATATGACAATTAGCATGGAGGTATCAATATAGATATACAGTATTGTATATATACTACATATATGTAAGTTTAATAATAAAATACCATCTGAGTACTCTATTTTTTCAGAGGGATAGTGCTATCCACCAAATTATGATTTTTGTCAACTGTTGCAGATAGGCATTAAAAAATAATGATGCCAGGACTAATAAATGCTGAATTTTAAAATGGGTTGTAGTGCTTACTGAGCCTGTCCAGAAAGTCGAGAAAATCACTATCTGGTGGATAGTGCTATTTACCTTTGGTAGACACCTACCCCTAATATACATGTAATTTGTTTAGTATTCTAGGGCATATTGTGTGTTCTTGGGTAAACTTTCAGAATTCTGTATGACCTTCAGCACTCAGAGAGATCTATTGTGCACCTGTAAATAGCCTTATAATATCATGCAAACTAATTATACAAGCAAGTATATATAATAGATACCTGAATAAAATGATTTTGTAAATATATAATATGTAATTTTAATAACCCAAATGAAACATTCCACAACCAAAACAAAATAGTCTGTAATATCAAGTTCCTTGTACATTTGCATGGTGAAATACAATACTAGTTTAGCTTGTGGAAACACCATGTAAATAATAAATTTAGTAAAATACTGTAAGTACCTGGTACAATATATGCCTAATTGTCACTGTGTATCAACAATCGCATAGTGTAGCCAGCCTGATAATTTAGTCCTGCTATCTATATATTTCTTTCTCCAATGACTGTGAAAACAATCAAATTCTAAAGAAATGGGCAAGAATTTCTTCCTTTTTCCCTCGTACGCATTCCTCTACAACAGCATACTGTCATGTTTTTGTCTGCATTAGGAATTCCCGCAATCTCCTCAATTTTACTTTGCTCTATTTCATCTGATGTGGTGAAACTATCGTCCATTGCAGTGCGGTTTCGGCAGTAAAATGCGGTATATACCTCTTTTTGCATTAGCATGGCCAAGTTGGCCAGGTGCCACCTCATTTTGCCTTTCCAACAGGAGGAAACGGACCACACACAAAGCATAAACTCAATTAAACTCAATGCATGAGAACAACACTGAGTTAAATTTGCGAGACTTCGTGTAAGAGAGCTATACTGTGCCAAAACAAAACGCGTGTTTATAAACAGTGCACAGAAAATATGCGCAGAACGGACTTGACTTCCACTTTAAGTATAGTGCATGTAGCAGTAACAGATTTACTGGCGTCGAATGTGATTGTATTTTTTTAAAAGTTTTCTGCAGTGTAGTAGAATTTGATCAGCCAGGAGTTGTGTTTGACTGGTCACTGGTGGAAATGACATGACCGTTCTAATTTGGAAATTCAATGTTATTTTGAGCCCTGATGTGTTTATTGTGTTATAATTATTGTTTCAGGAAAAAGAGAAAATCTTACTTTATTTGCCTGTTGAAGAAGACATAGAAAAGAAAATCAGAAATGTTGGACTTTGTGAAGCGATTGTGAAATTTACTGAGTATGTACAATAACTAAAATTCCCCACTCACCTTAAGGCCATTCCAAATTAGACCTTAGTTTCCTATCCGGACATTTTTTGGAATTTTATGCAGGCGGGCAGTCTATTTCTATTATATTATTATCAGCTTTCGAAGGATTTTTTATAAACCATTTTCATATTATAAATTTTAATGTAAATGTGCACCTTTGCACAATTCTTGGAGCTCAACGGTGTCCGTAAAAACAATAAATAACACTTGAAATTCATTGTATTTATTTTGATTTTATCCTATCATTGATTTTATTTTGATTTAAGCGATACGCATTAGCTTTTAAACAATACAGATATTCAAAACTTGTGGATTTTTGTGATTATTTGTACAAAAAGCATAGGTGGCCTTGAAATCGGTGCCATAAAAAACAATTCCGCGAGTTTCTGACAGCTATAAAAGGAATATTATGTACAAGATTTATTTATTTAAGGTTAAAAACTATTGATTTCTGGGCCACCTATGCAAAAAGGCTAAAAATGGCAACAAGATAGCAGCAATGGACAAATAATGGGCCAAATGTGGCCAGTTTCAGCCAATAGTTTCAGCAGACGGGAAACTAAAGTCTAATTTGGAGTAACCTAAAAACCATCTGAAAATGGTTTCATTGGAAATGTGTTTATCGAACGTCAGTTGTTGTGATTCCATTTCAGACAGTTCACTCCAGACAAACCATGCGAGTCAGTTCACACACAAAAGACCAGACAAGTGTTTTATGAGCCCGAAAAAGACTACTGGATGATAATGGTACGCCTGCAAAAACATACAATTTCGTTTAAGCGAATTTAAATTTTAAAACACTTTCTCCTTCAATAGGACTGGATACCCACAACAGCTAATGCTAGTTACTGCATGACCATTACATAATGAGATACTCTATTTCACATGACAATGTTTAATGATGCTACAATTTGCAACCAAGTGTTAAGCGTGTAAATTTTTTCACGATATTCATATTTCAATACATTACGTTTTCTCGTTACGTCACGTTTTGGGCTGTTAATGTACACTTTTTAATTGTACTTCGTATTATGTGGAGAAAGTCTTTAAAATGTGAGCCAGTCAATACATCTATAACAATCGAATGCACCTTACATCGTGCAAAGTTTTTCCGGTGTAGAATTTTGATTCGCACCGACATCGTGAAATAAAAGTTTGTGGAAAGAAAAGTGTCTTAACGGGCGCCAATTTTTGACATATCTCATTAAAAAGTGTACATTGACACGCCCCAAACGTAACGCAATGAACGAGAAAACGTAATGTTTTGAAATGCAATTACCGTGAAAAAATTCACACGCTCAACAATTGATTGCAAATGGTAGTAATGGCACCATGTTTGTTTTTTTGTCCATAATTATATAACATGGGGTGTATAAAAGAAAGGATAATTCCAACTCTGATGCTTTATAGTTAGATACTTCGAACTTTATTTAAATTCCACTTCTTTATTTTGGGATCTATTTTTAGCCCGATACTCTGTCTGTTTTATGAGAGATCACTAGTTCATTTCAGGCAAATAACAACTTCAGCAGAATAAATTTACAAGAAGCAGTCATTTTGAGATGCTTCGAAGTAAAAATTTGCTTTTATAATCATGTTAATCAGGGTAATCATGTAGAAACTATTTTATTTCATCAGACTGTTACCATACCCTTCAGCGAAAAGAATGTCGAGAGTACTGGAAAGGAACCTGAGAGACATTACCATAATGAAGACGTTCACGTATGTGGGTCATTTTCATTGATTTTTGCGCCAGCGCATGATTCGTCAATCAGTATGCAAGTGTCCTAAACACAGGCATTCGCTCCCTGAAAATATTTAAAAACGGTATACAAGCCTTGAAATAGTACCGAACATCGGACATTTGTCCGGCTGAAAATTTAAAAATTCGGTTTTGTCCGACACGATTTTTGATCTGCCGGACATTTTGTCCGGTGAATTATTTTTATTGCCACAAGAAATAAATTTTCCAAGCTCTCTATAGTTCTTTCCCCTGCAATATGATGTAGGAAACGAGTGAACTATGAAAACTTCCTCTGCTCCGCTCGTCGTTCTTAGCGAGTCTCGTTGCATTACATCTCAAATTTACTTGTTTCTATTTCCCATGGATGGTATCATGGAAACCTAACGAATCGACAGTTAATCTGTGCAATATGTGAGAAATATCGAAAATCCCCACTGGAACATTATATCTGAAAATTTTGCCCGGCGCACCGAAGAAGTTGCGGGACAAAGTGTCCGTCAGCTGAAAATATTTATTTCAAGGCTTGGGTATATTTCCAGGAGGGCAATGCTTCTGTTTAGGGAAATGTCTGGATTACGAATCATGACGAAAAAGGCT
The DNA here is from genome assembly GCA_963855995.1 of Muricea muricata. Lineage (NCBI taxonomy): Eukaryota > Metazoa > Cnidaria > Anthozoa > Malacalcyonacea > Plexauridae > Muricea > Muricea muricata. The sequence goes on along the minus strand of OY979724.1, from coordinate 4,130,643 downwards.
TGCGCGAAAATCACCTTCTGTATTACTCTTCTGTCGTACCACTGAACTCTATATATTGGGAGGCTAACTTAAAAAGTGTAAAGCAAAATGGCTCAGTTTGAAACCATTTCATTTTTTCAGCATGACAAAACGTGCCACATTCAACTGTTTAATACTCAACACCTCTTCTAGTTTGTTTTAAATACCGGAAAGATGGAGTAAAAGATATAATTATATTTGACCGCGCACAAATCCACGTTTGGTTTGCAATTTGTCCAGGTTTTATACTCTTCAAGCTACGAGCCTCTGTCTGCTTAAAATTTCATTTTTTTGTAAATAGCAACTTTTGTTGTTTCAGGACACTGTACTGCGGGCGGTCTTGAAACAGACCTATCAAATGTTTAAGGTATATAGTGCATTGCATGACTCTTTATCATGTGATAATTTCTTACTAGACCAGAACTGCCCAGTCAGTTGTATAAATGATAGAACTCTAGGTATGAAGTTACACTAGTGTGAACCAGGTTTTTGAAATTGTTTTCGGGGTGTTGCCCCCTCACCCCTGTCTGCTACTTCCCCCTAATTTTCACGATATTCTTCGCTCGCCTGGGTGAACATATTTACCTACACACGCGGTTGCCTAATTGACGTTTTTAGTCTCTTTATCGGAGAAATCTGATCGTGACTTATCATGTTTTAGTTATTCAATGGCTCTTTTCAACACATCCTTTCAGTTTGTGACCTAGCGGAATTGAGAAGACGATTAGATTACTTCTTTGGAAGAGTGAGTTGGAAGCATGATATATGGCAAGATCATGTTAATTTTCTTCTTGAACTATTGGTGATAGTTGAAATATATTTTTCAGTATTTAGGCACCATCAACTTCTCCGCTGTGGATATTTTGAGCGTATTTTCAGGTAGATACTTTAGACAACAGCATTCACTTTAAGTCACGCTGGCTAAAACTTTCCCGCTTTTAATTTACCTAAAACTACATCATTTAACATAATGATTGCATTCATTATATGATATCGCGAGAGAAAAAATTTAGCCTCTAAACTATTATTTAACTCTTATATTGCACGTCGGGGGACAGATATGATCCACGTTTACTCAAAATTTCGATTGAATATTTCAGAAATTATCCCCAGCCTGGTTACGCACAAAGTTCATCAATATCTCCTGCAATTTTAGCATTAAAATGAAATAAAAAGCAACATGCGTGAAAAGCAAAATTAGTACCGGCATATAAACAAACACTTTACAGTCAATGGATGCACGAAAGGGGACTTTTACTTCAAAGTTATGAATCGTTGGCACGAAAATACTTTTTAGCTTGGACTGTTACTAGGAAATAACTAACGGGTGATGTTTTGTTTGAAGGAATACACTTTCTGCCGTTGGACAAGAATACTTTTCTTAAAGTGAGCTGTTTTATGAATTTGATCGAGCATAAATTTAAGTAAGTTTCAATGTATTCAGTTTAAAGAAAATGGCAATAAAATACAATTTTTATCAGTTATAGACACGAAGCGAGGGTGATTCGGCAAAATATTAACCCGAAGTGATGATATTTCCCGAGGGCTTTATATATTATACCGAAAATATAACTGTTCAAGTCCACGACTACTTGTCAACATACCTTCGAGAATACGAGATTTCGTTTTTCACTCAAATAAACAATTTTTCCAAAGTTCTTTGCCAAATGGCATCAAGTAAATAGTGCTGAGTAATTTTGCCGTCTTTTGAACATCCTGTTTTGTAAAATTTCCAGTGAAACCACTTAAAAAACACCGTAGAATATCCATACACTCTTGTGTGCTCCCGCCATTTTTCATTGTTTTAATCGGCGCGTGTAGCTCTCGCGGGATGTCGCGTGAGATTCAAAAGTCGAATCTCCCGGGATATTCGAGCAGGGGTGGTAACGTTACGTTACATATACGGGCTCGTTACCAATACGAGTATGTTACATATACGGGCTATGAGATTGCTACACATTATGCCATCAGCATTCGTATATATAACATAATGTATAATATATAATTATATATGCCCTAACCCTAACCCTAACCATAACCCTAGCCCGTATATGTAACATAGAGCCCGTATATGTAACATGGAGCCCGTATATGTAACATGCCCGTAGCCTATATGTAACGTAACGTTACGACATTAACATCTATCGTACTCGTAATAAAGCCCGCGTCAACAATGACTGGAAAACCGATAAAAGTGCTGCATAAAATACATTGGAGGGTGTAGCTCTGTTGGAGACGGTTTAGGCGTCTACGTTTTCTCGGCAAGCTAGCTAACAGTGATCTTCACTGGGCTGCTGTCTTCTAGGTTGCAGAGTCATCCGGACCATCCGACAAGAAAAATCTGTTTGATGCCGAGAATTTACCTCTCCGCGGACAGAGCTACTGTCACACGATAAAACGTGGAGATGAGTAAGACACTATAACAAGGTTAATGGAAAGGGATAGCCCCCCCCCCCCCCCACAAACACGTAAAAACACTTACCAATAAGTCCTGTGACAAGGTGCAAACGTGTAACGCAAAAAGCAACCAAAATAAATTTTAAAAAAATCATCCGGAGTAGCCGGAGAGCAAGCCCGGCAAGCGGGTGCGGTAGCAAGTGACAACATTAATACAGTAACACAGAACAAGCTAACACGACGCCTGAAATAACTCCGGCCAACCTAACACAGACACCTGCACAAACAAAGAACAGCAGCACAACATGACAACATTAGCACTCCTACAGACACGAGCACGCACGAAACGAGCACTAGACAGTGACCAGTGACGAACGGGACAGAATACGCTACTCACAACCTAAGCAAACGGAGACACATAGGACAAGCATATAGCAGTAACAACGGGCAAGCAGCCCGAAAACAGTTAGCAAGGAAACGCAATTTCGGCAAGCAGCCGAGACAGTAGTTGGCAAGCAGCCAGCCATAGCACAAGGGACAGGGCAACCCCCAGAAAACACCCACTGTCCATGGGTGGGGAGGGTTGGGGACAGAATACGCTACTCACAACCTAAGCAAACGGAGACACATAGGACAAGCATATAGCAGTAACAACGGGCAAGCAACCCGAAAACAGTTAGCAAGGAAACGCAATTTCGGCAAGCAGCCGAGACAGTAGTTGGCAAGCAGCCAGGCATAGCACAAGGGACAGGGCAACCCACGGAAAAACACCCACCGTCCACGGGTGGGGAGGGTTGGGAAATCGAAGTATCCAGTGTGAAACCCAGCTGGCAAATGAGCATAACAAACTGCCCCCCGAGCCATGCCGCTATTAGACCTCACGCTATTGGTCTAAAAGCCCGCGAAAATTGCAGAGCAGCATAAATATACATAATAATAACCCGCAGCGCACCTCGTACTTGATGTTAATTATTTTTATTGCATAAACACATTCATATGGGATATTCGGCCGAATCTCCCAGTAGATTCGGCCGAATACCATGCCTCGGGGAAAAAACTTAGGTCAGAATTTCCTATAGCATGGTATTCGCTGAAAAATACTATGGACACGTGCTACTAATAGAACATTCTGATTGGACGAGCTAAGTATGAGGTATAATATATAAGGTTATGCTATATAGTTTTCAGTACAATTTGGAAGAAATTATACCATTAATGATTCTACAAAACTATATCATTTATCGAAGCGTGTAGATTATACAAAAAATCACCATCCGGTGAATAACGCTATTCACCTTCGTGGGATCATGTGAACAGTCCCGACTAAATGTCGATTTCTTCTTTTTTTTAAGTTCCGTAAAATACACCGTGTTTATGTTTGATGATCAGATTGTATGGTAAGATAATTGATTCATTTTTGCCCTACAATATACATGTTTTAAAGGGATAGCGTTGTGGGTTATGGTAATATTTTAAATCAACCATTATGTACCCCCTCCAATAAGCCAAAAATAATCAAGCCCATTTCGTAAGGGAAGCAAAGGATGTATGTCCTTTTGCCGAGTAAATAAAACAATTAGAGGGTCCTGATGAGGTCAAATGAATAATGACTTTGTGGCAATCGAGGTTGAATAATTCCTGACAGATAAATGTGTCTTAGAGTGGAAAACATACACATGTTGAAATCATTTTTCGCAGGAGTGGTCTGGAACAGGAGGATATGAGAGTGCTATACAGATATCTTACGACTAGTTTGATTCCTGTCACAAACGAGGAGGTACAGTAGGCTACTTCAAGATTTAAATCCTACAATTTGAATTTTGTGTATAATGGATTTTGCACCTTTTTTTAGTGGATCATTTATGATAAACAAATGGTTGCACGAGGGGAAAATGTTTTGTCGCGAAATCATCGAGGAAGGTAAATTTATTATATATATGCATTTATTATCAATATACATATTACTTGTGGTATTGTAACTTGAAGTATTATTATTAATAATAATATACGTATTGCTTGTAGACATATTTGTATCAGCATTGTTTACAAGTTAAACTGCATGATTTACCAGATTGCGGTGGAAGTCAATATTTTATAACGAAGCACAATAGCCGTTTGTGGCTTTTTAAAACTGTGAAAGAAGTACATGTACTCCATGTTGTGAACACTGAAACTCTTTCGTTTTCTTAATTTCTTCAATTTCGCAATTGCTAATTATCTTGAAAAAGATTGCTTCAACTTTGACCGTACCAAACGACTCAGGTTTTTCGTGGATTCTTTGATTTCTTTGTCAAGATCATCATAATTTTTTCTTTATTATGTCATCCTGTCCACAATGCATTACAGGTTCGTTACATGTCCACCGGAAGTGATGGATGACGTACGAGGACCTCCACGAAAACTACCGCGAATATTCATTGAAGAAGAAGATGGACTGAAGGAATTCTTCCTTATCGTTTACCAGGTGCTTATTTTCATTACTTCATTTGTTGTTTAAAACAGATGCTATAGACATGCTCCAAGTAGGGGTAAGCGGGCGAAGTTGTGTGTGATGAGCTTTTGTGAGTGAGTTTAAAGGTGTCTGTTTTATGACTCATGTCTAGTTAAGAAGCACGCAGAGGCCTTGGTATCAAGTAAACACCAGGGATTGGTTGTTCAATAAAATTCAAAAAAGGTTTTCCAGCAACATGTTTACAAGTATGGGGGCGCCAAATGTCATTTTATTATTTAGCTATTTTTTTTCTTTTTATCATTATTTATTTCATTATTTGAAATAACCAACTTTGGTGCTTTGGTTATTTGAAATAACCAATAACGGCAGACTGGTTCTTTAATAAATAACCATTTGTCGCGCTCGCACCAAAACTGGTTATCTAATAAATAACCACATTTAAAGCAAGATCAAGTTTGGTTATTTATAATTAACCAAATAATTTTCAGATTGACGCTAAATGACGTAACGCAATTTAAAGCACTGAGCCTCCCCTAGAGAGGCTGAAAATTGCAAACGTCCACTTTCGGATTTGTCGATAAAAACAGTGATGAAATTCAATGGATAAAAGCTAAATAAACCACGCGAAAATAGTAATATAGGTAGTTGTCACTGCTCACATGTTTTGTGCTTGTGTGGTTTTATTGATTTATACGCTCGAACGGCAACATTAGGGCGGAGAACTCGGAAAACATGACGAGGAGATTGACTGACGCTATTGGTCGAGCCATAGCAGAAACATTAAATGCGGGAGAGGTCTATCACTTATTCAAGGATTGGGTTGAACTTAGTTTAAGAACATCCTGTCATTGCTTCGTGCTTATGTAAGTCCCCAAAATAGCAGTGTATTTTAAGACGTAATTAAATATAATAATATAAACAAGGACAAGGGTTGAGAAGTACACTTAATTGTTCTAATACGAATACATTTGCTCTTAAACATGGGCTGTTAATGTGGTCCAGGTGGCAGTGATTGTCCCAGCATTGGAGTTACATTTTATGGATCACTTATCAAAAAGCTGAAACTCACTGGCACTGGTGTGGCATTTGAGGCGCCAGCATTGGTGCTGTTCATCAGCCTTTGTCCTGGCTGGGTTTGTGGAGTTGCTGCAGATGTCTGATAGGAGCAAGAAAAAAAAATGAGCATATAAATAAAGCTAAAATATAGCTTGTTTCACAGTTAACTCCCCAGGCTCTGTTTATCATACAGTTAACTCCCACGTAAATAGTTATAATTATTAAAGTTTTATTGTGAATGATTTTTTTTGTTTGGGGGGGGGGGGGGGGTCACTGCTACCTGGACCATATTAACAACCCATGTGTAAGAGCAAATGTATTCGTATTAGAACAATTAAGTCAATTCTTGGGTTTCACTGGAACATTTTGCAGTAAATCTGAGTTGGGGTCAACCCAAAATGTATTGATGATTATACTGTACCGGGGGAGACAAATCTCACGAAATTGCACATATTTGCTGGCAAACGCAAGGTCAACACAAACAGTGAAAAATTATTTCACTCCAATGACTGTGTATTGATTTGGAGTTGACCCCCAGTGAAATTTATGACGTCACGTGGAACCCAAGAATTTCTCAGCCCTTGTCCTTGCTTATATTATTATATTTAATTACGTCTTAAAATACACTGCTATTTTGGTGACTTACATAAGCACGAAACAATGATAGGATGTTCTTAAACTAAGTTCGGCCGAACCTTGAATAAGTGATAGACCTCTCCCGCATTTAATGTTTCTGCTATGGCTCTACCAATAGCGTCAGTCAATCTACTCGTCATGTTTTCCGAATTTTCCGCCATAATGTTGCCGTTCGAGCGTATAAACCACACAAGCACAAAACATGTGAGCAGTGACAACTACTTATATTACTATTTTCGCGCAGTTTATTTAGCTTTTATCCATTGAGTTTCATCACTGTTTTTATCGACAAATCCAATCTCGTACCCAGAGCAATGCCTGTTCGCGGGTTAGGCTGGCATTGGCTCTGGGGAAACGGAATGAACTGCGTATGATTTCATACGCGCTCACTTAATGCGCATGCTCTCCACTAATAGGCTATGCTTTATTTATTCGGGCTCAACTGTTGTATTTATGATTATTTTGCTGGAAATAAAGCACAGCCTATTAGTGGAGAGCATGCGCATTAAGTGAGCGCGTATGAAATCATACGCAGTTCATTCCGTTTCCCCAGAGCCAATGCCAGCCTAACCCGCGAACAGGCATTGCTCTGGGTACGAGATTGCGACAAATCCGAAAGTGGACGTTTGCAATTTTCAGCCTCTCTAGGGAAGGCTCAGTGCTTTAAATTGGTTACGTCATTTAGCGCGCCAAGTGTCTGAAAATTATTTGGTTATTTATAAATAACCAAATTTGAGCTTGCTTTAAATGTGGTTATTTATTAGATAACCAGTTTTGGTGCGAGCGCGACAAATGGTTATTTATTGAATAACCAGTTCGCCGTTATTGGTTATTTCAAATAATGAAACAAATAATAATAAAAAGAAAGGAAAATTAGCTAAATAATGAAAAGACATTTGGCGCCCCATATACAAGCTTAGAAATATATCTTTACACATTTGGTTTCGGAAGATTTAAAATAAACGAACGTGTATAAACAGAAATAAATATCTGGTTGAACTTTAACCTGGGGTTAAGGGCTAACCTGGCTTTAAGCAGTTGAACATGGACCGCAGGAATCAGTTATTCGAGTGCTGGACAATGCTACCTACTGGATAGCGATTTTTAAAGCATGATTGTTACCTGGGTAAAAAGCTGTAAAATTGGAGATATCACTGGAAAAAATTGAAAATCCACAGCACCAAATTGCCTTTCATACGATTGATTTACCGAATTCAATGGCAGCCTCGTACCCAGGGTCTTTTCAATGGTATGGATTTTGCCAGAATCCATGGATTTGTCGGGCGTTTTCGATACCCGGTATATATAGCATGGAAATACTCAATTATTATGGAAAATAATAATTAAAATGTATCAAAATCTATTCTGCTTTCAGTAAAGATCCATCTAGTTAAAATTTCACATCAGGATCAACGGGTTGTTTTAGGATGCTTGAAAAATCGTATGGCCCTGCCCGCCCCAGCAGGATGTAAACATTATGCTGTAAATTTTACGAAATTCTACCCATATACTATAAACAATAAAAAAGTACTAAGTATTCTTTTAATATCTGCATTGTTTGCCGTACACTCGCATACTGACCTTCAAAATCATTATTGTATAATTTTTTTGTATTTTAATTTAAGGCTTTGGATGCTGTTGTGTGTATGCTTGTGGCAGGTATAATATGCTTTATAATATATACTGTGTACTCATGATGCATCCACCGAAAATGAGATATTTTGCAGTTTGATCTGGTTTAACTACGTACTTTGTACATAAGATCAGCTCGTATAAGGTTCGAGCTCCTAAAGGGCGTTAGCAATAAAAAATTTTAAAATTATCTGTATAAGCTTTTTCATATAACGCTTGATTCTTGAGATATTTGGACTCAAATGTAAGCTGTCCGTATTCTGGGTGGATTCTTGAGCTCATTACAGGACGTCACAAGTGGGATCAGCCTTACAAATTTCTCGTAACAAAGTAAGTCAAAAACAATGGTTGGCTAAAACGCTTTTACTCAATGTATGACATATCAAGTGGCGAGTCGAAACGAGTTCCTGGTTTGCTCTGATCCCTGCTTGTCAATAATTAGATGTAACGTAATCCCACTTGTGACGTAACATGCATATTCTTGAAAATCCTAAATGGCAGGCAGCTTGTATGTTTCAGCCGAAATATCTCGAGAATCAAGCAAGGTATGAAACAGCTATAACAGGCTTTGTTAGTTGTTTCAAAAGCCTTTTAAGTGACCAAAGAATATTTTTGCCGAAATGGAAAAAAAGCCTTATCTGATCTAGTGTCTGAGAGTTCGGAGGAAATTGGATGGTCTAAACCGGAATAATTTCATAAGTCTACAATCTGTACCTTTAGTAAACGAGCCTCCCGACAAAGAATTCTGTAAACAACTGAGTGTATTTGTTGGACCGCGGTTGACAAATTTGGCTAACACAATAGGAGAACACAACAAGAAGGTTGCCGTTACGTAAGTTTAGCATACAATATTTGATAATATTGTTTATTTTCGATGCTATCTCATCATCATCATTAGTATCATCACTGGCACCATCATTAGTCATAATCATTGTGATCATATTGCTCATCAACATCACCATAAGTATGAAGTCATCTCATTACAGTATTATTCGTCTCATAATCATTAATCGCCATAACAACATCATGATCATCGATATCATTGACGTCATATCAATCTAACAGCAACAACAATATAGTCATTACTATCATCATCTACAGTATATCGCCACCATTACCAGATGATCGTCATGGTCATGAACGAATTAGCGATTAAATAAAGAGAAATTTACCCAATCGCCCAACACAGTTCACGTTTGATGCGGCCAGATGAGTTTAGAAACTCTTTTGCAAATTGTCGCTTTACCCCTCAGCTTTACTTCTCGTTAAGATTGAATGTTTTACAAAGTAAATACTGTACGCACTTTGTAACAAGGAAGGTTACTCGTACCAGCGCAAAACTGGTTTTCACGATCACTCATCGCTGCCTGAGTGACGTTCCCCTTTGAATCGTCATGTAATCAACCAGGCATTGCCAACATCAATATATCAATAATTTTGAACTGAATATACAAGCTCCTCTATCTCATATTAAACAATTGTGGCGGGTTGAAACTGTTCATGTGAATAAAGGTGCCGACTATAATTAAACAGCTGGAGATTGAGAAAATTCAACTGCAGCTACTGTTCTAATTTGACGTAGAATTTGTACGTTTGAGCGAGGTTGCTCATATCAGTTAAAATTTATGGTTCAATATCTTCTCGACGAGAAGGCTTTGACCGAAATGTCTGTACCTGTTTAGCATATATATTTCAATAATTATAGTTCCTGTAGGATTAATTTACACTGCCATTTTAATTAAACTCTTCATTATTTATTGATATGGCTTAGGGATGTAATGTTTTTAGTGTGAATACTAGTATAGTGCATTCAACAGAATGCTCGAAGGAAAATAAGATAAGCCTAGAAATCTTATGTTCCATTTCTGCTTGGAAGGTGGTTGGAAATATCGGAATACAACATAACTTATCTACGATCTGATATGGCAATAAATATTTCTGAAAACAACCTGCTTGACGAACAGTCATCACAAGCCGTCCACGGACCTGTGGAAATTGCATTGTGCATAGTGTTGTTAAGCCTCGGTCTCGCTGGGAACGTGATGCTCCTCCTAGCCCAGCGGAGGGACCCTTTGCGTTGCTTTGGAACCACATGTTCCTGTTTTATACAAAATATGGCCATCGCAGATACCTTTACACTACTTGTGTACTGTTGTTTTTTCTTCATTTCAGTAAAGACCAACAGTCCTTTTTACATTGGCTCAAAACATATGGAATATCTGAAACCGTTTGTGGTATTCAGTAGTGTTGTCACTAACTTCTGCATTGCCTGCCTTGCTGTTGATCGATTTATGTCGGTTGCCAAACCTTTTCTTTACAAAATTTACTTCACCGAAGGAAGAGGCCGTATTAGTTTTGCCATAATTTGCATTTTTGGTTTGGTTTGTGTTGGAGTTGATCATTGCATATCCTATTTAAAACCGGAAATCTATTTTTCAGTATTTGCCGTCGAAACGGCTGTATTCATACCATGCCTAGCCGTTCTTTTTAGCCTGTATTTTGCTGGTTTCGTCAGCATGAAACAGCAGCAAAGACGCTTCAAACGAGCTCACATGGCGGAAGCTGCTCGAAACGCCTTCAAGATAAAGTTGTCGAACGAAAGACACTTTTTGGTAACGATGTCTGTTATGAGTTTTACGACTGTGATACTATGGGTTCCAGTTTTTGCGTTAATTATATCCTTGGGAATAAAAAGCAGAACCGGCATAGAATTATCCAATTTATTCGTCGCTGCAGTACCTTACCTGGCCACAATGCACGCTTCGATCAAGCCATTTATTTACATCCTACGTTTGCTAAAGTACAGAAAAACCTTCTATGTGTTATATTGCTGTATTTGTGCGGGGTGAAGTTACTTGTATACCCCTTGGATACATTGGCCCAACGCTTTTAAGTTCGTTGTCTGCTGATCGAAGCACATGCAGGCCCGGTCAGAGGTTGTACAAGGATTGCGCAATACCCGATATTTTTTGCTTCGGATACCAATATACCTAAATTTGGAGAGAACCCAGAGACTAAATACTCAAATATTTAACAATTATTCGCCGAAGACGAACGTGATTGACGGGGAACATTCACCGGGACGAAGTTGAGGAAGAGACGATATTGTCTGTAATTTGACAATTGTACAAAACGGCGTCTAGTCGCCATTTTGTAAACTTGTTTTTACTGTTATATTCACCTGTAGGTGAATATAAAGGAATGCCACGTCATATTGGACCAATCACGACGTTGGATTTCTTATCTTCACTTGTGTAAAATTACTAATTAACAGTTATTCTACGAACTCGAGTCGTATATGAGCTGATACAGACAACTGCTACCAAAAAAACCTCCCAGTGGCAGTGCAGTTATATTTTACTAAACTATAGTCAGTTTACCAATGTAAACAAATTGAGCTTATACCGTATAAAACACTACTTATCGTTATTTAAAAAGAATATTTTAACAAATTTTGCCAAAAGCTTCAAACGCTTAAAAAATAAAAATGTTCTGGGCGAAACAAGCGCTTGTTGTCGTTGACCTAGAAATTGAGCGCAATTTTTGCGCAATTTTTGTTATTCCAGAATCCAGTATCTGATAAAAACACGGGGTTTTTTACGCAGATTGTGAGTTTTCATAAGGATTTTAATTAAAACACAAGGAACATCTTACCTTTTGAATCTGGTAAAGTCGCACGTTTTGTTCACAACACATTTGATGTCTTCGCAGACGTCAGGCCCTTCATTAACCAATGACAATACGGGGATTTTGATCCTCTTGATAAGTATAAAAGCCGAATTATTTTTGTATTCTTCATTCTCCAGTCTTCCTGCGATTATGTTGTTTTGTGCGACGCATATGAGTCGGTAAATGAATCAAAAGATATCCGAGTCACAGAAAGCCATGAGAAAGATTAAGGTACAACAATAAATGTAAACGTTCGCCCGATAGATATTTACAGATAGTTGTTTTTTCTCAAAGTGATACATCATTTTATAAAATCCGTGTTACAGTCCTGGTTGATAGTATTACGATTTTAATAACAAGTAAACTAAATTTTCGACAATGCCTTTTGTTTTCTTTGTATTTGCCTTTTGTTGTCTTGGCATTAAAGCTTATATTTGGTAGTATTAAATTGTCATAGCAAGGCCAAAGTTATTCTTGACGATGTGATATAGTCTAGAGATCTTCTACCTTTCTTTTGCAAGCTGTATTCAAATTATTCGTTAAGTGTAAATCGGCGTATACATGCTCTATCGCATCGGTCACTTCACAACAAATGGAAACTGGGCGGGCTTAAAAGACTGTTTGGCTTATTTAGGCCATGTAAAATAAATTCCCTGATTGTTATCACCGCCCGACAACATTAAGAGTTCCGTGTTAATGTATTTTGGTAATTTTTTAAATAAAATATAAAGGTACCGCCTGTCAGAGAATATTTCGCGATATAAATTTGCGATATAAATTGTTTTATCGTCAACGTAGTATTGTTGGTGAGTTAGGGAACGATCGTTAATTACGTCACAGGGGGGGGGGGGCGGTGGTTTCCGAAAAAATGCATGGAAAAATAAAATTTTTACCCCTTTACAATAACCTAAAATGAAAACATTGCCCCTCTTCACATTTTTTATATAAAATTTAACCCCCTGCGTTTTAATGTAGCATAAAACTTTACCCCCCCCCCAAAGTTACTAATGTTGAAAAGCACACCCCCCTATCAAACCCCCCCCCCTGTGACGTATTAACGATAGGTCCCTTAAGATCATTAATATATGCATCAACATCTTTCGCTATATTTCTGTTGAGCAGCCAATAGAAACTCGCTGTTAGTAGATTTGAAAAATAGATTTCATCCTCCACTGAGATTGTGAAACAAGTTGCAAGAAACGTTGCACCGTGTAACGTGCCTGATCATAAATCTCCAATTTTTACAAAAAATTCGTTGCAAGATAAGTTGCATAGTGTAACAGCGCCTTTGTGGACTTATGGTAACAGAACGCGGCGTATAGATCCTTTTCCGGCTGATAATGTCAGCAAGTATAAAATGAATGTAATTCGAATAACGAGTGCATATTAATTATACACAAGTTTGAATTAAACTGTATATTTCGTATCAAATCAGATTCATCTTCAGCAGAGTTTGCAAGATATGACATTATCTGGCCATATCTGCAAACTCTGCTGAAGATGAATCTGATTTGATTCGAAATATACAGTTTAATTCAAACTTGTGTATAATTATATATGCACAAAATATGCACTCTTTATTCAGAATCAAAATATGCACTCTTTATTCGGAATTACATTCATTTTATATCGGCGAATAGATTATGTTCACAAACCAGGGATATGTATATTAAATGTTAGTATAAATTTTTAGGTATTAATTTTCCTGCATTCTAATTGGCCAAGATTCACTGTCTCTGTCACAAGTGAATTTTTATAAAGTTGTGTTAAACACATTGTCCACCATCGTGACAATCGCTCGAGTTATGGTCTATGAGTGAGATTTACTGTGACGTCACAAAATTTGGCTTAAATCGTTCGGCTAAAAATGAAATGCTAAAATATCAAAGAAAGTTTGCCAGGTCGTTTCATGTCCACACCTGTGATGTGAAAAACAACAGAACAGAAATCGTGGCATTAGATGCGAGATCTTCCTATTTTCGCCTTATTCAAACACAACACAAAAGTCATTCGCCTTTTTAATAAACGCTTCAGGTGCTCATTAATTACAGTAAAGCTTTTCAATAGTGTCGAGACAACAAAAAACAGCTGCACAAAATTAAAGATGATTTAGCTACGTGCAACATAAAAGCATAACTTCCAACGAACTTTGGGCGAAGCTTATATATAAATTGAAAATAATTGTATCTAATGCTTGCCAAATGCATTCGGTCGATATATTGAAGTTCTCGTAAAAATTTTATTTTGAACCTGTAGTTCAATTATCCTTAACCTGTATCTCGCATTTTATATATACACAATATATACTACTCTTACCATTGTTATTAAACAGTTCGTCATTTCTTAATTAATTTGAAGAGTTTATTCGGAAACGTCATTTAAGATGCCAACATATCTGGCGGGGATTGTGACATGTAATAATTTCTACTCAAGGATTCATTTGGCTTTTCAGTTGCAGCCAAATTGGTAGGGCGCTTGTGTGCTCGATAAAATGAGATAGACTAGAAAACGTGTCTTCCGTTTTTGGCTGGCTAAGCAGTTCATTTGCTCTTTGGAGTTGTCCGAAGTGTAACTAACCTTCTCGATTTGACATGGCGATGAATATTTCCAGAAACAACTCGCTGGGCGAACAGTCTTTACACATCATGTACGCACCTTGGGAAATTACATTGTGTGTGTTTTTGTTAACTTTTGGCCTTACGGGGAATGCGATGCTTCTCTTAGCGCTGTGGAGGGACCCTTTACGTTGTTTTAGAAACATTACTGCGTATTTTATACAAAACATCGCCGTCGTAGATGGTTTGGGTCTGATTGTGTCCTATGCTATTTTGATCACTGCAGTAAAAACACACAGTCCAGTTTACGTTGGTTCAAATCATATGAGACAGTTCAAACCTTTTATGGTTTTCCTTACAGTTTTAACTAACCTTAGCTTGACGAGCTTCGCTGTGGAACGATTTGTCTCCATCACGAAACCTTTTTTTCACAAAATTTATTTCACGAAGGAAAGAGTTCGTCTTGGTTTTGTCGTAATGTTGATTTTCGGTTTGGTTTGTGTTGCAATTGATCAAGGCATATACCGCTTGGTACAAGAGGTTCCAATATCGTCTTACGTCGTTGAAATCCTAGTGTTTCTGATATGCTTGACTGCTACCTTTGGCCTTTATTTCGCCTGTTTTGTGAGCATAAAACGGCAGCAAAGACGGTTCAAACGAAGTAATATGACAGACGTTACTGGAAAAGCCTTCAAAATGAAACTTTTAAACGAAAGACGGTTCCTAGTAACAATAACTATTATTAGTTGTATGACAGTTCTATTTTGGGCTCCCGCTTTTATCGTTCTTCTACCTTTTAGAATTCAAGGTGACAAAGAGTTGCATAAACAATTTCTCACCGTTTTGCCCTGTTTTGCTGCCATACATGCGTCAATAAACCCGGTCGTTTACGTCCTACGTTTGCCTAACTACAAGAAAACGTTCTATAAGTTATATTGCTGTTTTCATGCACAGACCGCGTCCACAGTTAACTAATTGCGAACGGGTATACTCCATAAACTGGAAGCTAGATTGGCACAAGGAAACATAACAAGTGACGCGATCATGACATTTGGTTATAATTACAACTTTTGACTTCGTTAGACTTCCTTTTCGCCAAAGTTTCGCTTAATTTGCCCCGTGGGCGCAATTTACGGCGGATTTCTTAATGTAAAATTTATATTTGGCCTTTCACAGGCTACTAAATATTTTGTGCGGTGTCCGCTGACCATGGGAGCACGCAAGGGCGGGAGGAATTAGTTTTGCATGTATAAATAGCGAAATTGAGGTCCTAACTCAAAACAGCACTTACAAGAAGTAAAATATTGTTAGTGTGGAATAATATTGGTACCTATTTTTGATAGTCATTGTACATAGTAGTGCATCGCACTGTCGCACTATCAATTATTCTATAAATATTTAGATGAACAAGTGATATATCATTAGTTTCATGCATTCATATAACGGTAAAATCGCCCAAATAGAATGAGATGACTTGTAGACAGAATAAAATATTGGTGTTACTTGTAGAGTCTAGAGAGAAATGTCGTGTAAATTTTTTAGTCCACAAACATTTATCTTGCGTAAAAATGAATAAGAGTTGTATATTTTGTTTTCGACCTAAAGCTATAAGGTGGTGTAGTGGAAGTCAAATCTGAACCTCCTTAATCACGAGGATATACTGGGATATGCTGGGAACAATAGTATTGAAAGGCATAATAAAGGACACTAATAGCAATGGATACTCCGGGAGGAAATCTCAGCTTAGTCGGAAATATTAAAGCCTAGACAACAGCTTTAAATAGGGCCATAACATAACTAGACAACAAATTTTTGAAAATATTTAATGAAGCTAACATTTCGTTGCTATGCTTGCAGCATCTTCAGAGCACTAAAAGTATTACAATATGTGTAACTAGTACGTCCCAGGGTAAACCTTTGCCCAGGGGTGGGGCATTTGAAATGATGATTCTAATATTTTTGAGCCAATAGTAATACAAAACAACATAATCAAACCAGTTTCAAACGAAGTCAAAATATATGTCAATATGTTATGATAAACAGAAGATTCCAAATAATGTTTCTATTTATTGTTTGTAGTTCTGGTAATTAGACTGTATTGAATATTATATTGAATGTTAAAATAACGTGCTAGACTGTATTCAAACCCTAAATCCAAATTGTTTTTGAAATATGCGTAATATAAATTCTGTTTGTTTTATGCTTCGTATAAATCATATATATTATTTCAATAGTCGTATGTATGATTTATACGAAGCATAAAATAAACAGAATTATTACGCCTATTTCAAAAACAATTTGGATTTAGGGTTTCAGATTTCAGGTGTCCCCGGGGAGAGGAATTTGCCGACAACTTTTTGCCCCACTGCGGGGCATTTTCACATGTATTTTATCCCCGCCCTCGGGGATTAACCACGTATTTTAAAAATTTGTCATAAACCCGGAGGTTGTCCCCCCCGGGATGGGCACACTTGGATTTGACTCATGCATTACCGCAGCTATAATCGTCACCGCAGATCTGCGCCTGACCATCGCTTACGACCGGAACACACGAAGCAAATCGTTGGAAAATTTTGCTGCAGCACATCGCTTTGTGCGTACAGTCAAGCGACAAGTCACAGGCGCGCACTGCAGTGATATCTCACAGCAGAAATGTTTTGCCGCCACGACAGAATTGTCAATAAAATTCTCCTGCTCGTACTGCCAAATTTGTTGCTATCTCATATACACTAGAAGGCACGTCTGTATATAAAAAAGTGAAGCCAAAAATCTCAGCGGTATCCCCTCATTACAATAGGCGGCAGAAGTTATGCTTTTATGCTACAGAAAGCACTATACTTTTCTGGATTTGTGTATTAAATACTTTTTAGCTGCATAGAAGAGGACTTATTGTCGACTTTGTCCATTTTTGCAACACAAAATACACAAATTATCATGCTCCGAGCAACTCCGTGGGAACGACCAGCGCCTGCGATCTAGCTTCAATTTTCGCCTGCCCAAAGTGTGGGACACACCATCTAGTGTGTATGAGATATCTATGCTTTAATTACGTATGTTTTAAGCTCTGCTCATCATTATTTTCTGTTCTGTATGTCTAGACCGGACCATGACTATCGTTACGTTTACTTCAACCACATGAATCTCGCACAGAAAACCACTATGCACAACAAGAAGCAGAACCAGATGTGTGTATCTTCAGAAATAATCAAAATAATTTGTGATATCAACGCTGATTTTTCCAGGTGAGAACCAGACAAATGTTTCTCACAATAATCGCGCGCTTTTCGAGATGGCTTCCTATGCAACCAATGCTCGTGTCGGTATAAATTTTGCAGTCCTTCCTAGACTTGTCAACGACGTAAAAGTCTTCAAGAATTCACGTTGCGCATGTGCGAGATAAAACCTCAAGAAGCGATATATGATGATGCGGACAACACAAAGAATTTATGTTAAGCTATGCAGACTAGGGTTCTGCATGAAGTATGATGCCTCAGCCTATCTCCCTTGCAACAGTATGGGGAACGACAGTGGGGCAACTCGAATGAAGTTTGTTGTTGGTTCGCGCATGTCTCATTAAGCGCATATCATTAAACACCGCGGAAAAACGTCTGCGCATGCGTAAGTACTTGAAAATATTGTGGGGGATTTAAATCCCGTTTCCTGAAGCAAAATCATTCATTTTAATTGCTGAAGATAAGTGAAACAAACAAAACAACATTAGGTCGAGAAGTTTGGCTATTAATAAGTAGTTTTCTAAGGTTAAGAACACAAAATTTAATTTAAAAATAGACGTTTGAGTCCGAGAGGCGTGCGAGCACTTCTTGAAAAATTCTCGAACACCGGATTAAAACACAAGAGTTTTGCAAACTGTGAAAGAGTTTTGCATTTGCATATGCTTAAGTTGTATAGCAGGTCATTACCTTTAAATACAGTCAACGCAAAATTTTTTCATTCTACGCAAAAAAAGTTATTGGCAAAAATGTGGATAAAATTACCCTATGGAAAATTCCCTTGTTCATTCGGTCGAGTAGCTTTCATAAACAATAAATTTTTCATTACTCACCTTCTGGCCTGTATCTAAAATAATATTATTTTCTAGGCATGTAAACTACAATTTTAAGTTCATACGTTCGTTGGTTAGCTAATAATTTTACTCCAAAGGCACATATGTAAGGTACTTCTTTTCACCGCCATATTGCGAAATAATCAAGCTCGAAACACCCGATTTATCAAGCCAATCTCTGTAAAGTTGACGCATGCGCAGACGTTTTTCCGCGGTGTTCATATCATTACCATTATCCCAACCAGTCAATTGCATTTTCTGGCAAATGACAACGCTGAACTCGCTGGTCGAAGCCGGTAAACTGCATAAAAGTAGGGTGACACGTTGTACTGCTGAGTGCCCTATTGTTTATTCGTTTAATTATAGTGTGACTTCGTTTTCGGCCCTCACACTTTAAGGTACCGTAATCTTTAGCAACAGCTATGTAGTATATATCTCATGTATTGCAGGTACGGTTTAGGTGTGTTTAAAAACCAAAAGTGTGTTACGCGTGCGCGTATGTGTAAAATACGCATACTCTGAGCACGCATTGGAGGAAGCTTCCATTGGAAGCTTGTCCAACCTCCTTAATTTTTATAGTCCGATAAGGACTAAAAAATGTTATTCAATACAATAAATGGCTCTAGCAAAACCCATGTTATTTTTATTTTGTAAAGTTAATGATACAAACAGAATAGAAATAATCAGGAGGGCAACTCGAGTTGGAACCTTCGAAGTTTGTGTCTCCAAGCACGTCTCCAAAGAGTAGAGACTACAAAGAGGGGCCACTTCATTCAAAAAAGCGTAAGGTGTTGTCGTCATGATACGTCATGAGCGCCATGTTCCTAGCCAGTGCCCTAAACAGAATCATTTCCCCCAGGTATTAGTAACCATTTTTAATATTTCCGGGGGGACAAGCATGCAATATACGTCATGGGCGCCATGTTCCTAGCCAGTGCCCTAAACAGAGGAAGTCACCCCCGGAAATATTAAAAATGGCTACTAATACCGGGGGGAAATGCTTCTGTTTAGGGCACTGGCTAGGAACATGGCGCCCATGACGTATCATCACGACAGCACCTTACGCTTTTTTAAATGAAGTGGTTCCTCTTTGTAGTCTCTACTCTTTGACGTCTCATTACGCATGTTCATTATGCAGGTTCTGGCCAGTCAATTGCCTTTTCTGGCCAATAGGAACGCTGAACTGGCCGTTGTGACATTATTCTGCCCAGTCAATTGCGTAAAAATAACTATGATACAAACGTTCGCACGTTGTGACCTAAAATGGCGTCTTAGGATTTCTCAGATGAGGATTAAACCCAATTTTACGTTAATTCTCCGGCTTGAATTGTAACACCAAGTAACAAGTTCAGTAGTGTAAGTACGCATGCGCAGAATCTTCGCACCGTAACAGTTAGCGTGATGTACTAGGTATATAGTACTTGTAAAATAATTTCCAGTTGACTGACCAAAGATTGGTATATGTTTGATTATTTTCAAACGTAGACTAGAGCGCGTTTGGGAAGCTTCCAAAGGAAGCGATTTCCTATCTCCATAATTTTTTGGGTCCGAAAAGGACTCGTAAAATGAGTTTTATTGGGTTTAATCGGATTATCTTGTTCGTTTTCAGATAAAATACTAGGTTCTTTGTTAATCCCACTCTAAATTAAACAATAAAAAGCTTTTTCTCTTGGTAGTCCAGGACCTGTATATGAGTTTGTATGCATTTCATTTAGGACAGATAATCTCAACTGTTTTAGGGTAAGTTGACTATGTTGGTCAACATGGTAACGCTGCTTGGACACCAATCCAGGGCAAAACATCCCAAACTGACCACACCCAAAAACGACGCTTTCGCCTACTAAACCATAAAAGCAAAGGTTATTCTGAGGTGCTCATGTGGTTCAAAGATGGTGCTTTTAGGGGTGGTTATTGGTAAGTGTGAAATGTCTAGCATTCACATTTCGCAAGAAAATTAGCATGCAATACTTGTGGTCAAATGGCAATTTATGTCATACAACTTAAGATAAACAGCAGTGGAACAAAATTTCATTTTTTTCTAAATCTTTTCGATAGAAACATAATTAAGTCTTATTTAAATATATAAACAATAGTTTTGTGTACAGTAGTTCGTATTTTGTGACTGAAATAATCATTTGAAATGTACATACGTCATGCAAATTGACGTATTTGGCCAAATTCGCCACTTTACTCCGCTGTTTACACCGATGCTCGTTGAAATCCTTCCGAATACTTAAGTCAGCTCAGATACGGTGGTATTGGGTACATTTCCAACGGGTTTTAACTAAGTTTCAAGTAGATCATAGCTGTTTAACCATCCATGGGGTAAAATCTCGACTTTGTCCGAATTCAGCGCCATTGTGTTGCCCCGCTTGGTTGTCAACAATTCGAGCTTGTTATAATCCCATCCAAGCCATTTTAATTGCACTATTGACAAATCTAACCCTTCGTTAAGGATATCAGACTAAAATAATGAATAAAACATACAAAAGGCAGTGTTAAACCAGCGTGTAAAATGCTGCTCATTTTACAGGCTGGTTTGTAAAATGCTGCAGACAGACTGTGACGGGGGTTGAATGTCTTCACGCAGTTATATATTTAAATAAGACTTAATTATGTTTCTATCGAAAAGATTTAGAAAAAAATGTAATTTTGTTCCACTGCTGTTTATCTGAAGTTTTGTGACATAAATTGCCATTTGACCACAAGTATTGCATGCTCATTTTCTTGTGAAATATGAGTGCTAGACATTTCACACTTACCAATGACCACCCCTAAAAGCACCATCTTTGAACCACATAAGCACCTCAGAATAACCTTAGCTTTTATGGTTTAGTAGATAGCACTATGGCGAAAGTGTTGTTTTCGGATGTGGTCAGTTTGGAATGTTTCGCCCCAGATTGGTGTCCGAGCAGCGTTATCATGTTGACCGACATGGTCAACTTACCCTAAAACAGTTGAGATTATCTGTCCTAAATGAAATGCATACAAACTCATATACAGGTCCTAGACTATGGCCAGGATCTGAACTCGCATCTTCGGCTTTCTAGACCGCCGCTCTACCAGTGGAGCTATCGAGCCAACTAGGATTGGTAGCGAGTCTTATCCAATTTAAGTGCACGAAATATTTTCTAGGAACATGCGCAGTGCAATTTACTTGAAGTCACTAAGTGTCGTCAATTCTTGTCCTGCATAGCACTGGTTATCAAATTAAAGTCAGATCAGTGCAATGGGAAAGTGGTAATATTCTGACTTAATTTTATGCTTTACTTTTTCAGAGCAAACGAAGATGGCGAAGTGTTCATGAAAACTTTAACTGACTGTTGGGTGGTTGGGAGAAGATCTGATCAACGTGAACTTTATGTTATTCTACATCAGAAAAACGCAAACCTGATCGACGTAAACGGTGAGGGCTAGTCTCGTGTGTCTCTGTGTCATGGCAGCCTGGTATACCCAGCCTTGCATCTAGGCTCTGTTAGAGAGCCTGGGCACAAGGTTAGTGTAATGGTAAGCCGACGACCATGCTGTCAGCCGAAAATTTCGAATGAAACCACGTAAGGTTACGGGCGTTTAAAATCTCGAATTAACGTTTAAAATTTCGAAATAACATTGCGTTTCTGTTTGTATCATTTGCTATAGGCGGGGGTATAACATTTTCATGCATTATTTTGATTTAGAAGAAGTAAAGAGAATGACCGCCACACATTTTAGCCACATCTTCTTTCTGGACTGAAGAGGTCTGCTGAGGAACTGCAACTTCATGCAAGTGCTCCCAAGTTTCTGTGAAGGTAATTGAAGGTAAATGAACCGCCATCCGTCTAATTACTTCAGGTGGTAAGGAGTAAAAATTCTGCATCTTCCTTGGACATTTGAACCGAGCCGAGCACTAAAACTCTCATAAAGCAATTCAGTCTACTACATATGATTATGGACAAAATTCCACCATAATTTTTGCTCTTCGAGTTCCTCAGCGCTTTGCTTCTCTAAAAGTGAAAGAAGTGGTATCTGCAGGACCGATTTCTCAACCTTTCCAGAAGATTCATTGTGTCTGCCAAGTCCACATTGGATCTCTTCTATAGTTGGTTAAAAATTCTTCTAATCCCAATAGTAACTTTGTAAGAGTCCGATGCAGTTATACGTAAAACTTGTTTTTTTTTATATCGCGCTTAGATCTATGTTTATCATAAATAGGGCAGGTTTTCGATTAGGTGCAGACTGTTGACCAAAGTATTCTGGAAATTAGCTGTGCTAATAACATTAAGGAAAGTTCCTGCACGTGATATGATAAAATAAATGTAAAGTGCCATCAAATAGTGACTGCAAAGCCCCAGTGTGTTAACGCTCTGCGGAGCTCTTGTTCAGTAGAATTTGGGTTTGATCCGTGTGTAGAAATTTTCAAATTTGAGTAGCAACACAGCGGAGAATGACGGGAACGCGCCCTTAAAACTTCACCGCGATTCATCGCTCCTCGCTAAAGTTCCGCAGTGGAATTTGTCGTTATAAAACATTTTGTATGAGAATCTTTTACACGTAAAACCTTGTTGCGGTTTAGATGTTTTAACGTAGACATGTTAAAATGCGTGTTTTGCTAGAAATCGAGTTTAAACACCGTGTTTAGATGAGCTCACATGAAGTTGATTACAATTTTATTGCACAACGCAAATTACGGTAGTCAAATTACAGAGATACATCATAATAATACGGTTAATGGCTATCAATAAATCAATCTACATGCTGAACAATCTTAACCTCAAGCACTCAATTTTAATGCGATATTTGTTTTATGTATAGAACACAATGATTCGTTGAAATGTTCTCTCCTTGTTAAGTTACCACAGCTGCTGTAGTGGTGTTAGGGGTTTGGTCGTTCTATATTAATAGATACAATAAAGTAAGGCATATATATCAAGACGGGCATTTCTCTAGGCATGGGGACGTTTATATTTCTTGCGCAAATCAAACACAAGCTTGTTGAACACTTAACACCACAGTCTGTACAATTCTCTACGATTGCGTAGCATTAGGAGAGAATGTTTTTCTATTCGATTATAATAATATGCTGTCGTTAGCATTGCTAATTATGTAAATGAATTCAGACCATCAGTATAAAAGTGTGGTCTGCTATAGATGTTGTTCTCTTTCGGACGTTACATAACAGACGGTTATTTTTATTTTAAGAGTGCAATTATATGTTCCATATGTAATACGAATTTGCATAGGTCCTGTCGGGGGACACTGTAACATCTTGGCCCGACCCAGGTTTCCTTACGGGGTAAGGTTTTTCCTGGCCTCCCGGTGTTGCAGAGAAGATAGTAGCAAAGACTACATTGTTATGGGTTTCTGTGTAAAAGGAAATTTAGCTGTAAAGTATTTTGGTAGCGTGAGACAATACATGTAACGCCAACACAGGCACTAACTCCATTTGCGCGTATATAGTTGTTTGATATATTCGCTCATAGTATAGAATGCTTTATCACTGAGCAATAATAATCAGGTGCATTGGGGTTTGCTCCTTATGTAATGGCAAACGTTTGGGCAATCAAAACTGTACTATGGCTTTACAACGAGCATTCTTACAATCTGTAGTTGGGTTATTCCTTCAGGTTACGAGTCACGAATGTACCGCCTTTGTAGACTGGGTCAATGAACGCAAAATTCATAATGGCGTAATATGAAAGAATAAACTTCAGTTGAGTGAATTGAATTAAATATTACCTGACTCATTCTTTCAAAGCAAAGTATCTTGTACAGCATTTCTTTTAAAGTGTGACAATTTGGGCGATTGTCTGGATTTTCATTCCAACACTGTGACATTACTTCAGTACTGTAAACAAATTTATAGTTCATATATATGCGATCCTAAATATATGCGATCGATCGTGATTCGAAGTGTTAAAAGCCCAATAATCTACGCAAACCAACGAAACCGGTCCAAACCTTGAAATCTTTGTCGAACGATAATTTTGTAAGAATCGAGCCCACTCTTTTCATTTTACGTTCAAAACCTCCGCAATAGTGATCTATTTTCAAAAAAGTCCATTTGAACGGTCCGGTTGACGACGCCATCCTGGATTCATCATACATGTGACACCTGTAGTCCGGCAGATAGGGGTACCGAAAAGCATGCTCTGCACTTACCATATCGTGGGGCAATTCCATTTTGGTTTTATCTTGTTCCTTTAAGGTTAGTAAGTATATTTCTGATTGTTGGCCGCGTTGAAATTTCTTGTGGGCTCTTGCCAACACGTTTTTCTACGATGTTACTATAAAACTGTATTACTGTCAAAAAAGGTGATATTTCAAGTTCAATTTTAGAAAAAATAACTTGAATCAACAGAAAGCTCGTAAAAAAGTAAATATAAGACATTTAAATGGCCACCCTAATTTTTCCAATTCTTAGTGAGTTATCAGCCTTTGAAAGCATATTTTTATACTAGTGCCCAGGTTTTTTGCGCGATTTTAGCATTTTTTTCGTATTTTGAACGATCAATAACTTGAAAACCGCTTGAAAAATCGAGGTGACCATTTAAATGTCTTATATTTATTTTTTACGAGCTTTCCGCTGATGCAAGTTATTTTTTTCTAAAATTGAACTTGAAATATCACCTTTTTTGACAGTAATACAGTTTTATAGTAATATCGTAGAAAAACGTGTTGGCAACGCCTACAAGAAATTTCAACGCAGCCAACACTCAGAAATATACTTACTAACCTTAAAGGAACAAGATAAAACCAAAATGGAACTGCCCCTCGATATGGTAAGTATATTGGTCTCTATCTGCCGGACTACTGCGCTAGGTATGCGTTGGCTATCTATGGCCTACTGTATCTATGGCTGAGTTGGATAACACAAACCGATGGCTTGATAATTCTCGATATCATGCGAAAACTGAAATCCAAAAATTGTTTTATTATGTATTCAAAAAGTAAAAAGCAGCACAAGATGAACACATGAATTCGTGCAAATACTGCACAGGCCTGCATGCCTTAGTAACATTGATTCCGCCCATAGCAACGTAAAAATTTTGGCCAATAAACATCAAGTTTCACAATACGAAACACACGTAAGAAACGCACGGTGCACGCTCATTTGCAAATGGCAGTAATCCTGCATGTCATTACTTACATTTCCGAAGGGCAAT
The DNA here is from genome assembly GCA_963855995.1 of Muricea muricata. Taxonomy (NCBI): domain Eukaryota; kingdom Metazoa; phylum Cnidaria; class Anthozoa; order Malacalcyonacea; family Plexauridae; genus Muricea; species Muricea muricata. Next base: position 4,105,023 of record OY979724.1, on the reverse strand, counting down.
GAATAGGCGGTTCCATTCGTCTTCCATTCAACAACATTGGATACACTTCATGTGTAGGTATTCCTGGGTAAGGTGATTCGCCTAGAAAACATATTGTATCGAATAACAAAAAATTCTCCATGATGGGAGTATTTAAACAAGATTTAAGTAAAACCGTCTTCTAGAGGGTGTCCCAAAAAACGCCCGGAGTATGTTAACGACATTACATATTCCATTCATAATATGTAATTGTGTGTAAAGGGTTAAAACCTTTAAGTGTCTGTGCAAGGAAATTTCATCTCGATGTATTATGGTGTCAGTGTAGAGATGCAAACTTTGTTAACTTTTTTGTAGAATTTCACTATTTGGCCTCTTTTTTGACACATTCAAAGTGTTGAATAATATGTACATATCATACTTATGACATAACAGTGGATAATGCGGTTTTAGTACTGCATGGTTTTCTTTTACAGCATGCACGAAAAATTTCTGAAAATTCCACTTATACAGCAAATGAACATGTGAGTTAATATAAAGCATCTGATTTTTATTCGCTATTCCCCCAACGTAAAAACTGCTGTTTCAAAATATCTTCATGCACTGTGATGACACAAATATGGTGTTTACATATTATTCAATGTTAATCAAATTAATTCTACAAAAGAAATTAACACAAAAAAAAACTTTGGAGGTGGAATTTCTTTGGATAGGCTAACATGACATATAATAAAATCTAGCATGACAAATCACATTGATTACACGCACACACGTCCTTCAGAGTTGTGTTTTCAATCGTAACTGGACGTTACACACGGTTATAGTGTACCTAAGGATGGACAAATCGCTATGAAAGAGCTTTATGCTGCTATGTGTTTGATCATCTAGGACGTAGTGTTACAGCTGTAAATTAACCCATTTCAGATCAATTGATCTGGGTTAATATTTGCTTTTATAAATAAATTTAAAACTGCTTATAACACTATATCATATAAGAATAAAGTAGTAACGTGATAATTACCTAGCGTAAAGAGCTCCCAAAGTAAAATCCCAAAAGACCACCTAACATTGTCAAGAAAGTGATTTTTAAATGAAGGAATGCAAGACTTTCTCGGCAGAAAAGTTAATAAATTATATTGGTCACAATTATTATTCATATTAATGTTGTTCTTCTTAGAACACCATTTACGTTATCCATGTAGGTGCATGTTAGTAATTTACCTAAGCACAACAATGTACCAAATTTTTTATTTTGGGTAATAATGTTATACTTACACGTCGGACTTCTCAGTAAATATCAAATCTCTAATGGATTCGATAGCCATCCATTTAATGGGAAGAAGTCCCTGCAAAAGAAGTAGAAAAAATTTCTTGTAAATTTGCATAGTGAATATTATCAGTATAATTTTGTGGAAACAACGTAAGTTTATTATCACGAAGCTTTCAATCCGTAAGCTTGGATCTTCATCAGTGGTAATTGATGTTATCAGCACTGATGAAGATGTATTTATGTGTTTCTTAATGGTGCATAAAACATGCTTTTATCTTTTAGGTCGAATTGTATACAATTATTTTTAATCGGGGGGGGGGGGGGAGGGGTTATTGCCTTTCAAACCAATTACTGTAATTGTTCTTTTACAGAAGATTATAGTATAGCAGAAAAGATCTAAAATGCGCATCTACGGGGGTGGGGGTGGGGTGGCTATCGTGAACAAAAAGTGGCTACACGTATACTCGTTTATACCAGAACCGCGGGGTATTTAACCGGTCTGATATCGCAAGAACTTACTGAAGACTTTTTGTGATATGCATGATATTTATAAATATCTCTAGCCAACCCAAAATCTCCAATTTTTGCCACAAATCCATTTCCAAGTAGAATATTTCGTAAAGCCAGATCTCGGTGAATTATCTGCAAATAAATTAGGAAATCCGTAATGAAATATATACTCTGGGTAAATAGGTAGGACGTTCTGTTAGGAAGGGCTTTACTGTACTCTCGGTTTTCTTTTCTACCTTTCGTGAAGACAAGAATGCTAGCCCGTTTGCGATTTGCCAAGAAAAGTACATCAGACTTTTTGGTCCAATTTTGCTCCCGTACGAATCTGGTACCAAAGTTTCTTCATTGACGTCGTAAAAATTCCGACTACTTCGTAAGAGATTTCGCAGATTTCCATGTGGACAATATTCCATTATTACCCACAGGTTGGACCTCTTTCCTAGGTAAAAATATAAGAGTCATAGTCTAAGCACGCTAAAGAGAAAGTAGAGATCTTCAGATATTCTGGTTTGATAGACACGTGTTAGGCTGAAATAGTGTTGTTGGGATTTTTGTTGTGCCAACAGGTCCAACAGAAGCACATTGAACTAGACTTTTTCACGAATGCGATTTAGAAATGCGCACGCCCTGTGTTTTTATATAGGTAAATGCAGAAGGGGATTGGTTTCTTTTTTGCTTCAAGCTGGGGATTTTTTAGAAGTTAGTATGACACAGGGGAAAACATTTTTGCACTAACCACAGAGTTAGAATTTTTCTAATTTCGTCCGCTGCACAATATTTGAACTATATAGTGTATTGCTTTGGTGTGTTGCAGCAGTCCATTGTGGAAAATTACGTGTGAATATATCAAAATAGCCACAGTAAATTGTTGAACAAAATTCATCAACAATAATTTACTCTTATTAATATTTAACTTCATCTTACTCCTAGCTAATTGCAACAGCAGTAGCATTAACCCAATACTACAGTCCAATGTATAGATGCGGTCCCACCAAGCAATATTTTAAAATGGTGGGAAAAACGTCTAAAAGCTGCAATATTTTTTTAGTCCTTACGTTTCTAATTCACAAGCTAAGCTTGGATTTCAATTGTATCTGGCCGTCAAGAAAATACAAAATGATATTGAGAGTAATTTATTAAGAATTGTTAATGCTAACCTTTAGTACAAGCACCAAGTATGTTTACTATATTTTCATTTTCACCGACGTGAATTAAAATCTTCAGTTCCGACTGCAGATCAAGCAGACTATTTTGGTCTCCGTTTTCTGAAACAGAAGTACTTCGCATTTAATTATATTTATGCGTAAAAAACAACATGGACAGGGCGAAATTTGATGGCCTTATATAGCCTATACTCCGAGGAATTCCCAGAGATATTTGCTGACGCGGGTTAGGTTATAGCTACTCACAGAAGAATTATTCTCATTTTTTAAACAGTTTCCTTAACAATTGTGCTGTAAAAGGTTTATGTTATAAAAAAAGCTGTGTTAATCCATATTATTAAGCAATGAAATATTTGGTGGTCTGCATGTATTTCTGGTTTACAATGTTAAAACACACGATATATACTCTATACTAGATTCATATTAATTTGACACTGCGGAGTTTCAATTCTATTTCAGAACCATCCTAAGAGATATGAAAAACTAGATTCATATTAATCTGACACTGTAGAGAACAACGAAAAATTCCTTGTCTCGAGCGAGATTCGAACTCGCAGCTTCGGGTTTCTAGACCGTCGGTCTACCAATTGAGCTATCGAGCCAACTGCGATTGGTAGCGAATCTTATCAATCCCATTTGGCTCGATAGCTCAATTGGTAGACCGGCGGTCTAGAAATCCGAAGATGCTTACATTTAAATGTACCCATTTCAGATCACGTGATCTGAAATGGCGTACTTTTATTAACGATTAAACAATCATGTGATCTAAAATCGGTGAGTTTACATGCAAACTGAGAAGGTCTATATCCAATTGTCACCTTTAATACATTTCACAGCTACGTTTGTGAGTTCTTTACGATGTAGATAGCCGTTTCTTTTCCCTTTACGCCAAAAGAACGAAAACCGTTTGCCACCTGCACGTTCCTTCAACAAATCTCTTGGCCGAAATGCAGATATGCCTACCGCTTCTGCCAACCAAACGACTCCAAACTGCCCTGAATCAAGTTCACTGACTGCAAACGTAAATAAATAAATATGTTTGGAAAGAAATCCAACAACACACTGACTTTTTGAATTTAGCGTATAGACTTGTTAAAAAGGTTTGTATAATCTTAATCTTGTTAAAACGATATGAGTGGATTACTTACCAAATGTTATCCTGTCCCTGGGAAATTCCCATTCAGGTATAAACGGTAGTTTGTGAATTTGTTCTCGAATATCTTTGTTCCTATCCAGCATCTCCATATAATCCGGCAAGGGTGGAAAGGTAAAAAGGTAAAAGCCACCGTAAATTTTCTTCCTTTTGTGCAACACATAACATATTGCTATAAGCACGATCAAAAATATGAATCCAGCTGTAGCAGGAACTAAAATTATGATACGCTTCTGACCAAATGAAGTTGGATTACCTAATTGCATTGAAATAATAAATTTGTTTTATAATTATTTTGACATCCTGTAAGATATCATGCAATAACATTCCGGACTATGTTATAAAACCACAGACATGGCAGTAGTGATATATATTTGTGAATAGAAAAATGCTCCTGATGAATGATGGACGATCTGCACACATTTTTTGTGTATAGCTTTAGCTTTTTGCTTTGTGTTTTTTTATACAGCAATAATTTTGAAGTTAATCTTTTAGTTGATTATTATATGTAAACACCTGGAAATTTATATTAAAACAATTAGTCGCCTCGGGCTCGGTGATGACAAGCCTATATTCACTTGGCCTTCGGCTTAATGAGTATAGGCTTGTAATCACTGAGACTGAGGCGACTAATTGTTAAAAAGTCGTAAAGAATATTGATTTTACAGTTTGAAGTGCCTGTGAAACGAAATTTTGTATTGGATTGATGTGAAGTTTTAAAACTGCAATACAGGCTCTATGTACTATATTTACAACATGAGTGGGCGCGTTGTATCGGATATACCATCCCAGCTTAAGGGAAGAGTTGTATATAGAATGTATATTTTGCCTGAATTAGATAATCAGAGATAACGGTGTTTGCACTTGCCAGAATGACAATGGCATATGATAGGGCGTATCGAGTACATGAATCTAAACTCTCTAATTTTATTGTTCTATTGGCCAAATCAACAGAAATCTGTATACGTACAAGAGACTATGAGTTTCACATTATACTTTTTTCATGAGATACTAGTTTTGTTCACTTCATAACGAACTATAACGTTGTTTCTTATAAAGAAACGTTTTTGAAAATAAATGGTACATATCACGTCAATATTTCACATAATTCTTTGCATTCGAGACACAGATATCTCATGGGATTCAACAAAACATCATGTAGTGTCCAAACTGAAATATCTCATTAACTAACAGCACTGTGACACAAATTACTCAAGAACATGTATTACAGTTATTTTATTTTCCTAGTTAAAATATGAGCAGCTGATTATTATGGGGATTTAGTCCCCATAAATATCAGCTTGCGAATATTTTAAAGTACTTGTAAAATGAATTCATTTCTTTGTTGCATTACCCATGGGAACAATCCCACGCTTCATTAGCGTGCTAATAGAACCTCAATTAGTATTGTTAACTTTGATAAACATCCCTTTTCTAATGTTTAATGCGGTTCACAAGTGTGCACATGTGACCTAAATACCGCATCATGATTTGTCTATGACCTTATTAATTATTCATAATTTTTACAGTCATTCACTTTAAGTAATATTTAAAGAATATTTTTCTAAATCGAATTTTTTTAACGATGGGCATGGGTGCGTATTTCTTATGCTTTAGTAATCAGTTGACTTACTTCTTGAATCAATAACTTTGATAATTTTAGAGTCACTGCCAGCAGCATTTTTTGCTATGCATCGATACTCCATTGCAGCTCTTGAGTGACTAGTAAGTTGTAAAGAAGATGAGTTAACTATTAGTTTTGCTCTGTCTACATCACAGCCAGTGTCACACAAAAACCATGTATAGGAAACGTTTGGTGGGTTGACTTCGTGAGGATTCTTCAATGTGCAGTTGATTATCATTCCTTTCTTAAAATGATACTGTCGTATGTAGGTCTGGATCTCCGGTTTTACTGTAAAAATAAAAAGATAAGGTGCGTATATGACACGCGCAATTTTTTCTTTCATGCAGCGTTACAAGGTTCTTTGTCCGGTGATTATCGCAGTGTAATTTATTTCAAAAAAAACATGCTAAGGAGACTTTTAACGTTTGAAAACATTGTCGTGAGGAAAAGAACAGTGTTATGCATGAGAACGAATATACAGCGAAATGACGTCATAATGACGCCACTAGTCAAATTCATTAAATGATAATAACAATAATAATGTATTTCATCCTTGACGTGATTTTGGTGCCATTGCGTTTTCAGGCATAGGACAGTTTTTCCTCACAACTAAGTTTGTAAATAGTACATAAATTACACTGCGATAATCACTACACAAAGACGAATACTATGATTCTATGAATCCGAACCTAATGTAAAAAAACAGTTGCACTAGCTAGATTATTCGGCACATAAAAAGTTTGACGTCTGAAACAGGCCTGAGAAAGTTTGTGTTTGGTTAGTTTAGGTTAAAGGGAAAGCTAAACAGCGGTTCAGGGTAACCATCATGTAACGAAGTCTTCTCAAAAACAAGAAATGTCCCTTTGAGTATTTTCTGAGTACAAGTTTTATAAGACGTCGAGGTCTGTCACGCGACTTTAGGTTTGGGACGAGCGCGCATCGCGATAGCAGTTACACGTCCAGTTAAAAAAAACATGCATGTATTAGGTAGAAATTATGTCAACACAAAAATTGAGAAATTTTAGCGGTTATAATTCTATAAGGTAATTCTATGCAATACTGCAACGCTGGAGGCTTGTACATGCACTGACGCGTTATTTTTTGTTTCTATCATACTTTTGGCTTCGCAAGCTCGAGGCTTGTTATATTAATGACAATTTGCATAATAGACTAAAGATCGAACTAGGCAGCAAGAACGAAATCCTTTACTATGGTATCACGCGCGGAAAATGTTACCATTTTCGCGGCAATATTAGCTCAAATGGTAACTTTTTCCGCGCGTAATACAAATACATACAAAATTTGCAAACTTCGCAGGGCTATATTTTCCGTATTTTACAACATTTCGCCACCAAACTTTGCAGTTCTACTAATTTTAAGTTGCTTTTTCTGACTGTAGTAAAACATTTTATTCTTTTTACCCAGATCGGATGTTAGTTTATTATGCAAATTGTTTATTTTTAAACTAAGATCCCGCTCATCATGTCCCTTTTTGATCCATTTTATAACACAAGTTTGAACAGACTTACCTTTAACTTTTAAACTGACAAACCGAGAACTATAATAATTCACTTGAAGACGATATATTACACACTTGTAGCTGACCGCCCTTTTCTTGGGCAACGACTGTGTTACAGTTAGGACCCCAGTTCCGTTAATTTTTGAACTTGGTTGTAATTTTATTAGATTGCCTAGAGAACCAAGTTTGTACCAAGTAATGCTGTACAAATTTGTATTCTTTTCTGCTTCGCATGTCAGGTTAACATTGCTTCCAACATCGTAGTATGCTTTATTTGGCTTCCTCTTAATTTTAGGTTTGCTGTGATTTTTTCCTAAAAACGGATCACGTATTTAAATTTTAGTTTTGGTATTTAGATTATATTTTAGTTTTGATATATAAATTTTACTTGTACTTTATACTGGTATTATGCTGGTATTTCAATTTATGACTGTTTTGGTGACCAATGCTCTGTTGCTCTGCCTACACTCGCGTATGAACTTCTCTTCAAAATGTGGTGTTTTTACTCTACACTCAAACAAAAATAGAAAACATATTCGATATTGGCTATGGCAATCAAAACCACACTGTAGTTAGATCCCCTGTTAATTAATAGTAACCTTACCCAACCAAAAACGAGTTATGGTATACATACCTTCTTAATTAAGGACGCCTTTTTACAGAAATAATATTACATTACAAAAATTTAGCGATGTTTTAATAAAAAGGTAAACAATATAGAGTTGACAACCTTTTACCTTTAAGCACAACGACTTCACGTGTTGTTCGAAAGTACACACCCGACAAACGTATAGTACAATTGTACACCCCGCTGTCATTATATGCTAAGTGTGTTATATTGTAAACATTCGTGGGAAACAGTTTAATTTTTTCACCGTCAACATTAAGCTGACGTATGGTATGGTTCATTCCATATCGAGGCTCAAACGTTAGAGTCCCTTTGGCTATATTCGTATGAATTGTGCAAGGGATTGATATCCACTCGCCTGGAAGGCGAACGATGGAAGGATTGTAATATTTGACTTCATTCGTATTGGAAGTTATTTTACTTTGTTTTCCTGAAATAGGATAGAATATTGAAGTAAGTTACCTATCTAAACACGTCAATTATTATTTACTATGTTATACTTATATAATGTTTGCCTAAGTCTGTAAATCACAATTATAGGTCATTGTCTTTGACATTTAAGTATGTCAACTTGTGAAACATTTGTAAAATACTGACAGCAGTTTGTAATAATGTAATCGTAATTTACATAGTACTGACGTACCGAAGACAAGACAATCAATTTTTCCATTGAAGTTGACTTTCCTACATATTATGTAAATTCTGGTTTACAAATTATTGCCAGGAATATTTTAAAACTAATTGACAAGTTATTTTGAATTGACTAATTGACTGTGTCAAATTTACAGTCTGTTTATAGGCTATGAAAGATTTAAAGAAACTTTTTCCATTGAATGTTGACAAATGAATACACATGCAGCTGCATGATAAAACGTAAAATGTGTAAAGGCCGCAGGAAAACTGCAATATATTGAATTATCTCGTTTGGCCAAAGTGATTAGTAATAGTTATGATACGAGCGACGGAACGCTATGATTACTGACTCGAAGCAAAAGTAATAGTTTTTAGCTGTAAGATTGCAGTGCGGCTTGTGACATTAACACTCTTAAAAATGTTAACATTCTGATTATCAAAAAAAGTACGCGTTTGCATGTGTTTTTCTAGGATAAAATATCGCAAACACCAAGGAAACTATTTTATAAATTCGAAGTTCAAGTGATTTAATCTTACTTTCGCCGGCAAAGCTTCAGTTACCCGAGTTAGAGACTTTGTTATAGCTCCCTAGAAGGGCTCTTCCGCTAGTTCTCGCCCGATGATAGTTCTATGAAGGGGTTTTTAATGGGGTAGAGAGAGGGGTTTTAGGAAATGCAGCTCTAGGCCGCATGTTGTGACCTAGTTGTGATATAGTCCCCAGATAGAAAATGAAACAAATTTTTATGTAAACAGCCTATTTTTTTCACCGGCGCAATTTAATTTATAACTCGCAACATTTAAGTCCAACACTTGCCTTCACTTTCAAGATTGCCTTTGGCCATGAAACCTGAGTTACCGGGTAAAACTGTTCTGGATAATTCCATTACTAGGAACAGAAAAACGACAGTGGGGATTGCACATTTGGCGAAACTCATTGTGTTTAGATGTCCGTCTGAAAGTAAAGATATTAAATTAATTCCAGATTAAGCATACAACGATTAGTAGTTTTAAAACTGGACTTTAAAAAGATTTTACTAAGCTAGTTTTTTTTATTGATTCTGGAAAGCCCCATTTTGGGGAAGATCAATAAATTATACGAACAAATGATACCAATAAATCAATAATAGACCTTCAGTCGTTCCTTGGATTAAAATTGCATCGCCATGCAAGGAATGTAGACTAATTTGCTAACGAAGCTATGAAACACGCAAGAATTTAAAGCCTCAAATTTTGACTCGCATTTATAAATTGTTATCACTGTCAACCTCGTACCCAGGGCCTTTCTGTTGGGCGCGGTTGAGACGAATCTATATAAAAAACGAATCTGATTGGTTGATTTACAACACACTCAATAGCACTTATGCGGGTTTTCCCTAAAGCTATTGTCCTCACCACCAAGTCTCACGTTCATGTAAAGAGAACGTATGCGTCAATACGAGGCTTGGTCGTGTGGACAATAACCTCAGGGAAAGCCCGCATAAGTGCTATTAAACCCTCAAGCACGTTTTCTTCGTGGGGCCAGTCTATTTTTGACGTTTGACAGTGGTAAGGAGTATTCTGCGAAAAAACGCGTAAATTGCTGCAATTTTGAATAAATATCGAACGACTATTTAATGTGCGTTTATTTCATAGTTGAAATGGGGGGGGGGGGGGGGGATGAAAATGGACCGGCCAATAATTATTAAAATCGCTGTAATTCTTGACAGTGATGACATGAATATTTTAATATGTAGTTGTAACTTGTAATGAGCCCCTGGAAATTCATTTGAATTTATGTCTGCACATATGGGTTAAAAACAGAATATCAGTTTGAGTTCAACGTTGCCCATCCTGTTGTGTTTATTGTTTAAAGTCTTTAAAAGTTTGAATGGTGTACATATATGTTATATTTATGATTTATAAAGATTTTACTGTACATTCTGTTTTCTACATTAAGCTATAACTAACCTATCAGTAGGCCTTGTATATTTATGTGCCATCTGATTATGGGTCACATGATTGTACACTTGCTGTATTTATAAACCAAATTCATCAATGCAGAGACACTGCAAAGGACAACGAAAAGTTCGTTGTCTCGGGTGGGATTCGAACTCGCATCTTCGGGTCTCTAGACCGCCGCTCTACCTATTGAGCTATCGAGCCAACTGGGATTGGTAGCGAGTCTTATCCAATTTAAGTGCACGAAATATTTTTGCGACGGCTTAACGCTTGTCTTTGAGGGCATGTGATAGAACGTGGACTGGACTGGACTGATAAAAGGTGGACTGGACTCAATTGATAAAAGGTGGACTGGATTCAATTGATAAAAGGTGGACTGGTGGTCGTTTGAGGCCCCGTTTACACTATACCGGGTTACTTTTCATACCGGTTAATTTTCACTCCGACCGAAAAATTTGTGAGTGTTTACACTATACCGGCTCACTCCTCAGTGAGCCCATACTGTCAGGTATTAATTGCTGTAATATGTTGCAATATATTAAAAACAACAATACTTTCTTGATATTTTGACTAAAATTGTTATAGAGCTTTACGTAAGCACTACTTTGTCTCGCTACGATTCAAATTATCGAATATTTTCATAAAAAGATTGTTTTCGCGAAAGCGACAGTCACTCTTATTTATGTATTTATCAGAAATGGTTAGTAGAGTTAAAAAGCAAAATAAACGAGACATATGAAGCATTATAATATCGTACAAAATGCAATACTGAAACATACACGTCGGTGCAGATTTTGAACCAGAGCATACCGGATTGCTCTGTTTACACTGCTCCGGCACGTGCGGAGTAGTTTTCGTATCACTTCCAAAGAGGAGTTATTTTCACTCGGCAGAGCGTGCCGGATTACTGTGGCGCAGGGCATGGTGGAAAAGACGGAGTGCGGAGTCTCTCTGCTGTAAAGTGTTTCCCTAGACTTGGCGGTGATTTTTAAACAGACTCCGTCTTTTCCACTTTATTGGGGCATAAAGTGGAACACACGGAGTCTGTCTATAAAGTGTTTCTCTAGACATCAAAAATATTCAGTGGTTCCCGCAATTACAGCAACCAACATTACTTGACATAAAAGAAGACGATCAACGGTGGGCAGCCTGTAAAAAAGCACCGATTTGTTGTAAGGAAACACTTTACAGAGAGACTCCGTGTTTTCCACTTGATGCCCCCATAAAGGGGAAAAGACGGAGTCTGTTTAAAAGTCACCGCCAAGTTTAGGGAAAAACTTTACAGACAGATTCGTGTTTTCACTTTATGCCTCGATAAAGTGGAAAAGACGGAGTCTGTTTAAAAATCACCGCCAAGTCTAGAAATACACTTTACAGAGAGACTCCGTACTCCGCACTCCGTCTTTTCCACCATGCCGTGGCGTAGTGTATAAACAGCAGCCCAATCCGGTATAAAAATCGCTGTGTTCCGATGTAATCCGTACAGTGTAAAGGGCATAGAGATTATAAATAACACTAGAGGGGACATCGAGGGTAAAATTTGGGAGCGTGGCGATTGTGGGGGGGGGGGGGCAAATTCAAGTCCCGGATGTTCACTCATTCACGATTTCCCAGGCAATAAAGTCATTTTAGACGAGTTTTTCTGCTTTTTGAAATGTTTTTCCTCGTAAAAATATTGAAAATATCATTTCAGATTGTCTAAAATAATAAAAACAATCGAAAAAGTACTATTTTGTCCACAAAACCGGCAAAACGACCTCGACAACGGTGAGGAAAAAATTCATACAGATTTCTGCTGTTGCTAGGTGGTTGCTAAGGAAGCATTAGCTCAGCCAATCAGCGCCTGACCCTGCATCCGGGACTTGAGTTTGCCCCCCAAAAAACTAGTTCCCTTTTGTTTTCAGTGAAAAAGATTAAGATGCCTCCTCTAGTGTTATTTATAATCTCTATGGTAAAGGGGGCCTGAAACGCAACGTTTGCAGTTATAATTGTTACTATTTAAAATGATCGAAACTGGGTCCGTTTCACGTGTAAGAAACGATTATTTACAAGTTTTATCGCTTTTGTATCATTTCAAATCCTAAACAAGCTACGCCACGAAATTTGTATTTTTTATAAAAAACGTGCATTAAAGCATGACATAACATGACATTTGCAGTTACAGAACCGTCAATCTCGTACCCAGAGCAATGCCTGTTCGCGGGTTAGGCTGGCATTGGCTCTGGGGAAACGGAATGAACTGCGTATGATTTCATACGCGCTCACTTAATGCGCATGCTCTCCACTAATAGGCTGTGCTTTATTTCCAGCAAAATAATCATAAATACAGCAGTTGAGCCCGAATAAATAAAGCATAGCCTATTAGTGGAGAGCATGCGCATTAAGTGAGCGCGTATGAAATCACACGCAGTTCATTCCGTTTCCCCAGAGCCAATGCCAGCCTATCCCGCGAACAGGCTTTGCTCTGGGTACGAGATTGCAGAACCGTCGGCTTTTTGCATCTAAATGGCTTCCGTTTCAAACGACCAAACGCGTCACGTGGCAAACGTAAAAAAACTCTCGAAAATGTTTGCGCTTGGTGCTTGGACGGAAATAGCTGTACATTTCATTTATATTTATTAATGTTTCATAATAAAGCATATAACATAATTGTTAAGTTTTGAGCTGTTGCCATTCTAATACAACAACATACACCGTTGAGTTTTCACAGAAGAATATATTTATTTTACAAAAGTGTTCTCTATATGTAGAGGAGTTTATCTATGGTAGAGTATTATTACAGCACATACTTTTCCTTGTATTACTTGGTAGCATATTTAGTTCACCATACTTTCCTTAAATGGTTACATATATATGGTTTACACACATTTAAGCTCTATGGCATCATAGGTATGGAATGTTCACTATTTAGTTCAAGTGTTCTTTATTTAGATTACATGATTATATTACCAATGCTTATTGCAGCAGTCGCCAAACATTAACTAAAAATATCTTATAGAATATCAGAGCATATATTCTAACAATAATATTGTGCATGAATGTTTTAACTGTATTTACTATAAACTCATAGACAAATAGCAAAGTCTTTTACCACAGCTCGAAAGAGAATGTTAAAATTAATAAATTTGCAAAGTTTGGTTGCGAACTGATTTAAAATAGGGAAATTATAGCCTTCTAAAGATGGCAATTTTCAATTTTATATAGTTTAATTGTATTACGCGTGGAAAAGTGATCTGAAATTGCTGGAAAATTCCGTGTATTTAATTGCAACTTTCTTCTAGTCAGTCTTTCTAGCAGTCTTCATGCCTAGATCAAAGTCTATGTTAAAATCAAATTGTTTAATGGACCGTTATGAACATGGCCGTAAGAACCACGGGGGCAAGGGGGGCTCGAGCCCCCCTAACTTCAAAGGCAGAGGGGCTGAGCCCCCCCCCCCCCTAAAAATCATTGTTGAGTGTAGAAGTAAATGCACCTTTTTAATGGTTTACAGTCTTACACATGTCTTAATGCAATAATTATGGTAAAACTAACCTCAAAAGTGCAGAAAAAAATTCTGGGGGTGTGTCCCCGGACCCCCTAGCAGCACTTGTGCCTTCAGCGGTCGAAGAGCCCCCCTAACTTTTTTCATCTTCCTACGGCCTTGGTTATGAATGCAGTCTACCTTTTATCAATTGAGTCCAGTCCATCTTTTATCAGTTGACTAATTGAGTCCAGTCCACCTTTTATCAGTCCAGTCCACGTTTTATCACATGCCGTCTTTGAGGACACGCAGTGTTTCGGTTCTATTTCAGAACAATCCTCAGAGATATGAAAAACTAGATTCATATTAATCTGTCGTGACAACGAATTTTTCGTTGTTCTCTGCAGTGTCAGATTAATGTGAATCTAGCATTGCACTGGCATGTTGTACAATTGATAAAAAATTGTCCCAGCAAAGTCTTATAAAATAAAATTACTTTGCCAGGTGTATTATATATGACACACACATGCTTTGACATATTTTTAAAGCAACTTTTGTACTGCAGGGAATTGAAAAATGGCCAAATATGGTCACTGTTTGTCAAACAATTCGATGGAATATGATTTGTCCAATACACTCTTATAATTTTCTCCATGGATCGGCTTATTACCTTCAAAACGTCAACATTCTTACTGTACTAGCTTGTTGTACATGTATCTAGATTTGACACATCAGTAATAATTTAACTTGGTCAACTTATGTATTCAGTTTCTTTAGTTTTTATGCTCATAAATTGATAAATGCCACACAAAATGTTCCCAAATTCTGAAATTTTCAAATAAACTGTTTCGTGGTGGCTTGCACTTTATACGTACCTGGATCGTATTAGATACACATAGGAAATCGAAGTGTATTAAACAAATTGTAAAATTTGTTTAATAAATTGGAAAAGCCGTGTTAAATACAACCATATTTAATCGTAAATAAAATATACAACGGGTAGTAGCTGATGAAATAGTGACCACGTAGAGACACAATATTGATTATAGCCTGTGTGAGAAACACTACCTACGCCATCTCGACCTTGTACAAAAGTATAAAATCGCGTCTCTTCGTGTCGAAGTCCCTTTTTAATCAACAACGTCTCCCAGTTTTATCTAACACAGATAAAGTAGCATTATCAAGAGAATTTTGGGGGATTGGGTAAGAAAAAAGCGACTGCGCATGTGCCGTAATACCGCATTTTCACGGTATTTTGGTGGATGTGATTGATATAGTAGGCCCTAGATTGCCAACGCGTACCTGGCGCAGGTGTCACATGTATGATGAATCCAAGATGGCGTCGTCAATCGGGCAAAAAATTAGGGAGTTCTATTACGAAAAGCAGGTTTTGGACATTTTAGACGGTTTAACTGCTACGAATTCCGTTCAACTGGACTTTTTTGAAATTCCGCGCTAATCACCTCGCCTTCGGCGAATATTGTTATCGATAAGCTGTAGAATTTGCATTGTACTATTTGTGTGAAACTACATATAAATTACGCCACGTATACGTATATTCAAAATTTATATCGGATTTATACTTATTCTTCAATGTGTGATAGGACTATGGTTACAAAATAACAGGGTGTTAGGCTGTTAGCTGGTCCATATAGTGTCCGTTGGATGGGCCCTTCGCAACTGGGATAATAAGGAACTTTCTCAATCCGATCTGTGTGGGAAGTTAAACTTTTATAAGATGAATGCGACTGTGAATATTTTGTTTACTTTGTTGCCATGTATATTATGAAGAAAATATAAAAACAACATACGACGAGACTAATAACATACAGTCATTTTACGACGAATTGAAATAAACATAGCACAAAGTGTCTTGAGACAAGGCCTTCAAGCCCTGCTGCTCTATTTCAAGTTTCGTTGTGCTCAGACAATATCACTTTCTCAATATACCAATTTTTAAATATTTTGTAATTTTTGTTCTATACCACTCCGGTACTTACATTACGTGAAGTAATATGTAGACTTGACCAATATGACCAGTATTATATGCCTGCCAAAACGATTTATCAGTTGAGTAAATAGTTTGCTTCATATATGCGCATGATAATTTCGCGTGACTCCTGTACGTGCATGTATTGTTTGCGGAAACGTAGTATTGTCAAGTGCACCTGGTAGTACATCACGCCCCAAAAAGCTGTACGAGTGTTTGACGTCATAAATATAAACAAGACGTTACTAATTTTTGAAATATGATAAGAAAAAAATAGGAACAAGGTCATTTCGTTCTTTTCCTGTATTGGTCATACAGCCAGGTCAGAGGACGTAAAAAGCAGTTCACTAGCCCATATGCCAATTAATAGTACCAAAAATTAAAATTAACGCTGTTTACAGGTCGTCCCCATTGAGCTATGGCGCTCCGTTCCGGTCAAAATTATATGAAGTCAAACACTCGCATTCAAAGACCGATGCAATATGTTCAAGGTCAACGAACGAAAGTCGAAGTGCTCGAATTAATATTGAAACTCATAAAAATAAAATGAAAAGCTCAGGGATAAACTTGAAATGCACAAAATAAACACCAAAACACACGTCTTTAAAATGAAACACAAAGGCTATACATCGAATCGTCCTAAAACAACACGATCACGAATTGTAATCGAAACTCGCGAGAACAAGTCGAAACGCTCGAAAATTAATCGAACTTCGAAAAATATAAATCGAAAGGAAGCGGAAATAAACACAGAAATGCCGGAAGTCAGCGGAAGTTCCGCTGTGGAAGTCGTTTAGCGAATTGCAAGATAAAATAATGGCGACAGTAAGGAGCCAGATAAGTGAGTTTGAGGTAGAACAATTTTTTCATTCGCTGCAAGCACTATTGGGTAATTCGTTACACGATAATAACATATCTTTCGATACGGCCGAATTTCTTTACCGTCGTCTTGATGGCTACGAGAGAAATATAAGTGTTCTATTGGCGAGGCTTAAAGAATCTTAATGGCTTTTCTTGGTCTCAAATAGCTAGATATCTCGGCATTTCTGAAAGTACTTTACGTCGTCGAAGACGTTCGTTTCAGATCCCAAGCAGTCAGCAGTCGTTTTCGAACATAAGTGACAATGCCCTACATCAGATTGTTCGTGAAATCCTGCATGTAACGCCTAGAATTGGGTATCGCCTAGTACAGGGTGCGTTACGTCAGCGTGAATTGCATATCCAACGACGGCGTGTGCTAGAGGCTTTACAACGGGTTGACCCAAGCAATTGTTCTTCACCAGGAAACGATTTTTTAAGCCTCGCCAATAGAACACTTATATTTCTCTCGTAGCCATCAAGACGACGGTAAAGAAATTCGGCCGTATCGAAAGATATGTTATCGTGTAACGAATTACCCAATAGTGCCTGCAGCGAATGAAAAAAATGTTCTATCTCAAACTCACTTATCTGGCTCCTTACTGTCGCCATTATCAAGCGCGAATGTTCTATCTCAAACTCACTTATCTGGCTCCTTACTGTCGCCAATACCTTTCAGATGAAATTGAACGTATTCAAAAGCGAGTATTAAGAATAATCCACCTCGATCTATCCTATAGGGAATCTTTGGAAGCCACCTTACTCCCAAGTCTTTCACAAAGACGACATAAACTTTGTCAATCTTACTTTGGTAAAATGACTAATCCAAGTCATAAATTGCATTATCTTCTCCCAGAGAAACGTAATAACAGTCTCAGAAATACTGCTAATTTTACACAGTTTCAATATTTTTCTAACCGTTTTAAAAATAGTTTTATACCAAGTAGTGTGCAAACTTTTAATAGTTCTTAATCTTTAGCAAGAATTTGTATTAGTAATATATGTATTTGTACTTTTAGCTAACGATAACTGAGCAATTCAGCTGCTCTGTAGCTGCAATTCAGTTTCTATTCCTAAATCATCAATCATCATTATTTTATTTCGCAATTCGCTAAACGACTTCCGCAGCGGAACTTCCGCTGACTTCCGGCATTTTTGTGTTTATTTCCGCTTCCTTTCGATTTATATTTTTCGAAGTTCGATTAATTTTCGAGCGTTTCGACTTGTTCTCGCGCGTTTCGATTACAATTCGTGGATCGTGTTGTTTTAGGACGATTCGATGTATAGCCTTTGTCTTTCATTTTAAAGACGTGTGTTTTGGTGTTTATTTTGTGCATTTCAAGTTTATCCCTGAGCTTTTCATTTTATTTTTATGTGTTTCAATATTAATTCGAGCACTTCGACTTTCGTTAATTACGCATTCCTCACAAATTGTTTGACATTTTTAATAAAATGTATTATTAATATTATTCCGCTTTTTCAGACACCCTTCGTAAAGGTTCAGGCAAAATTTGTCATTCAGAGTTCGTTGTATGTATTTATGTATGTACATGCTAAAAGGTTGTTTTATACAGATATTTCAATAGAATACGAATTTAATTTAGTGGTGTGTTAATCGACGTTAATTTTTAATTTGAAATAAAAGGGAAACAATTGGGTTTAATTCAAAACATCGATGTGCCCGCGATTTCTTTGTGATATGTTTATTCACGATAGAATCTCATAAATTGGTCGTTTTAAAACATTTTGGGCGAGAATTTTGCATGCACGGCGAACTCGTTGTTTAGTTTTTTTCAGTATACATGTTAAAATGTCTGTTTTATTGAGATTTTCTGCTAATATTCTGCTAGAAAATAAGTTTAAGAACGCGTTGATCTTAAACAACTTCTGAATTTAAAACTCCGACGTGCTCTGGGGACAGGCGGATTAACCAGACACCTATTGAGACGCTTTCACTAGCATGAAGACAGCACCTATGAACTTAGGGGCAGCAAAATTATCCTCAACGTACAAAGTTTCACCCGATCCGAACGTTGTATCCCAATAAAAATTTTTGTATCCAATAAATTATTGGGATTATCACGGTTAGGGTTGGTGTTTGGGTCAGGGTTCATTTTATATGCATGAAATGACAATTCCAGTAACTATTGGAATTATCAAACTTTGTAACCAGTAATTTTATTGTAATACAACGTTCGGATCGGTTGAAAGTTTAAGTTTACAGTTCGGCAATAGTGTATATTACTTACAAAGTTCTAATTTATAGTACAGTAACACTGTATATTACTGTACCGTTATTTAAAACTTTGTGAGGTGAAGATATTAAAAATTAAAACTTTGTCAGGTGAGCGCCTTATTTTTCATTAAAAAGATCAATTACAGGTATTTAGTTTGTATGGTTGATTAGTGTTGAATATTTATTGACATTTTCCCCAAGACCCACCTTCATAAAACAACCAACAAGCTAGTAAAGGCCATTAAAACTTGTCAATAATCAAGTCTTGTTTTGTCAGCTAGGGTGATACTGGATTGCATTGAGTATTTTGCCCATGCTACCAGCTATCGTATTAGTATAGGAAATTACACGGTTCGAGAAGTATTAATGAAAAATCGCACGCGTGTTTGGCGAAATGTTTATAATACCGCGAGTGCGTAGCACGAGCGGTATTATAAATATTTCGCCAAACACAAGTGAGATTTTTCATTAATACTTCGAGAACAAGTGTAATTTCCTATTAATATCATTTTACTACATATTTCAATGCTGAACTTAACTGTTTTTGTGAATGAAGTGCTGTCGACGATATGTTTCGCAAACTTTCGCAATAAATACTTTCAGGTTTGCCATTTTCTCTTCAAAGAAACCTTTTCTAACACGAGTATTCATCCAACGAAAGTTTTTTAACCACTTTGTGAACATTTTTGTCAAAAAAACTGCTGATTTTTTTAATATTTCAAAATAAAAATACAAAAATGTTGACAAATTTTATCACAAAAACATTTTACTACATGACGTATAGCTCGTTTCCGTGCCGATTAATTTTTAATCGGCACAATGTGCCGATTAAGGATTAATCGGCACACTTTTTAACCAATCAGAATCGAGTAAACTAAAAAAAATGATATTAATCCAAATACTAGCTATATTGTGTCAATCAGTATCATATTCATGCACATGGAAAATTAAAAAATCCCCAACAAATTAAATCGTAGGAAAGGATAACAAACTTGTTAGAACTACCATTTATTGGAATTACCAGTTGGCAAGAATAACAGTATTATTATACTGATGAAGATCAGGGCTTGCAAAAGCTCCGCTTTGATTAATTAAACTTGCGCTGTGCTTCCAAGGATTCAAAATTGATATAATTATAAGGATATTAAGGATAACTGATTTTAATGGACGAAGACAATTTTCTGGTTTAATTCCCAGTATTCTACAATATAATTAATATCATTGACTAAGGTGAATTAATAATATTAAAACAAGTTTTGCATGGGTAACTGTGAATACGAGTTAACACACAAAAACAATCAAATGAATGGGCTGGAAACAGAAGCCAAAGCGCTAATGACAACTGCATGTGTACGTGGTTAAAGGCTCATACGCTTAATTTAGAACTTTCCAACTTCAGTTTAAATATATCCCTGGGACCGGTTGTATAGAACTCTTAATCACTTTTTTAATCACTGTTTCGTAGTTAAATAGTGATTAAGTACAAAATACGTTGTTCTGATTGGTTGACGTTTCTACTAATCATAGTTAACTTTAATCACTTTTTTATACAACCGGCCCCAGGACTTTGTATTTATATATTGTAAACAAAAACAGCAATGTCGATACAACATCATATAATGAATGTCATTAGCTCGCGTTTCCACGCAGTCCATTTCATTGATCGTCTATGGTTTATTGAAGCCCTGTGCTATATTAATGGACGATTCCTATTTTAGACAAATTTTTGAATTGGTAGTATTCATTAGCACAGCTGAAAAGAGCATCCTACATTTAGTAAAATTATAAAGTTTGGTTGCAGAACATTGTAAAATGTGGAAAATATAATCCTGTGAAGTTTGAGAATTTTGTATACTTTTGTATTATGCGCGGGAAAGTGTAATTAGTTTTCGAATTCTGATTATACTTTTCGCGCATAATACAAATGTATACAACATTTGTAAATTTTACTGGACTGAATTTTCCACAATTTACAACATTTCGCAACTAAACTTCACCATTTTACTAAATTTAGGTGCTCTTTTCAGTTGTGCTAAACTGCTAATGACTATTATTACTAATTCAAAAGTTTGTTTAAAAGGGGAATGGTCCATTTAGTGCGATATATTATGCTACTATTGATTACATAACATTGGTTTTTCTCTAGTCTCTTCAATCGGCTGCAAGTGGTCTTGGGTTTTCTTCGTGTTCTTTTATTGTCTACATAAGGTCAAAAAAAATCCTATATAAATCAAGTACAGTAATAACTCAAACTAACGTTGTCAGTGTAGGTAGTACTAAGACGAAAGGTCGAGGTATATTTGTCTTCAAGGGTCACTGGGGTCATGGCGCATTTGCTAATTGGAAAAGTAGGGAAACATAAGTTACAGATATTTTGAGAAATTTAAAGAAAATAAGACGAAACAAAATATATATTTACCCCGCTCATTCTTTCAAGGCAAAGTGTGTCGTACAGCATTTCTTTCAAAATGTGAAAGTTTGGGCGGTCGTCTGGATTTTCATTCCAACATTTTGACATCACGTTGATACTACAGGGTGAGTAAAAATACCCTAATGTTCAAAATAATATATTCAAATTAACCGCACAACGGCTGTAAATTGATAGAAGTTGCTTAAATATGGCATTGGTATACGAAGCAGGTGAAATTAGTGAACCATTAATTAATCTAAAACATAAATCTAATTCGCTATGGTAGTTAGTTTCCATTTGGCCGTAACTGTGGTAGCAAAGTTATTCTCGATGATGTGATATATATAAATCCACATTTTCTTTCGTGGTCTGTATTCAAATTAGTCATATTAAATGTAGATCGGCGTGCGTATACTCTATCACATCGTTCACATTCATATATACACGAAATTACGAGAATTAATAAAACTGTAGAAATTTGCATGGAACTATTTCGTTCGCACAAGATCGTGAGCTGTGAAATTCCAAAAAACGAAGTAACGAAATGAAAAGCTACAAAGTAGATTAATGCTGATATATTTATGGAAGAAGGACCGGATATGTTGATTAGAGAAATGCCTTTTCCTTTTTAAATGCTCCATGTACTTCTCATGTATTATGTTTTTACCAAAAATATGTATGGATTGCTTACATCTCCGCAGGGCAATGAATAGGAGCTTTCATTCGTTCTCCATTTAACAAGAATGAATAAACTTCATTCACAGGTATTCCTGGATAAGGTGTACCGCCTAGAAAACATTTTACAAAATCAAGATCATCAAATGGATAGTTCGTGCTCGTATATGAATTGGATGACGCCTAAAAATAGTCACTCACCCAATGTGAAAAGCTCCCAAAGTAGGACGCCAAACGACCACCTATGAAATGTATAAAATATTTTAAACATTATTAAATTGGTATTATGTAAAACAATTAACGGAAAGAGTTATATTTTCATTCTGGAAAAGGTTACAATTTTCTAAACATCAATGTTCTTGTTTCACCTCATGGAAGTATTTTATACCATGTAACTCGCAAATATTCAAATTTACTTTATAAACATCAGTGTTATATAGAGTTTTTGGCCACTGAGAAAAATCGTATTCAAACACACGTAAAAAATACGATATTTTTTACGTGTGAAAATATTATTTTCACTAGTCAATCAAAACCCATGTATGAAATATGTTTGACCAATGAGAGAACATGTTGTAAAACGTACACGCTTTGAATGTTTTCGCCGCTTCCGGGGACTGGGTTTTTGCAAAATAATTGCTTTTTCGGCGAACAAAAAGTTTTTTGTCAAACATTTTTTACGAACATGGCTACAAGATTCGTGAATATTACAGACGACGACGTCGAAATATTTATTGAAGGAGAAGAAAATGAAAATACAACAAAAAAAACGAGGCAAGATATATCGCTTATCGTGTCATTCATTGCAAGCGAAAAGCAAACAAACAAGTCATTTGAAATAGAACAACTTTCGCCAGAAGAACTAGATGGCCACTTAAGTAAGTTTCTTTTGGCTGTAAGGAAAAAGAACGGCGATGAATTTGAGCCAACTACTCTTCGTGGTTTTCTGTCCTCCGTTGAACGGTATCTCAAGAAACGCCGATACAGTGAATCAATTTTAACAGGACAACATTTCGCCACGACAAGAGACACACTCAAGTCGAAGCAGAAAGAACTTAAGCGCAAAGGAAAGGGAAATAAACCACGCGAAGCATCATGCCTTACTCAACAAGAGATTGACACTCTTTACGAAAAGGGTGCAATGGGCTTAAATAGTCCTCGAGCACTTGTAAACAGCATTTGGTTCAATAATTGTATGCATTTCGGTCTTCGCGGTGGCAAAGAACAACGCGATTTAAAGTGGGGAGACATTACTCTCAAAATAGACTCTCACGGTAAAGAATATCTTGAATACAGCACTGAAAGACAAACAAAGACAAGACCTGGAGACAATCCTGCAAATACGAGGTCGGTGAAGCCACGTATGTACGAAAATCTTGACGTTCCTCCCGAAAGAAACCCTGTTTACTTGTACAGGTTTTTCAAGGCGAAACAGCCCGAAAATACATTATACGTTGACTCTCCGTTTTATCTATCAGTTAATCACACCAGCACTAGCAAATACGCATTTTCGGAAACTAAATGGTTTAAACAAACTGAATTCGTTGATGAAGGATTGTGCAGAAACGGCGAACGTTGGCCTTGACAAACGCATTACTAATCACAGCGCCAGAAAGACGCTAGTACAAACACTGCAAGACAGAAACGTTCCTCCGACTCAAATCATTCAGGTTACAGGCCATAAAAACTTGCAGTCGGTGAACAACTATAGCACCCTAAGAGAAAAACAGCAAGAAGATATCTCTACCATTTTATCCTCCAGGGGCCGGTTGTATAAAAAAGTGATTAAAGTTAACTATGATTAGTAGAAACGTCAACCAATCAGAACAACGTATTTTGTACTTAATCACTATTTAACTACGAAACAGTGATTAAAAAAGTGATTACGAGTTTTATACAACCGGCCCCAGTTCATTACACCCGGCAAGTTATGCAGAACATTCGTCGGCAAACATGAAACAAGTTGTTTCACTTGAAATGGAAGCCATTCAACGAAGTCACGAAAGTCTGCCGTCAACCTCGTCCACAGCGCTGTTTCACGGCAATTACATCACTGGGGGAACATTCAATGTGCATGTCGCCGCCAGTTCTTCAACAGAGTCCCATACAACGGTCTCACAAAGTCCAAAAAGCAAAGATTTGTCCTTTAGAAAGCAGCGACAGTAGCCAAGGTGACAGTCAGAACAATTAGCTACGTAATCTAACTTTGTTTACTACAGCTTCATGAATTTATAAGGTTCTTCGTTATTCACAGTTTACGTTTGTTTGTTCCATGATTCGTTATACATTTCTAAACTTTTACATGCTTTTAAAAAGGTATTTGACAGTCAGTAGCCTATTAGTGCTATTAGCTGAGCGTTAACATTGTTATACTGTGTACTTACAGACTTGTTTTGACTTTAAAAAAATACATAATTCTCTTGTAAATTTTCTTTTGCCGTTTATAAAATAAACACAATATCACATCGTTGCTCGAAAAATATGAAATTTATTTCTCGGGTTGAACAAGATATCTCACTCGTTCGCTGCGCTCACTCGTGAAATATCTTGTTCAACACTCGAAATAAATTTCATATTTCCTCGCAACCATGTAATATTCTCTATATATTTCCAAATATATAATTGTATAATTTCTTAAACCATCATAATAAATTCCATCTTTTGGTTGTGACGCTCGCCTTGTATTTAGCAATATCTCCTTGTATATAATAATTAGCAACTGATTATGGGAGTATTTTTTTTGTAATCCATAGATAAGTTAAAAAACATTCTTACACTTACACATCTGATTTCTCAGTAAATATCGAATCTCTAATGGACTCGATTGCCATCCATTTTACTGGAACAAATCCCTGCCAAAGAACCAAGAATTCTGTAAAACTTTAAATACTATCCTTTAACTGTCTGCATACTGCATGGGTATAAGATATATATATTTATGCCATACATATAAAGATTTACGCGAGGTAAACGGGGAAAATAAAAATCGTATTTTCAATGTGGAGAAGCGAATGAGCGTTTTCATTGGACGTACGATTTTTTTCACTAGTGAAAATTTATCGTATCAGCATTTTGATTGGCTGTACGGTTTTTCTCACTAGTGAAGAAATCGTATTGTTATTTTGCTCACAACATGGCCGCCGTGTTGGGGAAGGAGCGAAAGGGTTATTTGGCTTTTACGTCTAAAAGAAGAAGAGTTTCCCCAATAAAAAACATGAAACTGAAAGAAGAACAGCTTTGACTCACTATTTAGGCCAAATAACGGAGAAACAAATGGTATGATTCTGTTTTGAGAGTTCAATATTTTGTTTCGACACTGTTCGCCTTTGACAGGTTTCCAGTTTTAAAATAATCTGTATATGTTTGGCATAAACAAATTACTGCATGGTTCGCTCGTTTGTACGATTTTTATTATGCACTTGTTGTGAAAGATTGCTAAACTCACTCGTTCGCTGCGCTCACTCGTTCGTTCTGCAATCTTTCACAACTCGTGCATAAAAATCGTACGCACTCGCCAACCATGCAGTAATATATATATATATATCTATATCTATATCTATATCTATATATATATTATATTATATATTATATATATATATATATATAATATATATATATATATATATATATATATATATATATATTATATATATATATATATATATATATATATATATATATATATAGTATATGTATATGTATTATGTATATAATATATATATATATATATATATATATATATATATATATATTATATATATATATATATATATATATATATATATATAATATATATATATGTATATATATATATATATATATATATATATATATATATATATATAGTATATTATATTATATATATATATATTATATATATCATATATATATATATATATCTATATATATATATCTATATCTACATCTATATATCTATATCTACATCTATATATCTATATATATCTATATATCACCGCATAGAAATCGAGAGCGAGTAATCTAATTGTTTTAGTAGAATCAGAGGTCAGACATGGAATATTCAACAAAAAATTTGATTTTTAAGCAATTTTTTTAAAAGAAATCTCTATAGGAAGGTGATTGCTTCGCTACTCTCTATGGTATAACACCTCGTATACTATTAACTGGAAAATCATTAAGAAATCACAACCATACTCCAACAAAACCAAACGCTGTAACTTATGTTTGTCCGAAATCATATGCCACCCCGAACTAAGCTCTCACAATAAACGTAACGAAACTCATATCCACATGCCGACACCGGAAGAAATTCCTACTACGATAACACTCTCACGACCACATATAATATGATCAAATCAATTAATTATGCATCCCTTGTACATATATTCCGTTGCGCTGTTGTAATATTACTGCCTCGTCCCCAAGCGCTTGGTAATAGAACGGACAGTTTACATGACGTACTGCGTTGCGGCGTGAGTGCGCAAGGGATGATGGGATGTGGAGGGGAGATTGCAGAGCGCCTGGGAGATCTTGTTCTGTTTCTTGCAAAATACGTCTGTTTCTTGCAAATCGTGGTTTTTCGGCAAATTCGGTCCGTTTTTCATTCTGTTTTCTTCGACGCCGTTATATTCAATCTTATTTGCATACTTTTCAAACATGTGATCATAATCGCATTAATTTTTAATGCCGTTTGACCTTTTTAATGAAGTCAATAATGAAGTCCTATGAATGGCTCGCATATGACGATCAAGTCCACCTTCTTCGAAAAAAATAAGATTTTTCGAACAAAATTGATGCGGACATGGCAACTTTTTATTTAAAATCGCTACATGGACCGGTCGCTTGTCGTAATCGAATGGATTCTTCAATGCTTCCTCTTCGAAGATCTCGTTGTCCGCCATGACAGCTACAAGATCGGCCAGGCGCTAGCCTTCGCACGCACATCCCATCGTCCCTTGCGCACTCACGCCGCAACGCAGTACGTCATGTAAACTGTCTACATAATGCGCGTTCTATTACCAAGCGCCTTGGGACGAGGCAGGTAATATTATACCATTTACCTGATGAGTGTGGCAAGTTCAACACATGCCATACGAAACAGTCCTGTAGTAAATAAAATTTCGATGAAGTAACTTGTGTTTCTCATCTTGTGTTATACCGCTCTGCGTACGCATTGAGCACTCTATCCGTACGATTTTGTATGCGCTAGATTCTATCCTCACGATAGTTTCTATCACTACATTTATCTATCTATATATATATATATATATATATATATATATATATATATATATATATATATATATATATATATATATATATATATATATATATATATATATATATATATATATATATATATATATATATATATATATATATATATATATATATATATATATATATATATATGTATATGTATATATATGTATATGTATGTGTGTGTGTATATATATATCTTTATGGTGGATATTTTGCTGAAAGATTTGATAATAATTTGATATAATTCCTGTATCGCTCTAAATGTGCTTGAAGTCACGCCAATGTAGTGCTTCGTATCTTGTGTTTGACAGTTGCTTTGTATACAATGTCCTTATACTCATGGACGTGTTCTATACATATAAGCGTGCATGTTTCTTTTTTTCCCCTACAGTATACAGTTATTGTCGGTGGTTGTATTTTGTGGTAGTATTTTTCTAAATATTCGCGTGCTATGGCGGGTAATTATGGACCTATAACTTTCTTTTTGAAGCTGTAACTGACCATGTAGCCGCTTTGAAAGTGTT
This sequence comes from Muricea muricata, assembly GCA_963855995.1. Lineage (NCBI taxonomy): Eukaryota > Metazoa > Cnidaria > Anthozoa > Malacalcyonacea > Plexauridae > Muricea > Muricea muricata. The sequence continues at coordinate 4,077,215 of OY979724.1, read as the reverse complement.
TGTCTAAAAGGTGAAGAAATGTTCGTTCAATGCGAGGGTTAAATCGGCAAATGGTATTGCGTTGCCCATTATTGGAGTGGTTGTTGTGCATGAATTTGCTGTGTAGTTTTGTGTAGTGTTTGCTGTTTAGGTATGTGGATGCTGCATCCTCAAATTTATGCTTGTCAGATGAAAGTGTTGAAATGGGCTTGTGGATAGAGATGTTCTTTATACGATTATATTTTCTAGTGGCAAGGTGATTGTTATTATTTTGTACAGTAATAATGTATAGTATGCGTGTGACCATAGCACGCATGCACATACTGAAGAGTGTCTTTGATAGTTTGCAAGTTTATAAACATTTCTGGCCAACCCAAAGTCCCCAATTTTAGCCACATATCCATCTCCAAGTAGAATGTTCCGTGTGGCAAGGTCTCGGTGAATTATCTGTAAGAAAAGTTTTATAATAATTAAATAAACAGCTTTATTATGGGCCAGGTTATTTGCATGCACGACATCGATCGGCATTGTCTTTATTTTCATTTTTTCGCACAACTTACTTGATGAAAAAAATATAATCAAAATCAGTATATATTAGCGAGTTGTAAATTATTGGGTTAGCATATACGAGTGCGTACCTAAATTTCTAGTTGTGGACAATTTGTTAAAATTTAATTCATCGCTGTAAACATATTTAATAGAATCATGCAGTTAACTTTATAAACACTGGAACGACGACTCCAGATATATTAAAGCCCAATGTTTGGGTCAAGCCCTGTTCGCGCAAATTGACGTTCAACAACTATAAATGTCGTAAACATTCTAGTTTTAGTACAATTTTCTCAAGCTATTCCGCTTTTTAAAATAAGTTTATGTATAGGTAATAGTATAATTTCGAGTGCAATTACGGATAAACAAGCACGAGTGAGTTTTTAAAAACTGCTATTTGCGGTTTTTAAAAACTCACGAGTGCTTGTTTTCCGTAATTGCACGAGAAATTATACTATTACTTATTAATAATATAAAAAGGAAATGTTCAAACAAGCATTTTGTACTTACAACTTCGCATTATGCAAGTGCACTCATTCTCGAATTTCTTCGCTTAAAAAAATCATGTTTATAAAAGCCATGGCTAAAAATTTTATGTACAAAGTTCCAGCATACTTTAGAGTTCGTTTTGTGATCATAATTGTCAGAGAAGAATTCCAAATTGTGTTGAAATTTCGACGAAATCTTTAAGCGAACGTGAAAATTCGGCCGCCATATTTTTGTTTTTTCTGCGAGTAAATCCCATGGTCAAAGACCTTATTACAGATTTTTGCACTGTTGTTACAGATTTTTGCACTGTTGTTACAGATTTTTGCACTGTTGTTACAGATTTTTGCACTGTGTTACAGATTTTTGCACTGTTCTGGGAGATGTTTGGGATTAACTGCACTCGAATCAACCAATCACAGCCCAGAAACATTTCCTTGTATATTATTAGTAATATTTAAAACACGAGTAGGAGTGTTTTATGTGATATAAAACGCGAGACGCAGTCGAGCGTTTTATATCACATAAAACACGACCTACGAGTGTTTTCAATGGCTTAAAGGGCATTGGCAATAAAAATTTTTATTGTTTCGTGCGAAAGAGCATGAAAAAATAAGCTAAATAACTATCTCTTTTAGTTCTGAAGTTATTCGCAAAAATGTGCAAAATATAAACTGCTGATTCAGCAAAAGTTGTGACGTCACTAGTTGGGTAAGTAGGTTTAATAAATACATAAACGAGCATAGCGCAGTTATTATTTAGTCAAACTCAACAAAATTTTGCACATGTATACTACATGACAAGACGCATCAAAAAACATTTCTAATTTTGTTGCCAAGGTAACACTGCCGTCCCCAGGCCCCTGCTACGAAATTTCTATAACTTGTTGTATTTGTCCACGTGGACATTTTTTTCAAACAATGATCTTCCCATTGAACTTTAGGCATGCATATGTATAGCAAACAAACTTCTGATATCATGTTATTATAACCAGTTTCAGTATACAGCTATTTTATAAAAATTCTGTGCGGAGCCTGGGGACGACAGCGTTACCATAGCAACGACGTTAGAAATGTTTTTTGATGTATCTTGCAATGTAGTATCTGTGTGCAAAATTTTATTGAATTTGAGTTAATAATAACTGAGCTGTGCTCGTTTATGTATTTATTAAGCCTACTTACCCAACTAGTGACGTCACAACTTTTGCTGAATCAGCAGTTTATATTTTGTACATTTTTGCAAATAACTTCGGAACTGAAAGAGATAGTCTACTACAGTAAACGACCAATCAGCTTACCTTTTCATGCTCTTTCACATAAAACAATAAAAAATTTTATTGCTAATGTCCTTTAAAACACTCATTAAAATTCAATAGACATTGAGACCGACTTGAGAGTAATCAGTAAATTATTCTACCATAAAGGTTAGGTGGGACAAAAAGAGTAGACCTGTTCAGTTATTGGCACTCTTTCAAATTCAAATCAGCCAAAATATTATTCTATTGATTTCAAAGAATGAATAGCTTTTACGCATGCAGTGTTTCGTATATGGTAAAACGCTCCTAAAGCGCAGTTACGACAATAACTCATTGTTAACTTGGATTAAATCAGAGACACGTCTTCAACTGATTACTATGTCAACTTCATTTATTATTTGCTCGTGAAATGCTATCGGAACCCAGCCATATGAACAACAAATGAATGTCAGTAATACACTCGCCCCTTCAGACTACACAGAGTGCAAGTATTGATATCGGCAAAAGTGAAGGAACCTTTGTAGATAAACCAAGTTTAAGCGAGTCAGTACAAGAAAGTTCGTCAGACATTCTCAAAGATCTTGAATTGATTGACTTTGAAGAAACTGATGACTTAATGCGTGGTATGATTTCGTCGAAGCCTGATGTTAGTGATAGTGGTGTTACAAATGTTTCTATGTCGGGGTCTGTATTCAATAACTGTATCTTCAATTTTTCTAAATAGTTTCTACGTTTGTCTAAAATAGTATGTTCTTGTGAGGTGTTGAATTAAAAGTCATATCGTTGTGTGTTTTAGTTTGGGTTTATGTTTGTACATGTACTCATAAAGAAATGAGATGGAAAATTTTATATAATGACACATGTGCATTATACAGTATAATGCACATGTGTCATTATATAATGTTCATGTGTCGCTATGTAATAATTCATGTTCATTTGCATTGCTTTGTTCTTGTATTATACCCCATATTTCCCTGAAGCCGATATCAAATCCCTCCCCGGGCTTTTAGAATGTTGAGTAATTTATTGGGTATAAAAGCATATGCACGTGGGAGAAAGCAACGACGTGATTGGTCGAAATGCCTTTTGAATATTAATGATGTTTTAAGTATGTTCATAAACGTCCCAAACGCACGATAATCTAGATAACTATTATTTACCTTTCGCGAAGACAAAAAAGTCATTCCTTTTGTTATTTGCCAAGCGAAGTACATCAAAGTTTTTGGTCCAACGAATTGGCAAGCATCTGGAATTAAAGCCTCTCCATCCACGTCGTAATAATTCCGACTATTTCGTAAAAAATTTCGCAGATTTCCATGTGGACAATATTCCATTATTACCCACAAGTTTGAACTTTTTCCTGGCCAAGATTAAAAAGAAAACGAAATGTTTGAACACACGCACACATCCAACGTTTCGGGGGATATGGTAATGCTGCACACTTGGTAATAATGTTTGAAAAAAAGTGCTATCCAGTGAGTCTCAACCGTGAAAGTGCAAAATACTTTAACCGCGGTGAGAAGATGAACTGATATAAACTAAACTCTGCGGTTTGTGTTTTGCTTTTAAAATGAATCATTACGTACACTCGCTGCTGTCGAAATTTTGGACATTGATGCTGTAAAAACTGTCAAACAAGAAATTTAGCGCAAGTCTGTATTTGAAATATATAGAACCGATACGGTCATGATTTCTCTTTGTATTTTGCTTATGAATTATTAACACCGCTCAATACAGCAAGTAGAGTAAAATAATTTTAATAAATAAAATAAACTCGTAACTCTGAGTTTCACGCTTAATGCGATAATCATGCGAGGATGTATAGTTTCGAAACCTGGTAAGCAGAGAATTCTACCCGACCACGGCTGGGAATTGAACCCGCGAACTTCGCATTACTATAGAGCGTGCTCCACAATGCCTCTGAGAACGTTGTGTGTAATTAACATTATCGGAGTATTTCATCCTTCAAATGTCAATTGGCAGATATATCTGCAGTGATTGTATGTTTGAAACACAACTCTCAAAAGAGAATAAGCATTATATATTGAAATTAGCAAACTTAGTTTAAATTGGCTCTATAGTCGAGAAACGTAAAATAATAGCAAAAAGTACAAACCTTTTGTACAAGCGCCAAGTATGTTTACTATATTTTCGTTTTCACCAGTGTGAATTAAAATCTTCATTTCTGACTGCAAATCCGCTAGATCCTTTTGACCCCCATTTTCTGAAACAAGAACAGTAAGTCAGTATGAAAGTAACTACGAATGCGGTAAGTAAAAAACAATATGGAGAAATTACAGGACATGGGGCAGATTATACTTTGGAAAAATGGAGAGACATGCATGACACACGTATTCTTTAACTTTTTAACTGTTTTCTAGGCAACTATTAAGCGGATAAACAGTTTTATAGTTTGAGAAAATACACAACTCGTGTGATTGGCATATATACTTATAAATATGTAAAAAATTTTTTCAGCCCTGGCAAAATCTTCAACTGGGAGAGATTAATATAAATTGGCCTTTTTTAGAACACAAAAGTTTTTATAATATGAATATATATTTCTCCTGCCTGATCTATAGGTCGTGCAGGGATGCATAAAATATTTTATTTTCTGAGACCATGCACAAAGTCAACGAAAATATTTTCTTCAAGCAAACACCTGAAAACCATTAAGATGTGAAAGTGCAAAGTGAAATTCACCAGTCCTACTTCCAGTGCCTTTTTAAAAAGTGATGCTTTTTTTTCTTATAGCTAGACTCTTTAATGACCTGTCCCCATTCAAATACTCCCTACAAAAATGTTTAGGGGAACATTTTTCAGTTTTCTTCTTTCTGTTACTTTGAGACAGTGCCAAACCTCTTGCTGCTAACCTCTAAAATTTTCTGAGACCAATGGTCCGCCTGCGGTCCGCCCAATTGTGCAGTCCTGCAGTCGCGAGCATTTTAGTACCAACTATTGGTGCAATCTAGTTAAACTGAAACACATAACCTTTAATACATTTCACGGCAACATTTGTCAATTCTGTACCACGTAGATAATTGTTTCTTTTCGCTTTACCCCCGAGGAACGAAAACCTTCCCTCACGTTCTTTCATCATATCTCTTGGCCTAAATGCAGATATACCCACTGCTTCTGCCAACCAAACGACTCCAAACTGCCCTGAATCAAGTTCACTGACTGAAAAGGTAAAATGTTTAAAGAAAGAAGAAAAAAGTTATGGTTAGAAAATCATCAATAACAAACTAGGAATACATGCATGCAGCAACCCCTCGCCACTAAACTAAGAGCATGCAACTGTATTTTCGGAATTACATGAAGTACTGAAATAGGTTGTCATAGCAACACGGCAATTGTTAATCTTTCTGTGTATTTTTTTCAAAATGACGAAATATCAGTTTTTAATCCTTGTTTTATTGACAATTTTTTTAAATGGCACAACATTTGTCATCAGTATGTTATTACGCCTAATGTAAGCTTAAATTTGGTATAAAATACAACCTATTAATTACATTAGTAATAAGAAGACAGTCTTGCATTTACAAAACGTAAACTTACTCTGGAATTTAAACAGTGAATAGACTGGATGAGTACGGCTACGCCGGCCTTTATAAAGCATTAAAACACAAGTATAAATACGCATTATCAACAAACTTGCCTTGTGTTTCACGCCATAGTCAATTCTTGGCGCTTCTCTGTATTTTCCCCGAATTAATCTCTCTTCAAGAGTCTTGTGGCAGTCGTTTTCGTCTTATTTCTCGCCTTTTTGGATGCCTTAAGTGTTTGCTACTCCTGATAGTCCGCCATATTCCTGAGATCAGAAATGACCACCCTTCGTTGGTTGTGAAAGTTGCCAAATCTTTTTGCAAAAATACGAAATATTGTAGTGCAATATAGTCCGCCATATTTTTGAGATCAGTGATGACCACCCATTCCCACTCACCGCCACCCTTGAACCACGCGCCCGCGATACTTGATGAACTTCAGACTTCGCTATGCTTTCCTTTTCCCGGGTGTAAATAGCCGTGCGGAATTAGTACCCTCGCACGGCGCTTCGCGCCGTTGGCTCGGGGATTATATCTATATATATAGTTACGACGTACCAAATGTTATCCTGTCTCGAGGAAATTCCCATTCAGGTATAAAGGGTAGTTTGTGAATTTGTTCTAGAATATCTTTATTCTTATCCAACGTCTCCATACAGTCTGGCAGGGGAGGAGAGGAGAAAAGGTAAAGGCCACCATAAATTTTCTTTCTCTTGTACAACACAAAACTTGATGCGAGCAATAGCGTCAAGGGCAACAATGCTATCCCAATGGCGACAAATACCAAGGTATTCTCCTGGCTATTTGGACTCGGAATATCTAATTTCAATTAACAAAGTATTGAAAAGTTACATGTAATTGCATTAAAATTACTAAAAATTATTTAAAAAGCTGAATTTTTGGCTGCTAACTGCAAGCCTTCTTCAGAGCAAAATGGTCAGAGCCTAGTCAGAGCTGCTTTTTTATGCACTACCACTCTTATTGTCTTTTAACAAAGGTAAATAACAATTAGGAAAATCTTTATGCTTATTTACAGAGTTTTTATCTAATAATGAATGCCATGCCTCCAAGAAGAGTTTCTTTTCGTAGTTTTTTACCCCTATCTCAAGAAAAAAGTATATGTATTACGTATATTTACTATACCTTGGTTAATTACTGTAACGATTTTAGAGTCACTGCCAGCGGCATTTGTTGCTATGCATCGATACTTCTTGACAGCTTGTGTCTGACTTTTAAGTTCAAAGGAATATGATTCAACTTTAAATTTCATACGATTTTCATCGCAGTCATTAATGTGATCACACGAAAACCACGTATACTTCACTTGTGGTGGTTGGACTTCTCCAGCATTCCTCAATGTGCAGTTTAATGCATCCCCTTTTCGAAACACACGCGTTTCTTCATGAGACAGCATCTCGGGTTTTACTGTTCAAAAGAAATATTTTATATGAATAAATCTTTATATAAATCATGCGTACGTCGTAGTCTTAATCATTACTCCGCCTGCGTGGGTGTAGCGCGAAGTCGTACAGTTAATTTGGTCAGCGGTTTAGTAAAGTTCTATTGTTAAGGGTTAAGCATCGAGATTTAGCGAGACATGGCCCAGCTCGCAACCTCTCGCGGAAAAGCAATCTGAAATTGATTGTAATTTGTAAAATGGGTTCTGGTTTTTTTTGTTCGTCGTCGTCGGTGTCAGAAACAGGCTCGTTTTAACGTGCATATTGAAACATTTAAACGGCAGCATCCCCGTGCAAAATTCTCATCCAAAGTGTTTTGCGATGCAAAACGAGCAATGAGCTAGTGTTTTGAACGCCTTTGAAACTTTCCATTAAGCAGATTCTTAAATTTCACACCTGCAAATTACTCCCGCCCGCACCGAGCGGCCCACACGGAAAGGCCTGCGGAGGAGGTAGATTATTAAGCAGTTGACAATGCTTCCACTTGAATTTTTAACGTCGCATACATTTTAATATGTATATTCTGAACAAAACACCATGCAAACCTTCCCACCTAACATGTTTTGGAACGAACAATGTTTGGCACTGTATAATGGCATAGCCCATTAGAAGACCAGTAGTACCCTTTGACGAATTCAACCCAACAGGAACGAAAAAAGAAAGTCTAAAGCAGTAGGTCTGATGTGAAGTTAAAAACCCACCTTTGACAGTTATATCGACAAACTGAGCGTTGCGATAATTCACTTGTGGACGAGATATTACACACGTGTACTGCCCTGTGTCTTCCTTGGACAATGATGCCAGCGTTAGAGTTAGCATTCCAGTTCCGCTAAGTTCAGATTTCCTTTTTACCGGATTTCCGTGCGAATCATGCTCGTACCATGTAATTTCATACAAATTTGTATTCTTCTCTGCTTCGCATGTCAAATTAACACTGCTACCATCATCGTAGTATGAATAATTTGGCATCTTCTTAATTTTAGCTTTCGTATGACCTGTTTCAGAAAAGAATTCCGTTTGAGAAGCGGACGTACAATTGATCATAACGAAAAAGATGACGGATGTGCATTTACCACAATGCATTGCGGTCGGAAATCCTTTCAAAAATCAAATTGACGTCTGTCAAGGAAAAGGAGGGAGGTTACTTTCTTTGCTTTGTTAAAGTTCCGTTTCCTTAGATGTTTTTAAGTATCTTTTCTCGATTGTTTTCCCTTGATGCCCGCAATACATTGTGGTATAATATAATATAATATAATATATATATATATATATATATATATATATATATATATATATATATATATATATATATATATATATATATATATATATATATATATATATATATATATATATATATAAAATTAAACACAATAGACAAAATTTTGCTGTCGCAACTCTGAGTTTCACGCGGTTAGGCGATCATCAGGCAACTTTGCCTAACCGCGTGAAACTCAGAGTAGCGACAGCAAAATTTTGTCTATTGTGTTTAATCATATATATATGTGTGTGTATATATATATATATATATATATATATATATATATATATATATATATATATATATATATATATATATATATATATATATATATATATATATATATAGATATAGATATAGATATAGATATAGATATAGATATAGATATAGATCATAGACATAGTAGGTCTAGATTGCTGACTCATAGATCGGAAGCGTGACCTGTATGATAAATCCAAGATGGCGCGGGAACCGGGCAAAAAACTATTAGACTCTACAGGGAAATCAATGTTTTTCGCGATTTAAAACGTCTCGTTACTTGAAATCGCTTCGAATCAACATTTTTTGGAAACAACTAATTATTGCGGAAGTTTTGAACACTATTTGTGTAATTTCTGCTGAATTCCTCGTGAAAATCTCGCTCGTGAAATGTGTTGTGAATTGGTCACTTGGTCAGTTCGAGACATTTGTTGTCCAAAATATGTATTTTTGACCGGCTTTGGCCTCTTGGGTGCTATTGTGACCTACAGCTATCCTAAATTAAACATTTACAAAACGATGGAGCAAGATCTTCGCGTACAAATCGATTGTTCGCTTGATTTGTGTGGTGTGTGTTACCTGATAAGTTAGTAATATTTACTACATAGATACGACTTCAAGCCAACGTACTGTTTTCGAACTTTAAAGACGGATAGGTTATCAAGTAAATATTGTCAGAATTATGTAATATGCATTACCAAAATATAATCGAAAACTGGTGCTACAGCTGCTAGTTTCGTTCGTGTGAATCGTGTGTGAAATATGGGTAGAATTAACTGAACAGTCCGAAATTTTTGACCGAAATTTTTTAATGACCGAAATTTTTTTATTTGAATTTAAACTATATGTTTACTTTAAAATTAACATAATGGTAAACTTTGGCATACTTTTGCATACACTGTACATAGAATGCAACATGCACCTGCTTGCTAGCTTGTGCAACATTGGAGCAAAGTCTGCAAACATGCGAGTATGGTAAAGCAATATTCTAATGCCCATTTGCTATATTCCAATGAACAATTAGTCGTGATTATAAAATCATTAATAATTCATGAAGAAATCTGCACAAATCATCAGAAAATCTAGGCTAACCTGCCAACTGTGTTCAATATTGATAATGATAAATTGATGGTGATAAATTTATTTACTGAGTCTTAGAATCATCAACTAAACTGAACCCAGACCACCTGATTAGACTCTAGAAGGCTTCTACATTTCTGCGCAAAATTCTCTGGTGAAGAGGTCTTTTATGCGCAAAATAAAACTTTTCAGTCTGGGTAAGTTTGCACACACTCAACACAAATTTAACCTAATTAAGCCTAATTAAGCGTGAAATACATTGTATGAAGTGAACACAAATACCGTTAATAATAATTTTCAAATTGGCAACGTCAAAAATGAATCATCTTGTTCCATAGATTCATCGACACACTGTGACACTGCATTACAGTATACATGATTGTAAATGAAAATCACACACCACACAAATCAAGCGAATAATCGATTTGTACGCGAACATCTTGCTCCATCGTTTTGTAAATGTTTGATTTAGGATAGCTGTAGGTCACAATAGCACCCAAGAGGCCAAAGCCGGTCAAACATACATATTATGGACAATAAATGTCTCGAACTGACCAAGTGACCAATTCACAACGCATTTCACGAGCGAGATTTTCACGAGGAATTCAGCAGAAATTACACAAATAGTGCTCAAAACTTCCGCAATAATTAGTTGTTTCCAAAAAATGTTGATTCGAAGCGATTCCAAGCAACGAGACGTTTTAAATCGCGAAAAACATGGATTTCCCTGTAGAGTCTTATAGTTTTTTGCCCGGTTCCCGCGCCATCTTGGATTTATCATACAGGTCACGCCTGCGCAATAGTAATTATTCTATGAGTCAGCAATCTAGACCTACTATATCTATGATATAGATACAGGTATAGATATACATATACATGTACATGTACATGTACACACATACATACATACATACATACATATACATATACATATACTAGAAATACATGCGATAACCCCTCGCATTTTTAAGCCAAAAAGCTTGGTACAGTTTCAAATAACCCAGCGCAGTGGTACAAAAATATTAAATTTGTGCAATACTTAGATTAAATTCTTGTCACTGCTCCTATATTGTGCTCAATAGAATACAAAGAAATAGTTGTAGGCATAGTAACACGTTAATTTTTTATATTTTTTCCATAACTTCAAAAACAATTGGAGGATTTACAGGGTTTATTTATAAAAATATGTGATAATTCGTTTATCAGCAAAATCATACATTGCAGTCTTACAACTGAATTACGTATTATATTTTAGAGTTGAAATACTTAAAATCGAAAATCTGATTCAGTAGATACCAGAATCACATGCGTTACAACACTAACCGATTTTCTAAGGACATAGTTCTGTGGGGGCTTATGACTGTATGATCACTGAACTTTATGCTACAACTGGAACGCTAACTCAATACAAAATTTAAAGTTTCTAAATTTCGAGTTGAAATACTTAAAATCGGACGGTGTATCTAATAAAAAGCTAGATTTAATATAAAAAGTTCAAGACTTTCGACAAAAAAGAAATGCCTTATTAAAATTCGAAATTAACAACTGCAATTTTGCAATGGTTATAATTATAGTTATGAATACCTTTTATTTTTATCTCTTATTGTGATTAGTTTGTGTTACATAGCAACAACATAGGTGTGACACAAAATATTACAAATCAAACCGACACATAAAGGCGGATGACTTTCGCATCTCAGAATTAGTAACCCTAGCCCCGTCGGGGATCAACGTAGCAGCCATCTGCAGTAAATGCCGCCTCGTTTTTACGCCACTATACAGGAACATATAGAACCTAATTTTGTTTTTGGTTTTACTACTGCATTAATTTTGAAACAATGTTGTGTGAGTGAACTGAAGCCGAAAACTTGAAACGTTATGTTAGAGTTATACACCGTAACCGAAGTGTTTATAACTAAGGTGTATGACTAACTTATATCATTATTTGACGAAGTTTACAAGTAAGAAACAATAGCTTTATTGTGATTACGCTTAAGTGATTACGCTTCAGTTTTCAGTTAAGTATGAACACATTATTGCTTTTAATTCGCTTTGGGGCCATCATTCCCTTTGACCACATTTAATTCAGGAAAGGAGGAGCAATGTAATGCATCAACTATTTCAATTCCCAATAATGATTTAAATTGTTTGTGCCGTTTGGTTGTGGGAGCTATATGTTGAAGCCGGACTAGCCAGCTGTGGTTCAAACGAGAACTGTTGTCCGCTGTTGTTCGCAAACGAGACGATAGTGACAGTAACGTGATAAAACCAAATTATCTAAGCGAAAGTGTGTTTATAACTTTGCGAACTGCAACGTTGTGTTTCAATGAAATATATTGACTATTGTGTGTTCATAATCACCAGTTGTAGTTGTGTTGTTAAAAAATGTGGTAAAATTTTATTATTTATTTTCTTGTAGTTTAATAACAATTTTCGGGTTAAATAACAATCTATATTAATCAACCGTGTTTAGAGGTTGATATGTATTAATCAACCTCATGAATGCATATATTAGGTTGATTAATACATACCAACGCTGTATTCAGGTGCGTTATTTCAGCCCCGCACTCCCCTGGAGATATTCAAAAACCGCCCCCAGCTTTCAGACACTTATCACGGAGTTGATTCACATAATAAAAGCTAGCAGAACACAATAGAAACTGAATCAATAATGATATAAATACACGTTTTACCTTTTTCTAATACATCGACATCATATCTTTCCACGACACCAGACATAGTATGATATTTCTTCGCATCAAATGCGCAGATATATTGTCCACTATCTTTATAGGTCAAGCGTGTTATATTGAGAGTATTTGAATTTGCAATAAAGTTGTACAAGATATTGGTTGTTCCAAGGGGCGTAAAGCCTATATCTCTCGAAAAAGGCAAACCGCATTTGATTGAGATCCACTCTCCAGTTAGGCGAACTTGGGGATCATAGTATTTGATCCCTTCTGTTTAAAGAAAGAAAGAAAGCACGGTCATATTGACATTTGAAATGAGAATTTGAAAATGCTTCCACTCAACTATTTGCATTTGCAGGCATTAGCATCTTAAATGTACATTAATTAATAATAGTCTAGCTGAAAGCTCTCACTGATTGCACGCTCGTCAATTTAGCGAGTATTTGCCAACAGTTTTCTAACTTTTCTTTTTTACTCTTCCTGTATATAGCCTTTATGTAATGGCTGAATTTAAAAAAGTACTATAAGTACTTTGTAGATTCTAAGACCACAAATTTGAAAGTCCTACCTTTGGCTTTGAGAGTTATGTTGACTACCCGAGAGCTGTAATAATTTACTTGAGGACGAGATATTACACACTTGTAGCTGCCTGCAGTTTCCTTCGATAATGGATTCAGCGTCAGAGTTAGGATGCCAGGCCCATTGAGTGCAGATTTCAATGTTATCAGATTTCCTTGCGAATCATATCTGTACCATATAATTTCGTACAAGTTTGTATTCTTTTCTGCTTCGCATGTCAGGTGAATAATGCTTCCAACATCGTAGCATGTTGCATTTGGCTTCTTTTTGATATAAGCTTCCATGTAAGCTTTTCCTGAACAAGAATTACTTGAAAGAAGTACATACAAGCAACACTAAATGTAACTTGCAGAAAATCTGATTCAGTAGATACCAGAATCACATGCGTTACAACACTAACCGATTTTCTAAGGACATAGTTCTGTGGGGGCTTATGACTGTATGATCACTGAACTTTATGGTACAACTGGAACGCTAACTCAATACAAAATTTAAAGTTTCTAAATTTCGAGTTGAAATACTTAAAATCGGACGGTGTATCTAATAAAAAGCTAGATTTAATATAAAAAGTTCAAGACTTTCGACAAAAAAGAAATGCCTTATTAAAATTCGAAATTAACAACTGCAATTTTGTAATGTGCGGAAAAATTCGCTTCAAAGTTGTGCTTTTCTTTTATTTGACGTTAAAACTCAGAAAAACTGAATGAATTTGGCCTCAATCCTCCCGTCTTATCGTTCCAGTTCACTTATAGCTCAATGGCCCAAATACGCAATATTCAATGTTACCTTTATTTAGCACAATGACTTTTTGTCCTCTTTTCCCAATGGTAGCATTAGATTGTTGCCCATTAAAATCACATGTGTACTCTCCGCTGTCATGATGAGTCAAGCGCGTTATATTGAAGACATTCTTTGAAGTCAGTTTTATCTTTTCATGGTCAATAGGGAGGTCATATATTGTGTCTTGGATTCCGTCAGGCTTAAACGATAGAGTTGCATTTGGTCGATTAAGAACATCGCAATCGATTAGGATCCATTCCCCTGGAAGACGGACGCTGGATGGATTGTAATATTCGACGCCACCTGCATTAAGATAAAAAGTTGTATATGCAAGGTAGCCTAAACTTCGCAGCATTTGACAATGTAAGCGTAAAAATGTTTTTATAAGATCTTTAAAATATATTACTTATAGCCTTATTAAAATTCTCTTCATTTTTTTTTTTAAAGTGCGTGGAGAAATTCGGTTTAGTCTGTTCCTTCACAGGTTAAAGCCGTTGTTTTAATTACCCAGAGCAAAAAACAGTACACTATTAGTCTATTCTTGACCTCTGCTTTCATTGTTCTATTTTATTGTTTCATGTAAATTGCTTATATATGCAAAAACACGTATCTCAACAAATATTGACGCTATGATTTTCAAATTTTCAAAACATATAGTATAGATCCTGATCAATGCGCTGAACTAAAAGAATTAAATAGAGTTTATGTTCATAGCATAGACATTTTAGAGTTACAAATTCATGGCTATTTCGCACTAATACCATAACTCCTTGTAAAGCAATAATTTTTGGGAATATTGCCATTTCTCTCCTTTATGTGTAATAAATCTCGGTTACTATGACAACAACGTAGAGACGAAAATCATTTATAACGATCCTGGAACACACCCAACATCGTAGCAAAAGTTCATTTTAATTGAGCTTGGATCAGAAACGTTTTCTCTTGTGGTATACTACCATAAAATTAAGACTCAAATCGTCTTGAGAAAAAAGAAAACGTTCTTTGTAATTTAGCGAAACACATGGAGGATATTAAAATAAAGGAAAGAAGGTGCGAAACGTCACCTAAATAATAAAAGTACATTGAGCGCCTTTTTTTGCGAGTAATAACCAAAGGTTTATATTTTATACACTTTATGCAATATTTAAAACACGAACAGGACTGCTTTATCAAATTGCAGAGCTAAGAAAGCGAAAAGAACCAGAAAAAAATTATATACGGTGAACAGTCGCACCTTTAACATTTATATTGACAATCTGAGCAATGGAGAAGTCCACTTGAGCACGAGATATTACACACTTGTAGCTGCCTGCGTTTTCCTTAGACAACGAATTCAGCGTCAGAGTAAGGGTACCAGGTCCATTAACTGCTGATTTCAGCTTCTTCAGTTTTCCTTCCGAATCAAGTCTGTACCATATAATTTCATACAAGTTGGTATTTTTTTCAGCTTCGCATGTCAGGTTAACATTGCTTCCAACATCGTAGTATGCTTTATTTGGCTTCTTTTCAATTTTGGCATTTTTATACGCTTTTCCTAAACAACAATTCGTTTAAGAAGCTAAAATATAAACAACTCATGCATGAACAATGCCTGATTTCAACGCATGCTATGCCTTTCACAACAGGAGTAATCCATGCAATTTTAACTAGGCTTCAGAGGAAGCCAGGCTCATGTGACATTTGGGTAAGTGTGGATTGAGTCGCGCCTTAGCTTTCATCAATACTGTAGCACCTGGCTGCAGAGGGAGTAAAAGTGAATAAAATAGCGAAAGTGAATAAAAATACAATTTTGTTGAAGCAATATGTTTGTAGCAGTTGATATATCATGCATTCAAATCTTCACTCCGCGACAACCGCCATTTTGAAAGTTGAGCCCGCGTTGGACTGTTGGTAGAATGGATGCTCGATTTGCGACTACGAACCCCCCCCCCGAATAAGACAGAAATGCACCCATTTTATGACATTGTCTTTGTTTTAAGAATAGTAATTTCGGGTAAAACCTTGGACAAATTAATAGTTAAATTTTACCTTCTTTCTTTACAATGAGTCGATGTCTTGTCAACGTCCTGAAAGTAGTGTTAGGTGCCTTCGACATATCGGACTGACACATGTAATCTCCGGTATCATTGTATGTCAAGCGTGTTATATTAAATACATTCTTAGAGACCAATTTTATTTTGTCATTGTCAACAGAAGGATCAATTATTATTGTGTCATTTTTTCCAATGGGTTGGCGTAATAGAGTGGCATTTCCCGGAACGTCACAACGGATTAACATCCACTCTCCAGAAAAGCAGTAGAAAGACGAGCCATAATATTTGTCACCATCTATTTAAAAAAAATTCACATATAATAATAATATATATATATATATATATATATATATATATAAAATTCACATATAGTAATAATATATATATATATATATATATATATATATATATATATATATATATATATATATATATATATATATACTGTCAATCCCGAAAAGGTTGCCAGGCGAAATATACTATAATATATATATATATATATATCGATCACGTGGTTACTGTAATATATGCGTCAACACGAAGATTTTATCATGAAGATTTTATCAAATTAAAACCTGTTTGCAGTATATACTGCACACAATGCCGAGACCTTATTCGGCGCATGATTTGCGTTGGAGAATGGTTTATCAAAGACTATTTTATCAAAGGAGGTATAAAGAAATAGCATCACAGTTATTTGTTTGCCCAAAAACTGTGTACCGGACGATTTATACGTTTTTTGAATAGCGGTGATGTGAAGCCGTATCGTCTTGGTCGGCCTACTGGAAGTGCGAGTTTATTCGATCATGAAGAGTCTATCCATAATGGTTGTATTCTTCGAACACCTCAGATACGGCTACAAAGCGAAAATAAAGCGAAAATAAAACATACTTTATTCAAACAAATACCAATATTGGTACATTGAATACCTACATATACATTAGTTACAAAAAATAAAATTATAAAAAAGACATTACAGTATATAAACTTACAAATACTTTATTCAAGTTAACTCATTCAATATGTCAAAAGTTCTAAGTATATCGTAGCAGTATTTTGAAGATAATTTCAGAATATTTCTATCTTTCATACTTAGTATATAATGGAACAAACTTTGTGTATCAAAATATTTAAATATTTTTCTGGCTCTTCATTTCGTCCACAGACTTGTGTCACGCTGTTCACATGCTTGGAATGACGCGTAAAAATGTAGGTCATTGAACCTATTAAAGTATTGAACATTGGTTGGTTATTGACTAACATTGCAAGTTGTTTTATCGTCAGTGTAACTAAAATATTAAAATACTACAGATACAACGTATTGCTCTTCAAAGAAATGATGACCTCAGACTGCAATTTAAAGCCGAAATAAGCGTATTTAATCCAAAGCAACTTGTATCCTCGATGAAACAGGCTGTGGAAAACAATGACACTTTATATGCACTGACATTTTAATTTAATTATTTTGCACAAGGGTTATTGGTTTATTTTATGTGACGTATTGATCACGTGCATGACCACGTTGATTTAGATTGGGATTGAACGTTCTACGGAACACATGTAAATTATACGCTTCTTGAACATATTAAAATAATTTTCTAAAAAGCACTGAGTGTGAAGTCGCTTTTTAAATGGAGCCCGATATGGGACTATGAGAAGTCCATGGAACAGAGAAGCGGATTATAAACGGATTAGAACAGCGTTATACTGGTTGACAGCGCGCACAAGTCTGAGGTCTCAAAGCGTGTCGGCGGACTCACGTTGTGACATATTCAGTCTTTTTGAGGTAGAATTTAACTCTTTATTTTAATTCTCGCGGTTTCTTGATATTTGTCTACTGTAGAATATAGTGCGGTTTTGTTTTTTGCGTAACTTGTGTGTTGTCGCTCTTAATCGGAAAAAAAGGCTCGCTGAAGGTTGAATTGACTATTGTTTATTGTGTCAAAGCGCACTGTGTTCAATATGACGGAAAGGTTGGCTAGAGCCAAAGGTAGATACCTCGGTCTACAAACATATTTAAAAAACTTAACGGGCGAATTACACGGACATGTTTCATCGGAGGGTAGGTATCCGGTCGTTTCGCTACAAAGTCGTTTCGCTACAGGTCGTTTCGCTACAATCTAAGGTCATTTCGCTACAATCTAAAGTCGTTTCGCTACACGCATGAAGTCGTTTCGCTACAACTTTTGAGTCAGTTCGCTACAAGCATGAACCTAAAATATTAAAAGTTACAAACCTAAAATATTGTATTAATTCATTTGATCACGATCCTCACGTGCGGGAACCCAATTCATTTGCAATAGTTGATGAATACATGAGTAATTTAAATTAGAAATGAGTGATTACTTCCTGCCTCTTTATGATTGGTCACTTGTGCCAAAGGAAACAGGAACATTCAAAGGACATTATATGCAATTTTGCGGATCATGTTGTCATGTGCCTTATATTCTACACTTGTTGGCTTTTAATACCCGCAAGCCGCAGCAACCCCACCTTGCGTGACTGCATGTTGTTTGCCCTAATTGCCTTGAAACCTCGAAACAAACAAAATAAATAGATGGCAACATTGACACATGATTGGATAATGTAATCCAAATGTAAAAATCGACTATGTCAATACTAAGTGAATAATAATAATTTTGAACACATCTCAGATATAGTAAAGCTATTAACTTCCTTGGAAATAGGGAAAATAGGTTAATTTTAACATAACTTCGCTACTATACTCTTTCTCGGAGATATTAGCCAATCATGTATATTTTAGTAATTTTGCCCTCCATATGATTAATGCACGAAATCGCACGAAAGATTTTCAAAGTTAATGATAAAATGGTATGACTCAACCATTTGGAATTTTCTGAGTTACGTAAACCAGTTATTGATATGCTGATGCTATAGAAATTAGAATTGAATGCTATAAATTTGGATTTCCTAAAAACAAAGAAGTGGCAAGTGCTCCCCTCCGAACCGTCAGTGATGAAGGTGACACTCGATTTTGAATCTGCTTTGTGGAATGTGTTACGGCAACTCCTTCCCGGTGTCAAATTGATGGGTTGTGTCTTTCACTGGACGCAAGCATTGTGGCGAAAGGTTAGTAGTCAAAGTTCTGGTGGTAAAAAAATTAAAACAATCACTAAAAAGTAACTATAGCGATCCAAGAATAGTGCAAAGTTTCAAATGCGGACCATATTTTCAATACTGAAATTATTTCATTTCAACTATTTTCGGTTTGGTCGCGTAATTTTGAAACGGGTGTAAATTTTATTGTGACGGCATATTTTATTTTGCAATAAATATTGAACAACAGTTGAATAAACACAATTCAATCTGAACGAAATTATAAATAACTAACAATGAAGTCATCAATCATGTGTATATAGAGATCTTTAAATTCCGCATCGAAAGGTTCTATTTTCATCCATACATGCAAGTACCTAGTCGGTAGTTCTTTACTTCCGAATGTTGTTTGAATTACTACGAGTTTCATCGTATTTATTTACGGCGACAACGCGCCCCATTTATATACTTAAATCTGTAATATCCTAATGTTCTTCTTCTTATATTTTTAACTTCATAGGTTCAAGGATTAGGTCTTCAAGGTGCATACACCAATGACCGTGGCACCCACGCTTTTATAAAAAAGATGATGGCCTTACCTTTTCTTCCGAAGAGAGAAATCCCTCAAATGTTTGTCACATTAGAGCGTCAAGCATCAACGCCACAGCTGCAAGAGTTCACACTATACGTGAAGTCAACTTGGATTGACAACGCAACATGGCCACCTTCATCTTGGAGTGTGTACATGCAGTCTGTACGCACCAATAATGACGTTGAAGGATGGCATCATCGATTAAATCGACGTGCATCTGGAAAGACACAGCTTCCATTGTACCTGTTGATAAACCTGCTGCACAACGAAGCCTGCCTGACAGCAATTCATATTCGACTAGTGTCTGAGAAGAAATTGCAAAGAATACAGCGAAAAAAATTCAATTTTTTTGGAAAACCAATTTTTTTGGAAAAACTAATAAATTATTATCATTATTATGTGAAAAATAATAAATTCGTGATACCATCAGTTCGAGTAAGAATGGTCCACCACTCATAGAGCAATACTTGTGGGAGCATAACGGGAGCATGTTGAATTTGCATGGGCCATTTCTAATGGAGGGACATTTTTGGAGGGCACCCTGTAGACTTTTCTAGCCCAAGATAGACTTTTTAAACACCCTACAGCAAGTTGACACTTATATATAGCATTACACAATACACATTCATAGCTTTGCGCGTGTAGCGAAACGACTTTATGCGTGTAGCGAAACGACTTTATGCGTGTAGCGAAACGACTTTATGCGTGTAGCGAAACGACTTGTAGCGAAACGACTATGTAGCGAAACGACCGTAATTCGGAGGGTAATGAGCAATCTAAGCTTCTCGGGTTTAAAAATACTTTGACTCAACTCATAACACCATACAACACTGTGCATGAAGAAATTTTATCCCTTGTTAAGCCGGAGGAAATTGGGGCGGAAGTAATAAATCATATGAAAAGTCTAGAGCCGACTTATCAAGTTCTGGCGCATTACTTACTATTAGGATCATCATTAGGGAACGTAGGAGGTCAAAGATCAAGTAGTCCTCAAGCACATTGTAAATGACCTGAAATAGGTCTTCCTCAGTTTGGATGCAATCCCCTAGATTGGCAGGGTTTTTGGGACCAGTTCAAAGTGTCCATACATGATAATACTAACATTAATGATATCGATAAATTTAATTATTTAAAGGGTTGTCTTAAAGGTGAGGCTCAGGCCACAATATCGGGGTTGACCTTGAGCTCTGAAAATTATACTCAGGCCGTTGATCTTTTAACAGACAGATTCGGTAATGAACAGGTGTTAATTTCGGCCCACATGGAATCGTTGCTAAAAATTGACAAGATAAGATCGTTTAATAATATTAAGGGGTTAAGAATGCTTTATACTCATGTTGAGAATTGTATTCGGAATTTGAAAGCACTTAAACTCGATACGGCAAGGTACGGTTCTCTACTTATTCCCATATTAAAAGACAGATTACCAGATGAGATAAACATGATAATCTCACGACAATTTTGTGGCCAAGTTTGGAGTCTAAATAAGCTAATGGAGTATTTTAGCAATGAACTTAAGGCTCAGGAAAACTGTAATCTTGATAAGGTTACATCTGACTTTTCGCGAAAAAGAGAACCTTACACAACCAGCGGACTATTTACTTACACCAGGAACAAAAAAGGGTCCTGTTTGTATTGTAGTGGAGATCGTTTTTCATCTAGGTGCCATAAGGAAACAAATTGCCAGGCTAGGAAAGCTATTTTACGCAGGCATGGAAGATGTTTTATCTGTTTAGACAATGGCCACATTGCCAAAAATTGTACCTCGGAATATGTATGCAAAAAATGTAAGAGGGGTAAACATCATATATCGATATGCGAGGCTGATCATGCGGGGAAACACAATGAGAATGATAAGATTGAGGGGGTAACGATACTACAGATAAGGATAGAAGTAGTTTTACTGGTCACACAGGGTGTGAAAACAAGGGCATACTATTACAAACTGCATTAGCACACATATGTGCAGCAGACACCACTGATGTCAAACACCATACCAGGATATTATTTGACAGTGGCAGCCAGCGCTCGTATATATCAGCAAAGGCTAAGAACACCTTGCAGTTAAAGACCTTCCGAACAGAGAAGGTAATAATTAAGACATTCGGACAGGGCAATGATAGTGAAGTACAAGAGCTTGATGTTGTACAAGTAAAAATTAAGGGCAAGTCTGAAAATATGTTTACTTTAATTGAGGCATTGTGTGTGCCCACCATATGCAGTCCCCTGAAAAGCCAGCACATAGCTAGTGCAAAAAACATTGTGGAGTTTAGGAATCTTGAGTTTGCTGACCATGCACAATGATAGTCTTTCACAGTGCAGTGGGTATTTTAGTAGGCATAGATTTTTACCATGCATTCATGACTGGAAGAATTGTTAGAAGTAAGGATGGACCTGTTGCATGTGGAACAAGGCTGGGTTGGGTCATTAGCGGTCGACTAGGTTCAAGCTCTCCTGACTTACATTGCTTTGAGACTCACTTATTGCGTACAACAGCTGAGGTAGAACACACAACTGATATCTTAAGAGATCATTTAGATAAGTTTTGGGCTACCGAGAGTATAGGTCCTGGAAGTGACCAGGTTGTCACTGATTTTCAGAGCAATACAGTGCATGATGGGACTAGATATGTGACGAAACTACCATTTAAGCCCAACCATGAGCCATTACCTGATAATTTAAAAGTAAGTAAGACACGGTTGGAATCATTGAAGGGAAGGTTAAAGTCAAAGGGAATTCTTAATGCCTATGATGATATTTTTAAAGAGTATGAAAAAACCGGAATTATTGAACAAGTTCCCACTAATGAGGTTGTAGCTGAAGTAGGCAAGGTGCATTACTTACCACACAGGCCAGTGATACCTGCAGATAAAACAACCTCTAAAATTCGCGCAGTTTTTGATGCTTCTTGTAAAGTAAACGGTCCCTCACTCAATGAATGCCTTTATTCAGGACCAAATCTAATTTCCAAGATTTTCGACATTCTTATCAGATTCAGATTAAATACCATAGCAATTATGGCGGATATAAAGCAGGCTTTCCTAAACGTTGCCATAACACCTGAACATAGGGACTAATTGCGTTTTTTGTAGTATGCGTTAGATTCGGACGAGACCATAGTTTACAAATTTTGTAGAGTTGTTTTCGGATTGACTAGTAGTCCATTTCTTTTAAATGCAACAATTAAGCACCACCTCAATAGATACATTGAAAATGAACAGTTTGTTATTGAGCGATTAAAGAAGGATTTGTACGTTGATGATTTGATCAGCGGTAGCAATAGCTTAGCACAGGGTCAGGAATTGTATGATAAAAGTAAGGCAATTATGTTAGACGCGGAATTTGACTTAAGAAAATGGGAAACCAATCATCAGGAACTTAGAGCATACATTACTTCTCAAGAAGACTGCAAATTAGACACTTCGCCTGGGGCGGATGAAACGACATATTCAAAAATTACTTGCAACCCCACTGTTGAAAAAACTAACAATAGCATGGTACTGGGATTAGAATGGGACACCAACACAGATGAGTTTGTTTTTCGGTTTCAAGACTTGCTAGGTAGATGTTTGGCTATGGAACAAACTAAGCGGAATTTATTAAGTGTATCTGCCTCGATCTACGACCCGTTAGGCTTGAGTGCACCCATTACCGCCAGAATCAAAACTATTTTTCAAATTTTGTGCAAGGACAAACTAAATTGGGATGAGATCATTCCATCTAATATTGCATCAGTTTGGAATAAATTTCTTGATGAATGAAAACGTTTGCGGGAAATTCGACAGCAAAGATGTGTTTTCAATTTACATTTGTCGTCAAAATTTCGAAGTGAACTCCACGGTTTTTCCGACAGCTCTTTAGAGCTTTATTGTGCCGTTATCTACCTTCGGTTTATTAGCGATTGTAATGTTACACTTTCTTTTCTTGCTTCGAAAACAAAGGTTGCTCCGCTTAAAAAACTCACTATTCCTAGATTAGAATTGTTAGGATGTTTGTTACTAAGTAAGTTAATTAAAGAGGTGCTGGAAGGGGTGAACGGTCGTATAGAGGTTGATGATATATACTGTTGGTCGGATTCAAAGGTTGCATTATGTTGGATTACGGGAAAAGAAAAGAGTTGGAATGCTTGGGTAGAGAATCGTGTTGTGTCGATTAGGAGCGTTGTTGGTCGTGATAGATGGCACTTTGTTAAAGGTGAAATAAATCCTGCTGATGTCCCCACATGAATATCCTCTAATCTTAATGAATGCTTTGATGGGTGCTGGTTTTCTGGTCCTTCTTTTCTCCTGTCACAACACTTTGAGTCCGGTGGGGAAGACATTAGTACAGATGGTACTAATGGAAATACTTTTGATGACATTAATGCGGAAGCGGTTAAGGTAGTAGGTCCTACTTCTTGTTTTTCTAAAACGACACAAGAGAAGACCTCTGACGACGTGTGTTCGCTAAATGCTGTCATAGACTGCACCAGATTCAGTACACTAAAGAAGCTCGTAGGCGTCACTGGTTACGTAATAATATTCATTGGTAACATGCGAAAGCGGTTGAAAAAAGGAACTGACATAATCACAGACGAGGTCTTAACGGTCGAAGAATACGATTCAGCATTGGCGAGATGGATTGCAGAAGAGCAGTGGATGATTAAGAAACAGTCTAATTACGGAAATGTTCGCGCTTCATTAAATCTTTTCGGCGACAAGGATGGGTTGTTACGGTTAAAAGGACGGTTTGCAAATTCGAAGTTAAGATACGAACAGCAATATCCGGTTCTTCTTCGAATTGACAGTCATTTCACAAAACTGATTATTTGGGATGCGCACGAAGCGACGATGCACCACGGCGTGGAGTCAACTTTAGCTCGGATCCGATCGAGATACTGGATTATAAAGGGAAGAAAGAGTGTAAAGAATGTCTTGCGAAAGTGTGTGGTGTGCAAGCGGTATCAGGGTAGACCATTGCGTAGTCCTGCGTCACCAGATTTACCAGAATTTAGAGTTGATCATTCGGCGTGTGCGTTTCAAGTTACTGGTCTGGATTTTGCCGGACCTCTGTATGTAAAGAACAATTCGAACAGTGACAAAGTGTACATACTTCTATTAACTTGTGCATCTAGTCGTGCTATTCACTTGGAACTTACTATGGACATGTCAATTGAAGGGTTTTTACGTGGATTTAAACGTTATATTGCTCGGCGCGGGATACCAGGCATCGTGATTAATGACAATTTCAAGACCTTTTGATCTAGAGAGGTTAAGCAGTACATGTTACGCCAAGGAATTAAGCAGCAATTCATACTACCGGCATCACCGTGGTGGGGAGGATTTTATGAACGCCTTGTACGAACTGTTAAATCGTGTTTAAAGAAGACGTTAGGGAGAAGTTACACGACGTTTGAGGAACTTCAAACAATTTTGTGCGACGTGGAAATTGCTATTAACAACCGACCTTTGGCATACTTGAGTGAAGATGACCTGGATGAGCCATTAACGCCATTTCGCTTGATTCACAGGCACGGACATGCGAAAGGGAGACTTAATAGAAAAGCAGTTAACGTGGTACCTGGATGTGATCTTGAAAGGTGCAAGGATCGTTTCTTGCATTTGCAGAAAGTGTTAAGAGATTGTTGGGTTCGGTTCAGTAGAGAGTATTTGAACGAGTTACGGCAAATGAACATCTATCGGAGGCAGTCAACAAACGGTTCACGTGATCTTGTTGTAGGAGAAGTAGTATTGATAAAGGAGGACGAGCTGGCTCCTCGAACACAATGGAGAATCGGAAAGGTTATTGAACTCGGGACGGGTCGGGACGGACTAGTGAGAGGTGCAAAGTTAAAGGTACTTGCGAAGGGTGGAAAGCA
This sequence comes from Muricea muricata, assembly GCA_963855995.1. NCBI lineage: Eukaryota > Metazoa > Cnidaria > Anthozoa > Malacalcyonacea > Plexauridae > Muricea > Muricea muricata. Next base: position 4,051,757 of record OY979724.1, on the reverse strand, counting down.
AACTGTCATCCACCGACCACTACAAAAGCTTATTGCCTTCGAGATCGCCGAAGGTGTTGGTGAAAGGAAATGTGGTACTGAGGTAGAGAATAACGATGAGAACGAGACAGTTGGGCGTGGTGACTCAGTCGAAACGGAAACAGAGAACTGCAGAAGACCTACACGAAAGGCAGCGATAGATGGAGAAAACGCTCGAAGATTAAGGAACTTGTATTACAGTTAAACACTCGCACACAAATTCTTCGGTGGGGGAAGATGTGGAAAACAATGACACTTTATATGCACATTCTGAACGATGATTGGCTAAGAGCCGTGTTGATATAACTCTATGTCAACACGGAAAATTTCCCGCCACTCTTCTGTTAAAGTTCTTTGTGCTATATTATAAAAGAAATATAAAACATTTTTTCCGTATTGATATACAGTTATATCAACACGAGTGGAAATTGGAAAAACAAGAAATTGTGTGGAAACACGACGCCCTGCGGGCGTCACACAATTTCTCGTTTTTCCAATTTCCACTCGTGTTGATATACAGTTATATCAACACGGAAAATGTTTTATATTTCTTAAATATATATATATATATATGTATATATATATGTATATATATATATATATATGTATGTATATATATATATATATATATATATATATATATATATATATATATATATATATATATATATATATATATATATATATATATATATGTGTATATATATGTATATATATATATATATATATATATATATATATATATATATATATATATATATATATATATATATATATATGTATATATATATATATAAATATATATATTGCATATTTACATACATATATATATCTATATATATATATATATATATATATATATATATATATATATATATATATATATATATATATATATATATATATATATATATGTATGTAAATATGCAATATATATATTTTCGTCAGGAAACGCTCACGTCATTGATATATGTATTATTGAAGATGTGAAAATATTTCGCTGTGTATTTTCTAAGTCTCACTGTCCACTATATATAAAATAAAGTATATTATCATTCACTTTATAGTATAGTTAATTGTGATTGGTTAATTTACCTACAAATAACTGCGTGCAAATATCGATTTTGCTGCAAATAATTGGTACAAACAGTTTACTGAGCATGCGCACTTTGAAAATGATTCGTCAGCAGGATTAAATTCAACATTCATCAGTCAACATTCGCCGCAATTAAAAAATATCGTTCTTGTTTTAAAAATGTAAACATGGCTCGTTTTGCCGATTTGTCCGAAAACGAGTTGTCCTTTTTACTACAAGATAAAGACGCAGAAAATACAAAAAAGCAACCAAGGTTGCTTTGACCTTATTTCGTAGTTACCTTAAAGAAAAACGATTGAGCGAAGGCGAGTTAATCACGTTCAAAGCCAAACTTGCGACTGTGCTGGCTAAATTTATCCCGAAGCCAGAAAGCAGGATGGGAGCTACTATACAAAGGCTTCATTGACTTCAATTCGTTTTAGTTTGCAACGATTTTTCAGCAACCATTCAATAGATATCATCAAAGACCAAGAGTTTCGCGAAAGCAACGCTACTTTCCAAGCCACACTTGTAAAGTTAAAGCGAGAGGGAATGGCAAAAACGCAACACAAACCGCCGATAAACAAAGACGAGATCAAAAAGTTGTATGAAAGCGGACTGTTTGCTTTGAATAACCCGGATACATTACAGAACAAGGTTTTCTTCGAAGTTATGGTGTACTTTTGCAGAAGGGGTCGTCAAATCTAAGGGACCTGAAAAAGACTGATTTTTTAGTCGAAATCGACCCGTCAAAGACATAGTATGTTAGCAAAGTGAAAGACGAATTAACAAAGAACCGTCGCGAGACTGACGAGGCTCAGGAAACGCAAGTTATGTGTGCAACTGGTGGGCCACTATGTCCTGTCTTATCGTTTGAGAAATATGTATCTCATCTAATCCAAACAACGAGTTCTTTTTTCAAAGACCCAAAAGAATAGTCAACAAAAGCGATGGTGTTTGGTACGACAATATGGTCGTGGGCCAACGTACGCTTGGTGAGAAAATGAAGAAATTATCCACAGATGCCAAGCTTTCCTACAACTACACCGGCAGTCACTCAATCAGAGCTACTGTCATAACAGTGCTTGATGAGAGTGGGTATGAAGCGCGACATATAATGGCAGTCTCGGGCCACAAAAGCGAAAACAGCATTAGAAGTTATGCAGCTCGAACAAGTTTGAGCAAGAAAAGGAAAATGTCTGAAGCCTTGTCCTTTTCAACTCACGAGAACAAGATGCAGTCCGACTCTGAGTCTTCCTTATTCGAAGAATCCAGTACATGTCCAGCTAATACCTCTTCATCTGCAGAAAATTTCCTGCTCCTTGCAGATTCTCAAGAACGCTTTTTAAACGAAATAAACTTTCAGCAATTGTCTGATCAACAATAAGTAGTGAACAACTACAACAATTGGACGTTTAATTTTGGCAATGCTAAGATGTAAGTTATCTTCAGCATTTTAATTGTATCAATGGTTGATTTTTAAAAAATCAAGATGTTTGAGTAATATTTAACGTTGTGTAATGTGAAAGTAAAATTGAATTATACTTTATTCTCGTTTGACTGTTCTTGTAATTTTTATTATACTTGCTACCCATAAAAATTTACTATACTGATCCGTGAATGATAAAACAATTATTGAATTCGGCTATTGCAAAATATCGTGATTTACCATGCAGTGGCTCGCAAATCAATTATTTGCCTCTGCCTTCGGCATCGGCAAATAATAGATCTGCTCGCCACTGATAAATCACGATATTTTGCTCAACCTCGTCCAATAATTGTATATTATCTGCAATCAGTTTGATCAAAAGGATATAGGCGTGCTGTGCAAATACTGGACGAAGCAATTTGGAAGTCTTACCTTTGAGAGTTATCTTGACAACTCGAGAGTGGTAATAATTTACTTGGGGACGAGATATTACACACTTGTAGCTGCCCGCGTTTTCCTTCGATAATGGCTTCAGCGTCAGAGTTAGGATGCCAGGCCCATTGAGTGCAGATTTCAAAGTTATCATATTTCCTTGTGAATCACGCTTGTACCATATAATTTCATACAAGTTTGTATTCTTTTCGGCTTCGCATGTCAGATTAACACTGCTCCCGACATCGTAGTATGTTATATTTGGGTTTTTTTCGATTTTAGCCTTCCTGTAAGCTTTTCCTATAAACAACAATTTTGGAGTTTAATGAGCGCAAATACATGTAATTTGATGCAAATAGATAAATACTGTAGCTATATACGTGCATAATACCGGCATAGTTTGAAAACGCTACGAAAGTAGATCAGTGTACGAAATTACTCTCACGTTTGTATTTGGGATGGGTGTAAGGATCGGAAGCAACAGTATCCGGAGCTCCATAGTTTTGCACCGGCATATAGACTTGGGGACGATAAAAATCCGATGTAAAAAAGACGCCTAATAGAATATCTTACTTTTGCTAACGTGTTTAAATTGTCGTATTATTTCAGAAGTAAGCGACTTTGAAGTGTTTTCATGTTTACTGTTGCACAATTTCTTGAACCAGATTTTATAGTGATATAATGAATAGCAAAATGTTTTTACATACATACTGTACATACACACACATTTATATCGATAGTACATATGTATTTGAGAAATAGAAAACATTTTTCGTGTTTCTTTAGAATATTTCCTTTATTCAGTGAATAGCCATTTGTTAACAAAATTAAAAAGATAAATGTATTGATTTTGATTACATTCATTACTAGAAATACATGCATGCAGCAACCCCTCGCCACTAACTAAGAGCATGCAACTGTATTTTCGGAATGACATGAAGTACTGGTATAGGTTGTCGTCATAGCAACACGGCAATTGTTATTCTTTGTGTATGTTTTTTAAAAATGACAAAATATCAGTTTTTAATCCTTGTTTTATTGACAATTTTTTTAAATGGCACAACATTTGTCATCGGTATGTTATTACGCCTAATGTAAGCTTAAATTTGGTATAAAATACGACCTATTAATTATATTAGTAATAACTAATAAGAAGACAGTCTTGCATTTACAAAACATAAACTTACTCAGGAATTTAAACAATGAATAGACTGGATGAGTACGGCTACGCCGGCCTTTATAAAGCATTAAAACACAAGTATAAATACGCATTATCAACAAACTTGCCTTGTGTTTCACGCAGTGAACTCTTTTCGACAACCTTTGTCTACTGTTATAACTGGAAGGCTACCTTCTGTTAAGCTGGTAATACAGGATTTGAAGCCAAATTTTGCGTGAAATGACCCCCAGACACGCGTGTCTGGGGGTCATTTCACGCGAGTTCAGCTTCGCGACAGTCTCGCGTGCTAATTACAAGGAGTGATGAATTACAAACTGGTATTTTTTTACTATGAAAAGTTCTTTTTTGGCCTGAAAGCAAGTCATATTCTGCGTTGATACCATTGAGTTCTATTATATCTGGAGAGAGCATCGCGCCGCCATCTTTGAAGCCATTTTAATGGCGGCGATTTGCAAAATTGGTTCCCGATTGGTTCCCGGCTACAGGTAGCTACCACTGACCCAAAACGCGATGCCATACGTCCGACAAAGCTCTTCGCCCCCCTGGTTTTTAACAAAAAATTGTTGACGAGATAGCGAGAAAAAGGAAATAATCTTAAATATTTTGATTTTTTTGAATATATTTTTATACTACATTTGCTTAACGGTGAAAAAGGGTGCTTGCCTTACTTTTCGGAGCAAGAATCTAGTACAAATGCAGGGAAATTCCTCTTTCAGGTATGTTTCACACAACATATACTTTGTACTTTGCGTACGATTTTAATACAGATACGGCAACACGCTTCGTTGTTTGTCTTGTTTGATAATAAAGTGTTTTTAGATCACACAAACCGTTAGATCTTATATACAAACGGTTAAAGATTATTGACATAGTTTTTCTTCTTCTGAGCATTGTACTTTTATTGCTAGCTTCGTTTTGTTTTGCTGAAGGCTGTTGCATATGTTAGCCAGACTTTCCAGGACTCAGCGGCATCTTTATGCAACTCTTCGGCTAAAATGCTTATGTAGAAAGTAGATACTACCAGAAGATTTAAACAAAGTAACACTCGCTTTGTTTTAGGTTTGTACCTGCCAGTATGTGCAAACCCAATACCTGAGAAAAATGTCAGCTGTAGAAAAGGGAAAATATCCAGGACATGGCATAAGAGGTTTTGTTTTCCAAATGCATCAAGGTAACTCACACTTTACATTAACAATCAGAAGAAATTTAGAAGTGACAGGGTCCAGAAAACTGCTTGTTTTGTACTAGCCATTGATGCCTTTTAAAGATACAATAGTTGATTGCATGTGCATAGAAAATTAGACATTTCAAGACCAAATACATGGGCCTAGTATTGAATGGGGTCACTCTGTAAAAATAAAATTGTGCAATTATAATTGTCTTAAATAAGTATCATTGACTTATCAGTATTTAAGAATCCTTGATAGTTCCACCCTTATAGAATAAAGGCATTTGCTTTCTTTACTAGATGTAGGTGTATCCTTGTGTTGTAAAGGCAAAAATGCACTACAATATACTAATATACTTGTTACTGTTTTCTTATTTTTTAGGCCTATCTACTGTAAGAACCTCACCTCAACATGGCATAAAGCATACATATGTAAAACAACAGAGACAGATATTTTATCATGTCATATCTATGATATGATGAATAATTTAATAAAATGTGAAATTCTATATTGTACAGTAGTCACTACTATTCTTAAAGTTACATTGTTAATGTTAAGCTAGTAATCATACATGTAAAAAGGCAAATTAAAAAAGTCTAAAATTAGTCTTGCATTAATGCTATCTTCAATTTCCTTCATAAATGCTATCTTCAAGACACATTTTGCATGTATTTTTGACATTCCCCTAGAATACAAAAACAACAGGTAAGAGTCTGTACAAACCAGGTGTCAAATTTACAGTGTTCACTAGAAACATTGACAAGAAAGGATGTGAGATGATACACATTGGCATCACCCAGGGGATGGTGGTTGGACATAGGATTCATTGAAATCAGTAGAAAATTGCATTAGGAAAATGACGACTTTGACTCCCCTTCCTTAAAAAGGCATAGGACCCACAATCAAGGTGAGATGTGTTTTTTGCAGACATGTGTGTCAATTTGTGCCAGTGTAGAAAAGATATACACTTCTATGTCTAATAAACTTGTATGTATTCTACTGTCTGGTTGCATACAGGGTGGTTAATTTTACAAACTGTGTGTCAATGTACCTGAATAGGAGAGCTAATTTGGCAGAAATATGAGATTTTTAGAGGGTCCTGAAAAAGGTAAACTGGGAGCTGGGAATTGCATATTTTTGCTGGGAAAATAGGATTCCATGCACTGGGACTTCCCACAAAACAATAGAAAACTTTGTGCACTTGGACAATGGGATTACTAGCCTTTCAGGACCCTGTTTTTATAATTCAAAAATATACCAGAAGGTAATTTCAACTTTCTACATCCAACTGATCCAAGTTATACATAACATAAATCTGTACAATCATTGTAAGACTGTAGAGTATATTCAGGCGTCAAGCTTACAAATTTTATATAGAACAACATTGAACATGAAAATTGAAAAAATAAACTTTAAAGAAAGAAACTCTAATTTTCAAATACCTGCTAAATACAAAACTTCAAATAGTTCAGGCTGGTGTTCCTCATCAAAAATCTTGCAGTTGTCGACATTTTCAAGACTTTATTAATTTTCCGTTCCTGTCCAAGGCCAAGTATACAATGAATAGCTTGTACATTTTTGAATAAATCGTAAAAATCCCAAAAAATTCATCAAAATCATTCTCATTGACAAAAAAATTTACTGCGAAAAAGATCAACATCACATCCAGGGGGGTGTGAAAACCGCCGCGGGCTCAAAATTGAGCCTGGCTAGCGGTTACTACCTTTAGCCGTTGCCATAGATATGGCGTCAAATGGCGTGAGATGGCGTCAAATGGCGTGATGATTCGTCAGAAATCCGCCATGTTTTTGGCTTCAACTGCTTGACTGAACGGAGATTGGCGTGCTCTCTCCAGATATAATAGAACTCAATGGTTGATACCGAAATGATAAAGAGAAATCAAGTTTCTTGTAATGATAAGTTGTAATATGGAAACAGGAGCTCGAAAAGACTTCAGGTCAGTTCAAAATATTGGGATTATTTCAACAAAGTTTTTGTACTTCGGATATTTGAATATTTCCCTTTTAGAACTTTTGGAAAAGAATTTTTGCCGCAGTTCCTTGATCTTAGACTTACATCAATGACGTTTCTGGATAACCGAGCCATGGATGTGCGAAAAGAGTAAAAAGTTTTCGAAAACTCGCATCAAAAAGTCTTGTAATATCTTTCGGAATGTCGGAAAAGTAATCGCGGTTTGTAAAATTTTGTATTATTAAATATGAGTAGTCAAAACTGTGCTTATGTTGGTTTTTATTTATATTTGTCTTAGAGCACTTGAAATGCGTATAAGCTACACAGATTAAAAAGAAAAAATAACTTCGAAAACGAAATAACTTTGGCCGCCGTGACGATCGCCACTCTTGGCTGTACACTTTCGCGTAAAAATTGCTTTTGTTTAAATGAATTTGGTCAAGAAGGCTAAGTTTAAAAGATAGTCATTTGACCATTGTTTTGATTACATTTTGTTAAAACTTTAGAAGTGTTTCAGCTCATTTTTGACAGTTATCGGATGGCTTTTGTATACACTCCTTACATGGCCGCGCATGTTTTTTCTGGTGGGGGCCTGGTGATGTTTGGCTTCAAATTTCCCGCCTCAGGTAGCCTTGGTTTCACGCCATAGTCAACTCTTGGCGCTTCTCTGTATTTTCCCCGAATTAATCTTTGGATGCCTTAAGTGTTTGCTACTCCTGATAGTCCGCCATATTCCTGAGATCAGAAATGACCACCCTTCGTTGGTTGTGAAAGTTGCCAAATCTTTTTGCAAAAATACAGAATATTGTAGTGCAAAAAGCAAATTTAGATATTTGCTGTCAGTTGAATTCGTGATTAATCAATCAAGAATAAATTTTAAATCTGGCCAATCAGTGTTAGCCATTCATGATAGTCCGCCATATTGTTGAGATCAGTGAGGATGACGTCATGACATACCAACCTTACTACTTTGAACTCCGCTAGTGCAAAATTAGTAACCCTCGCCCCGGGCTTACGCCCGGAACGGCGCTTCGCGCCGTTGGCTAGGGGAAAATGTACGTGTTATTTTATGCCAAATTTTTACGTTCTCGTGAAAATTACCTATAAAACATTAGCTATACATTACGTTAAAAATTAATTCACAAAAAATAAACTAAAATGCTTGTCTTTAGTGTGTAAGTGGAGATAATATAGTCGTTAATGAGTAAAATATTTTATCAGTTGGATATTCTTGCTTTTCCATGTAAATATCTAGAATTTCAGACGCAAATCTGCAATTTAACTGCTAAAAAATGAGAGCAATATATCCAGCTGCTTCACAAGAACCTATTGCACATCATAACACTAGAAATTACGATCAGTACATGGTATATTGCACTAAAAAGTACAGACAGTCCTTTTTTAGCCTACCGATACTAACAAAGTTACAGTACCACGTTTTATGTAATAGATAAAATACGAGCAGCAGATCTGTATGATGTACTTGTGAAATGAAACAATAGGTAATGAATGTGGAATGTCATTAGCTTTGTTTCGCGCGCGTCCAATATACGAATATTAATCAGGAAAATTTTTTAACAAAGTTAATAAATGCATGCTAATTTGGATACAGCTGTCAAAGTTAAGAATACTAATTAGGACATAGCTTTATCAGATTGTTGACCTGTATTGGGGTTTAGAAAGATATCATGTGACATAAATATGGTTCATTTACTGGGTAATTAGCTTATTAATTATTCATGAATTTCACAAGTGATAGATAAAGCACGAGCAGCCAATCTGGATGTATTATATACAAACGCTAGCCGAAGGCGAACGGTTGTAGATCAGAGATACATATCGGATACGAGTGCTTTCTCAATAAAATGTCTGTATGAAAACGTTCATATTCGTTAATAATCTCAACGAAATGAATGATATTATTTGGATTATTTGGTTAGAAAAACAAACTCAAAGTTTATGTAACTCAGGGCAAAATCTTTATCCGATTTACAGATATATTGATTAAATATGTATTTCTTTTGTGTTTCTTTATGAATTATTAATGATTTTATAAGCATCTAAATACATATAATATGTACACCAGGCAAGCGAGTTTTACCTTTTTTCAGTACAATGAGATTCTGGTCTTTAAACAAGGTTAATTCTGTTCTCATGTTTAATCTTTCACTGGTTTGACATTCATACTGTGCGCTGTCGTTATATGTTAAACGTGTTATGTTATAAACATTCTTGGACACCCAGAATATCTTTTTGTTGTCAACAGAAAGATATGACTCAATAGTGAAATGTGTCTTGCTCTTGCGTACAACTGACAGGGACGAAGTACCCCGAGGAAGAAGATCACAATTGATGTCAATCCACTCTCCAGGAAGGCGGTAAATGGAAGGTTCATAATACTTGACATCATCTGCATAGATATAAGGAATTATATGAACTGTAGTCAGTACGTCTACATGTATCGATATTTTATACAATTGATGTCATCGAAGCTCAGATATGATCCTAGTTATATGTGTTTATAAGGTTCTATAGTTACAGTAAATATTAATATTCATGTTTATATATGTTCGTGTTCTACACAATTAATTTCTTTTGAAATCGATTGTTTTATGGTCAGCTGTAAACACGAAAGTTTTTATTCTAACTTTAAGTCGTCTTAGCTATAAAAACGTCTTAAAAGACGATATTTTTTCTGTTGTTGTTTAATTCGTTCCAAGCATAAAAACAGACATAAGACGCATTATCCGTCCATAGATGAACTTCGTCTTTAGAACGTCTTGCTAGACGAATTAACTCGGTGAATTCGTTTTGTCTGTTAATACGCATGCTGAGTATAAAGATGTCGATCGAAGTAGTATGAGGAGCTTAAAGTTGTTAAAATCGCGGAAAGAAACATGATTGTACTAGATTTCACAGTTTAAAGAAATCGACCGTCTTTATGCATGCTTGACGGATTAAATACCAAGGATCGGTTTTACGAAAGGCTGTTAGAGCTATCCACCGGATAGTGATTTTTTAAAACTTTCTAATCATGTTCAGTACGTAACTGGTAAAACCTATATATTAAAAGTTCAGTATTTTCTAGTTAAACTCACTTTTTATCTCTTGCGAGTTCAATAATTCTGTCGAGCTGCGCGCACGGCTGCGTGCACAGCCGAGGGAACTCAGGCAACTTACATCACAGCGTTTTGAAAATAATACCATACATGACTGTCGCTTTAGGCATTCAAGTTTTTTTTTCAAATTATTGAGCAAAAAGTAGTAAGCGTCTAGTTTTCACTCACCTTGTCGCAGTTTTTTAGCCCTGATACTTGAAGCATCAGATAATCCCGCTGCCAGAGACAAAACAACTGCAGTGGCAATTGTATATTTGGCAAAGTTCATTTTCATCCACTGCGCTTTCTACAAGCCAAATTATGAATTACAATTATTCAATACAAGGATTTTTCGGAGGGTGGGTAGATCATTTGACGAATATACAGCATGTAACAGCAATGCATGTGCATAAAAAATTATGACATTTGATTTCGAAGCTGAAAGTTTCCTTCAAAATCAAAAATTGCTTCTTAAGTATTTTTTAACTCCTGTACATAGCAAGTGCAGTGTGAATTTGTGCATGCGTCACTTGTCAGTCAAAAAAATTTTTCGGATCACGCGCATTGTCAAGTATTCAACGTTCAGGTGCACCTGTTCTAACATATGTTCAATTATTCTTCTTCGACTTGAAGATAGCTTCAGCTTTTGTTTTATTTAGGCGTATAGCAAAGATATAATTTAAGTATGCATGCATGGACGCGCGTCATTGTTCTATTATTATATTTATTATTATTTTAAAACTATTTTCAAATTATTTTATTACACACTATTTTCAAACTAAACGACGTTTTATGTTGTTTCATATAACAACTTGTATTAGTAAAGTAAAGAAGAAAGAAAAAGAATAAAGTAAATTCAACTAGACAAAAGAAAGCATCGTCAATATTTAAAGCGTTTAGCATCATTTATCGCGAAACCATCACATTGTTTATTTCAGGCCGAGTTAAGATAAGCTAATATGAGCATAATATCATTAGGCAGCACCACAAATAAGATTGGCATCCGTGAACAATAAGGTCTATTATCATATGGTTACAGGTGTTTTACCCTAAACTAAAACACTCGTACGTATTTTCCATATTTTCACTGGCGAAGATGTCAAAAAATATGTAGCGCGTGAAAAACGCGTGTGTTTTCCCGCGGGATTTATATGCTCCCTGTTAGTTTTTTCTGACTCGCTTTCATAAGATTATTCCATCTGTTGTAAACCTTTCGGAGCGTTTGCAAAAAGAAAAGAAAGAGCAGTCTAAATTGTTTTCACTCGAAAATAATATTCATATCTTCGGCGTCCACCGTTTCTTATGTGGAATTTATCATTACGTATACGTAATGATAAATTCCACATAAAATATATTAATGGCTTCTCTGAGCGCGCGCGGACAAATTCAACGCTGCAACTGTCAACCTAGCTGTTGGACGATTAAAATTGCTGGATTTCCGTTCTGTTTTTAGTCTCTGAAGTTTCAGCGGCAAACGCAAAAGGCTTAATTTGGACAATTTTCTATAGAATCTTGCAGCCGTTCAAGAGGCGGGAGTTTGACAAATGAATGTCTTGTGACGTTTTTTTTTTAATTCCGCTGTACGTGCTATACTTTTACGGCCTTTAATATCGACTGCTTTCATCTCAAATTTACACTAAAAATGGTTGGTAGTGGTCAAAAAGAAAAACAAGTCAAAAATATTTTACAGATCATTTGAAGCACGTATTCTCAAGTATTCAATGTATACGCACATGGGCGTACGTCCTATGTATTTCCTTGTAGTTTGTAATAATGGAGCATAAAACATTGAAATGTCGTACAAATGAAATAAACAAATATTTTTTGGTCATTAAAGGACACGCCGTACTCATAAGTTAGTACGTGAATAATTTTTGGCAAAACACTATGTTTTCGAAGGTTTCATGTAGGCTTTTAGTGAAAAATAATATGTTCGATATACCTGTATGTTGACATAGGAATGAATATAACATTAGTAATTAATAAATTGACCATTTTTTATAGGTGTTCGTGGCTTAACTAAGTCGCGACCTTTTTTCGCTGAATCAGAATGGCTCTTAAATGTTTTTCACGGATAGCTGATGCTCTTTCTTAAATTTGGTTTCAGGTTTACTGTTTTTAGAAGTGGTAGCGCGGACGCTTGTGTAAATGTTCATTATATATCATTAACAACATAAAAGCGACATATGGATGAATAATTTCTTGTCCGGCCTGTCCATTCCTTTTTGGAATGGAACCATGATATCTGTATCACAATAGTGTTGATATCAATTATTGACAGTTTTTTTCATGCATATATAAGCCTCGCTCATTTTCTGATGACGGTTTTAGATCGTTTCAAAGACGAGCAAAGAATGCTATGCCTATAGGTGTCGTATAGCTGAACTCGCAAATTTAACAGACAAATGAGAAATTTCTCTCTACAAAATGTTTTTGTTATATAATTATTTCATACTATTTCTTAATTATTCTTGATAAGGATTGACGCATGCGTACACGGGCGAAGTCGGACATGTGCGGAACAAGACTTGTCAGTTCAAGGTTGTTGAGTTTTTATAGTTGAATTAAATCGTGAATTTCACCAGTTACATGTATTGTTGAAGATATAACAGTTTTTTAACATTTTGTATGCATGGAGATGGCCATATGGTCATAACCTTTTTAAACAGCTATTTGTAAGTTGGTGGCATATCTATCTCACATATTACTCTTCTTCGGGTAAAGGCAAGCTTCAGCTAGGTTTCATTTTGTTTCAGGACAAGTACGTATGATGCGTCATACTATTAACGAATCAACAAAACAAAAGAAAGCATCTTCATCTTTTATAGCGTCCAGCATCATTTATCGCGAACTCATGTTTATTATCATTGTTGGTTACAGGCCGAGTTAAGATAAGCTAATATAAGCGTGATAGTTTTAGATAAAGCACTAAAAGTTAAATAGACATCTTAATTTAGACGATAAAGTCGAGTAATGATAAACTCCACATAAAATAGCTATATACCTTCTCTGAGCACACCCCAACTGTTGAACGGTTAAAATTGCTGGATTTCCGACCTGTTTCCAGTGTCCAATGTTTTAGTGCAAAAAGACAAAGAAGCTTTGGACAATTTTCTGTAGAATATGGCAGCAGTCTAAAAGGCAGATGGATGTCTTTTGACGTTTTCTAATTATGCTGTACGTGCTATACTTTTACCGCCTTTAATAGCGACTACTTTCATCGATCAAATTGACACTAAAAATAGTTTGTAGTGTTTTTAATATCTTAAATGGACCAATGACTAACGAATCGCAAAGTAGGGGGGAGGGTCTACGAAAAAGCAAGATGTTTTGGTGTGTTTTGTATGGATGAAAATAACAATTGTCATGTTTTCAAAGAATTACTGATTTACTGTATTTGTGACGTATGTGAATACACGCGATTTTGAATAATAATCAATCCCACGCACCACGCGTGTGAACATGTGGAAGAGAAGACTGCAATAATACAAACAAGTGAAGACGGCATTGTTCTCGGAAAAATAACTGTCATTGTAGATTTATAGACACAAATAAAACTTTGAAAACCTTCCTCACGTAGTTCGCTATTTACTCGGGTAACATTTGGAGCCTTCGGAGAGATATTTTTGGATAACGTTGCCTTAGTAAGTATGTCGAAATTGGAGCCGGCGGCGGAACAATATTTGGAACAACAAAACGATAGATTGAGTGTTTAAACGTGTCTATATGGCGGATCTTGAGGAGCTACAGCTGGAGATTGAAGGGAAGCTACTTTCTTTGTCGAGTACTGAACTGATTGGACTTGGAAAGGGACTTAAACTTGATGAAACAAATCTTGCTAATAAAAGGAAATTGGAATTGTTAAAACTCGTACGGAAAGCTATCGATGGAGGTGTGGAAGCACTAGAACAAAATGATGCAAAAATGAAGTACTGGGCCGAAGTTAAAGAGCAGTTAAAAGACGAGCCTCCGCCATTGGAAATATCGGAACCTGATACGAGCAACGAAGAAAATGTGCACAATTTAGTCAAGTCGAGGTTGAACAAAGTAAGTTTACTGTTTATCGACGTGATTTTAAAATAATTGGTGTAATTGGCTCTGATACTCAGAAGGATAGACTCTCATTTGTCAGTCTCCACTAGAAGACAGCAAGTGAAAGTTAGTTGTACAACCTGTGAATGTAATCACCAAGACGGAAAAGAACAGAATAAACAACACCCCCCTAAAACAGAACCCCAGCAACAGATTGCAGACGGAAAGCAGCAATCACTTGTCAATGCACTGGAAGCTCTCAGACTAGATGTGGCAAGCCTGAAGGGCTCCATAAAATCAGGCAATGATTGCCAAAATAATGCAAGGGGGGCTGGAAACGACGCCAGAAGGCGTCCAAAGCAACCTGCCTGTGTATCGTGCCAAGAACAAGGGAAAAACGATTGTTATCATTGCTATATTTGTGGGTCCAATGAACATTACGCTAGAGGATGCAAGAAGAGATCATCGGGAAACGACAGGGGACTACATCCGAGGGACAGGAGGTAGTCTATGACACAACCAAAGAGTCCCATTTATGTGCAAGTTGTGGAAAAAACAATGTACTGTAACAGTACAAATATGCTCAAGGTGTAAGACTGTTTGCTATTGTACGAAGAAATGTCAAAAAGAACACTGGAAGTCTCATCAACGGATCAACCCCTATGTGATGCAATAATCGGTATGATTGCCAGGGAAATTGAGGAGGAGAGACAGTGGTTCGACAAAGGTCAGTACACTTGTCATCTTACACCTAACCAGCATGATACTGTTGTGAACCTTGTTGGTAGTAGATGCGTAGTAAAGTGTTTGGTGAATGACATACCAACCACAGCATTATGGGACACTGGGGCGCAAGTGTCCATTACTTCACATGAATGGGTTGAAGAAAATCTAGGGGATATTACAATTAACTCACTAGAAGAACTAATTGGTAGTAATTTGGAGGTAAAGGCAGCGAATGGTACAACAATACCCTATTTGGGTTGGATAGAGATTAGGTTTAGACTTGATCATTCAAGGCCGGACAGACACGTTGTTGTATCTATACTGGTAGCTCGGGACAGCCTAGAACACCTAATTATTGGCTATAATGTCATAGAAGAAGTTATTAAAGACCAAAATGATAGTACTAGTGTCCTGGAACACACAATAACATCCATGAAATCAAGTTTCCCAACCGTTAAGCAAGAGAACATTACAGCTTTAGTACAGCTCATACAGACAACAACAGATAGCGATATCTGCTCCGTCAAAACCACGAAACGTGATGTCGTTATCCCAAGTGGAGAGACGGTTAAAATCACTTGTAGAGCGAACACCAGAACCAGCAGAGGCAATAAAATACCAGTTCTTTTTGAGCCCGACCCAGAACAGTCTTGGCCTACAGGTTTGGATATACCTGAGAACCTGACGAGTATTGCCGGTGGTAGTTCATCCCGTGTCAATATTCAAGTTAAGAACGTAACTGATCACAAGATTGTGTTGCCTGGAAGGACTGCACTTGGGCACTTACAACAGGTCAAGTCAGTGACCCCGATGGAAGTTCAAAAAAACCAAAAAAAGTCCGTAAGTGAAGAAATACAGGAAAACAACAAAGGCAAGAATACTCCCAATGTCGACGGGTGGTTACCGGACGTTGATTTAGACGAACTAGATGAATCACAAAAGGAGATAGCCAAACAAATGCTTATGGAAGAATCTGACAGTTTTGCACGGAACGATGATGATATAGGGTGTATTCATGAACTACAAATAAGAATTAATTTGTCTGGCGATACTCCTGTTCAAAAAACCTACAGGCCCATTGCAAAACCGTTATACCCAGAGGTTAAGCAGTACGTTGAAGATCTCCTGAATTGCAGATGGATACGAAAATCAAAATCTGCGTAATTCCTCGCCGGTCGTATGTGTCCGTAAAAAAGATGGGACCTTGCGCTTATGTATTGACTACCGCGAATTAAACCAACGAACTGCCACTGATCGCCATCCACTACCCAGAGTTCAGACAACATTAGAAAACCTAGGGGGAAACGCTTGGTTTTCTCTCCTTGATCAGGGCAAAGCCTATCATCAAGGTTTCATACACCCAAAAGACCAATAAAACACTGCATTTATCACCCCATGGGGTCTTTATGAATGGGTCCTGGTGCCCTTCGGCCTCAAGAACGCCCCCGCAGAGTTCCAGCGTTTTATGGAGGATTGCCTGGAAGGGATCCGCGATGACATTTGCATTCCCTACCTCGATGATGTAATAGTCTTCAGCCAAACCTTCGAGGAACATGTAGAACACGTCCGAACTGTAATAAGACGGCTTCGACAACATGGCGTGAAACTCAAAGCGAAGAAATGCAAGTTGTTCAAACGTGAAGTGCATTGTCTAGGCCGCATCGCTTCGGAGCAAGGCTACAAGATGGACCCCTCGAACATACAGGCAGTATTATCATTGAGAGAAAAACAACTCCGAACTGTTGGTTAGGTTCGTCAACTCTTGGGCCTACTAGGATACTATCGGAGATATATACCGGATTTCCCCCGACTAGCAAGACCACTATTTGACCTCCTCCAGTCGAATGAGCCCAAAGCGAAGAAATCACCACAAGTATCATCTAAACAGCATGTAACTTGGTGCGAAGAACACAAAATAGCCCTTGCGAAACTGTTGGACTTTTTGATAAGTGCTCCCATTTTAGCCTACTCCGATTATGACGTTCCATTTATACTCCACACTGATGCTTCCAAAGATGGTCTGGGGGCCGTCCTCTATCAGGAACAAGGAGGACAAGCGCGTGTCATCGGCTACGGGTCTAGGAGTCTAACACCTGCCGAGAAGAATTATCACCTGCATTCGGGGAAACTAGAGTTTTTGGCGTTGAAATGGGCGGTTTGCGAACAATTTCGGGACTATCTGTATTACGCTAAATCTTTCACCGTATATACGGACAACAATCCACTCACATATATACTGTCCACCGCTAAACTCAACGCGACTGGCCACCGATGGGTAGCAGAACTCGCCGACTTCACATTCACGATCAAGTATAGACCAGGCAAGACTAACCAAGATGCCGATACGCTATCGAGGATGCCATTAAACATTGAAGAATATATGCGTTCGTGTACGGCAGAGACGTCTCAAGAAACTATCAAAGCATCCATTACGGGAATACAAGCTCAGCAGAAAAACGAGACCGCTTGGATAACAGCCATAGTTCGCGATGCGGACGAAA
Source organism: Muricea muricata (assembly GCA_963855995.1). Lineage (NCBI taxonomy): Eukaryota > Metazoa > Cnidaria > Anthozoa > Malacalcyonacea > Plexauridae > Muricea > Muricea muricata. The sequence continues at coordinate 4,034,126 of OY979724.1, read as the reverse complement.
CATACTTTCCTGAATTTGTGCCAGAGTTGGGTGGGTTGAAGAAACTTGACTCTTTCGATATTGTTCTTGCACAGAAAGAAGATCCTAGTATCGGGAGAGTACGAGAACTGAAACTGCGAAACCATTATCCCAAGGGTGACGAGTTCAGGCGAGAAGCGTCCAACACCAAAGCGTTGCTTCGAGAGTGGAAGAAACTTCGGACAGGAGATGACGGAATTTTAAGGAGACAGAGAGGCCCGACGACACAGTTAGTGCTACCAAAAAGCTATCGCTCACATGTATATAACGAACTCCATCAAGAAATGGGTCATCTTGGTGCCGAACGTGTAATAGAACTAGCACGCGAACGTTTCTTCTGGCCGTAAGGACATAACACATTTTGTACGAAATGTGTGTGTAACTGCTTAAAACAACGACGACCTAATATTCAGAGAATCATTCAGCGAGTGTTGGAAAAGATGCATATAGTAACCTGAAGAATACTAAGAATTTTGTTCGAACTCAAACTGTGAATTTTAGAAATTTAATATATGTTAATTGTACCAAGGAACAAAAGAGTCATTTTACGCCTACTAACTTCTGTTTGTTAAATACCAGATCAGTAAATCGGAAAGAACTTTCCATTAAAGATTATGTGTCTGAAAATGATATTGATATTCTGGCAATAACTGAGACATGGCTTCAAGAAAACAATAATGATTTTTCCATTACAGAAATGTGTCCAACAGGATACCAATTTCACCATGTTAGAAGGAAAAATACACGTGGCGGAGGGGTTGGTTTGTTATTAAAGAAGCATATTAAAGTTAAAAAACAATCTCAGAAAGAATTTTCTTCTTTTGAGTACTTAGATGTTATCTTAAACAACTATAACATTTCTATAAGAACGATTGTCACCTACAGACCACCGCCATCAAAGGTCAACAACTTAAGAACCTCAATGTTTTTTAAAGAATTTTGTACATTGTTGGAACAAGTAATCATACTATCTGCTAATATATTGATAGTTGGAGATTTTAACTTTCATGTGGATAATACCAGAAATTCTGATACTATCACTTTTAATAAAATACTCGAATCGTTCAACCTGCAACAGCACGTTAATGAGCCAACCCACAAGCAAGGGCATACTCTGGACTTGATTATAACAAGAAATGAAGATAGATTAGTCAATGATATCAAAGTACACGATCCTGTAATATCTGATCATATGTCCGTACACTGTACATTACAGTTACAGAAACCACAACTACAGCAAACTGAAATTAACTATCGAAAATTAAATGATATAAACATGAGCAGTTTTAATCAAGACCTAGAAGTTTTGAATTTTGATGATGATCATGATCTCCCGGTCCTAATCGATAAATATGAGAATACTCTAAAAGAAACACTACAGAAACATGCTCCACTAAAACGACGATTAATAACTATTCGTCCTTCGTCACCATGGTATAATGAGGAGATTGGTAAAGAAAAAAGAAAACGTAGGAGATTAGAACGCCGGTGGCGCACGTCTGGATTATGTATTGACAGAGAATTATATGTTAAACAATGTGAAGTAGTAAATACTATGATAAAAAAAGCCAAAACAACGTACTACACATCAATAATTTCTAACAATGCACATAATCAGAAAGTGTTGTTTAAAAAAGTAGATAAATTACTACATCGAAAGCCCGAAAAGCAATATCCCGTTGCATCCTCAACGATTGAACTTGCAAATAAATTTGCAGATTTCTTTAGTAATAAAATAACCGCCATACGGAATGAATTAGTCACTCATCCCTCCTATTATACGCAATCAAATCAAGAGGAACAATATGTACAATGAGCTAAATTCATCAGTTTTCTAGACGTCGCGGAACATGAGATCAAACATTTCATTGATACCAATGGACCAATCGGAATCCATACCACCCACGACCATTCTGAACCCTCGCTAACCAACGACCAATCTAAGTCCCCACCTGTAACCCAATTTGAAATGCCACCGGAAACTCGTAGGAGCACGCGGACACGCCGACCACCCGAAACCCTCAAGTATTACGACTTTGGGACCCCCGGATATATACCAACGGGTATATCGACAGTACAGGCAAACCCAACACTTGCATTGTACCCCCCTCCATCCTGGACAGCACCACCAACAGTGCCATTTCACTGGTTCCCTCCACCTCCTACATTTTACCCTCAACATCCCGTGTTTACACCACCACCTGTAGTTTACCCACCCTTTTGGAACATAAACCCTCATCAATTTTACTGAAACTGGGTATTGCTATCTAAAACATTTTTATTGTTATGGAAAGTTACTTTGGCAGTTTGGTAAACATTTACTATACTCGTGTGGACACGAAGATTTAATATTACATTTTACTAATATGATAGTTACAGTAAGGGTCAAGATCTGGCCAGTCAACACTTATCTATACTTTGAATAGAAACGTTACATGTCGTGGCAGACACTTCATTTTAACGCGGAAGTGTGTGACGTATGTGAATACACGCGATTTTGAATAATAATCAATCCCACGCACCACGCGTGTGAACATGTGGAAGAGAGGACTGCAATAATACAAACAAGTGAAGATGGCATTGTTCTCGGAAAAATAACTGTCATTGTAGATTTATAGACACAAATAAAACTTTGAAAACCTTCCTCGATCACGTAGTTCGCTATTTACTCGGGTAACATATTCATGCACAAGAACCATGTTTAAAATCGTTTATAATTCACAAAACTGTCTTAATATACGTAATTATATAGCCATGGTCTCAAATTAAAGATTGAAATACAGTGGAACCCCGCCTTACGGCCACCTCGATAATACGCTCATCTCGATAATACGGTCACTTTTTTTGGTCCCGGCGAAACACCAATGCATTTTATATTAAAGTTACCCCTTTAATACGGCCACCCCGCTAATACGGCCAACGGGCACATTGCCGAGTCCCAAACTGACGAAATCACCCCATTAATACGGACATTCTAAATGTGTCTACAGACGGAAACATAATCCACCTATACGACCCTCATGTAATATGACACCGCACGTGTTAAAAATAGCATTCACTCGGACAAACATTGCGCGATTTATGTATAGATACTATTACACGAAGGCATAACTAGCGAGCAAAGTTTGGTTTTTTCCCGTTTTTACGATAGAAACTAGAGAAATTGTTGAAATTTATTACTTTGTTATTTAACGTATTCAAACGAGCAAAAAAGGTTTAAAAATTTAGTTTAACGGTGGATTATTGTGTTTGATTATTGTTGCCGTGTCCGAGTCTACTATGTTTAAGAGATGTGCTTGGGGTACATGTAAAACTGACTCGCGCTAAAGGTTGATAAAGGGTGGAAAAGTCATAAATTTTCACCCTTTTCCTTCCGAGAAAAAATTCAAAAAACGTAGGGAATTGTGGATTCGTTCTTGTAGCCGGGCAGATGACTTTAAATGTACGAAGGATAGGCTGGGTAGCTACATATGCATCTTGCATTTTGTGGGAGAGAACGGGCCGACCGACAAAGATCCAAATCCTGTTCCAGCTACAGCTAGTAGAGAAAAGATTTGTTATTTATGTGTATACTGTATGTCTACATATTACTTTTTATTCAGTAATTTAAAGTTCATTTACAGACCTACGCCATGGTAGACTGTTTTCATGTGTACATGACCTTAAGATGACCTAACGAGTACGACACATAATTTGCATTCGCACAATGTATAATATTTGGTGTTTTTTAATAGATCAAGCGGCTTTCTAGAAAGAAAAAGTCACCAACAAAAAGACTTTCCCATGGAAAAAGATTCAGAACAGCTGTAGATAGATCAGCCGCGGAAACTGTCTTGCTTATTTCATCAACAGAACCAAATTACAGCCAATGCTGTGGATGATGTCAGTGTCTAATAGATACTAACAAGGAGACTGTTCCTTTATTGCCTTCGGTTGACAACACAGAAAATAGCCCTAAATCTGAACCGTCTGATGTGAATAAAGAGCAAAATAATGAAGTAAAAATACTTAAAAATAAGTATCATTTGGTTCTGTTGATGAAATAAGCAACGTAGTTTCCGTGGCTGATCTATCTGCAGCTGTTCTGAATCTTTTTTCATGGGAAAGTCTTTTTGTTGGTGACTTTCTCTTTCTTTTAAGCCGCTTGATCTATTAAAAAAACACCAAATATTATACATTGTAAGAATGCAAATTATGTGTCGTACTCGTTAGGTCATCTTAAGGTCATGTATACATGTAAACAGCCTACCATGGCGCAGGTTTTTGAATGAACTTTAAATTACTGAATAAAAAGTAATATGTAGACATACAGTATACAAAAAAAAAACAAACTTTTTCTCTACTAGCTGTAGCTGGAATAAGATATGGATCTTTGTCGGTCGGTCCGTTCTCTCCCACAAAATGCAAGCTGCATATGTGGCTATCCTTCGTATATTTAAAGTCATCTGCCCGGCTACAAGAACGAATCCACAATTCCCTACGTTCTTTTAATTTTTTCTCGGAAGGAAAAGATGAAAATTTATAACTTTTCCACCCTTTATCAACCTTTAGCGCGAGTCAGTTTTACATGTACCCCAAGCAGATCTCTTAACCATAGTAGACTCGGACACGACTACAATAATCAAACACAATAATCCACCGTTAAACTAAATTTTTAAACCTTTTTTGCTCGTTTGAATACGTTAAATAATAAACAAAGTAATAAATTTCAACAATTTCTCCAGTTTCTATGGTAAAAACGGGAAAAACCAAACTTTGCTCGCTAGTTATGCCTTCGTGTAATAGTATCTATACATAAATCGCGCAATGTTTGTCCGAGTGAATGCTATTTTTAACACGTGCGGTGTCATATTACATGAGGGTCGTATAGGTGGATTTAAGACTCCAAGCATAGATGTAGACCATGACATCCATGTTATATCATGTTACTTATTGTATTCTTATTATAAAAGTAACGCATTTAAAACTTTACATATAGGCTTCAGTTAAAAGTGACAAAACTAAAGGTTTTTAACGTCGTTCATATAGTTATTAATTGGTATTGTAGTATCGTGTTGTTGCTGTGTTTTTGAAATAAATTTTTTAACATGGCTTTTATGTCACAATTGAAATTTGATATTATCCCGTTAATACGGTCATCCCGATAATACGGCCATATTATTTCGACCCGTTGGTGACCGTATTAACGGGGTTCGACTGTAAGTTGATATTACCATAATTCAGTGAAAGGTAGTTTGGAAACTCATTGGAATAACAACGTAATTTATTATTGTTTGCTATTCGGCACGTAAAGTTAAATAACTCATTTTGCAATTCAGATGAGTTTTTATACCTTGTTTGCTAACTTCGACAATATTATTACATAAATTCAAAGTATAATTTATTTACAGTTAGTTACACACATTTAGTTCAAACAATGCTATTTGACGGAATGATTAAAAAGTTTTTTAATCAAGTCAGTAAGTTTTCAATTCGAAATATTCATAAACATTGTAAATCCGATTAAATTTTAACAAGCAAATGTCTTTGCCACATCTCTTTAAGTGTATCATTTAAGGCATTGGATGACATATGCCCACGCGCTCGCCATCTTGGCATGCATGTTCTCCGCAAATTTGCCGAGAGCCATTATTCAGACAAAGTTTGATCTTCGCCCACCGGGAGCAGATGTTATTCCATTTCTTCTCTTGACAAGCTAAGTGGTAGCTATTAAAATACAACAGAAAAGCGGCATGCATGATAAACTTCTTCCCCATCTGCGTACTATATTTCGTTTTTTTTCTCACTTTTACATCACGAACCCTGCAGGCAGTACTATTCCTTTACTATCGAACAAACCTTTTTCCACATAGCCTCACCGATAAATTCTCGCAAACTTCTTCGATGAGAAAAATGAGAAAAAAGACTTCAGGTGCGCACATATACGTGTGATTCAAATATCCACTCAAATATAGTTACCAGACAGTGATCAGGAAAAGGCAGTGATAATCTGATAATGGTAGGTTTGGATCAAGTCCGATCCCTCGGACCTCCTATAGCGATCCAAGTGGTGGTAGCCCAAAGCAGTACTTATAGCCCAAACTCATAGCAAAACCTCATAACGAAACAACATTTATTTGAGAGTGTTTAACCCGAGCTTCATAAACACAGCAAATCCAAGTCCACTACGCTGCCTTCACACTAGAGTGATGTTCAAATCTATATTTAAACAGTCTTTTAATGAGATAAATTGCCCGCTTTCTTCTCAGCTTTACGTTCGATGGTTCGTCGGCGACTGTCCACCCCATTATCGTACGCAATGCACTGATGATGCAATAGAGTGATAACGCAAATATGAAACGTATAACCATAACGTGCCAGTATTGTGTGGAATAATGGCCATCGATTTCGTGATAACCATGATATCTGTCGTGCAAAACATAAAAGAGACCAGGTTGTATGTTTCATTATAATAAAGTGACCCGATACTGCAAAGTGATTTAGCGATATCGCGAGGAAGTTGTAACCTGGCAAAACATTCTGTGGACTAGGTGCGCTTTTAAATTTGTATGTATCCTATAATTTCGTCTTAATAGTCATCCCCGCCCTAAAAATCACTGCATGACATCACTACTTTTAAAAAATCCGCGCATGCCTGAGATCTCGAAAAAGTGCAGCGAATGCAAACGTAAATTGTATAGACTGAAGAAAAAAATGGTATGGGGACAATGATTAATTCGTGCTTTGCTTAACTTTGGGTATGATTATCAGGGGGAAAATAAAAATTTGCTGGGTTTCTTGAAAATAAAAGGAAACGTGAATTAATAGCCAGTAGTTTTCCTTGGTTTGGCCTCTTTCACTCAAAGAAAATAACTTGTAAGAAACTGATTTTTGTCGAACTTGAAGAAACACAGCAAGAAAACAATGTTCCCTCTCAATGTTCGTTCGTATGCAGGAAATATTAGTGGAAAGTGTAAAACCTTTATATGTAACAAAGCATTAAAAATGGGTAAATCAACATTATTCATACCTGCAAAATGTTGGCAGGTTTTTGTAGTCTTTTATCGTGGAGTTTTCAATGTTAGGAAGCCAAGATATATTGTAGAACGACAGGCTGTTGTTCACGTATCCATTGAGGCTACCATCCATGCTGTAGCTAAACCGATATACCATCTTTGGGATAAAATTTGTCGTCATTGCTATAACAAGCGCGTTGACTAGAACTGACCACTCGGCAAGATGCTCCAAAATGTCTTGCCACGCCCCTCTGGCAGCAGCCATTCTGGGAAAGGCTCGTCTTTGGAAATGTGTGTATTTCATAGCATCAAGCCGGATCTCCACAATCAAGTTAATAAAGGCGATCAGTGGCGCCAGAGGAAATGCAGCTGAAAACATCATCACAAAACCCAACTGTAGAACTAATCGAAGAAAAATGGCAGATTTAACAAAATATTGGTATACGTATTATAGATATTGGTATATATTAATTTCAAAACACTCAATCTATTTTTGTGAACGTTACCAACTGCATGTAGTGGTAACTATCAACATTCCTAGTTAAACCAGTGTCGTTATGTGACTTCACAAGTAAAAGAAAAAAAAGCCCCGAGAAAATTGTTAGCGTTTATCCCCCTCTCCACACAATGTCGACATATGAATTAAATCCATGCTTGAATGAGGTTACATTTAAGTCGCGAAAACATTGTATGAGATAAGTGCTTACATTTCAGTATGTAGTTTACCTTTTTCTACCAAGTTTACCTTTTTCTTGAAGAAATTTCGTTAGTGTAAGAATTATAGTTTCTATAACTTGTGTCAAAGCGATTAGTTTTTCTCAAGGGAAAGTTACCCTTTAAAGAATGTCTTAATCCTAAATTCCAACCACATGTGCATGGCATTTTAGTCAAATGAACCATGCAGGAATCCTTAACATCGTTAATTTAAAACGTATATTGACTAGGGTGTGTATAACAGTAAAATATCGTGTTCACCTATTTCCATATATTCCCAAAACAGCGTGTTATCCGTTGGTGTTAGGAAGTATTCTTGCTGCCATGGTAACAGATTATTGTACAAATTTTTATATTTTCGAACGGCCAAGCGCTTCACCAGATAACTAAATGAAATTATATGGGTTCATTATGGTGCACTTGGTAGCTCCAGCAGTACTACGATGTTTTTATGGGAGTGCAAAAAGATTTTGGACGAAACGTAAGCTAAACGAATTTTGCTTGTGCCAGATGGCTATACCGTAGACCAGTTACTCCAGTTTCAATGTCTTCTTTAGAAATCCGGAAAGGAAGGTCTCTAATTAATGTAGGGATAGAGCTTTAATTGGCGGGGGGGGGGGAGGTGTTTAAAGCCCCTGTGTACGGCCTTGTTAGGCTGCGCTACTACATTCAAAACTAAATCTAACTTCATTATTTTCAGATTTTTATTAGTTCTAACCTATTTTTGCCAGAAACGTTGCTGTAACAGGAAACCTAAACTGAAATAACTTTATTCACCATGTATCAACTTCAATGCCTGCGCTAGAGATCGATTTAGTAAAGCAATTATGCACGACGTAGGAAACCTAATCTCTGTCACTTTGTACTGCTACTAAAAGTGGAAAGTTTCAAGTCCAGATACTTACGGTTTTGAGATCTCGCTTATATTCTGAAGAAACATTTGGCCGATCATAATAACTGCGAGCTGAATGCACAATTCCATTGAGCAACCTTGAACCGGGCAACCTTCCAAACGATTTACGTATTTCGTATAGCTAACATAGCTCCCCACCGTCCCCGTGAAATGTTCCGTCTTGAAGAACGCGATATAAAACAGAGAGGAGTACCAGTTCACGAACTGAAAAGCAAACATCTTGTATGTGAAACTGTTTTCCCATTGCGATTGTGTGCGAGGATTTTCAAAATTCGTCAACTTCTTTGCGATTGGTGTATACACCCAACTCATCACGTTTATACAAAGTAGGGTCATTATTCCAGCTGTAACATCATTTATTACCCTGGCTTGGTTGTTAGTGCGGGTAATAAGAGCCGTATAGACAGCACTGCGGTATATAACCACACCCAATAGCCCAGCTAGCGATATGCATATCATAAATGTAACAGATACCACAACAAATGAATATCTATAACACAGTGTAGCCATTGGTATGTACTGTTCTAATTGGCCTGTCGCGATATTCTGACGAACGGTCTGAACTTTTGCGACAAATTCGGGTCGCGATGCTTCGTCAGTTTTTTCGATGTCATACGTTTGGCATTGAAATGTTAATTTGGCGTGGTGCCTGTTCCAGAACTTTGTCAAAAACAGCGACCATATTGAAACCAACACTGCTAAAACTGTTGCCATCTCATTGTCGAAAACGTAAGCGAGCTTCGTACTTTCACAAACTTGTTGCAAATACCAAAAATCGCATTTCTCGCACTGTGGGCACATCAAGTAATTGGTGGCGTTATTTTGATAGCAAATATCTTTCACGGGTTGGCAGTTGGCTAGCGTTAGAGCACCATATGCCAGGACCATCAGGCTAAGTGTGGCCAAAGGCCATAAATACCAAGCACAGAATCCCAGCCAGATAAAGTAGAAGGCGACAGATGTGCCTAAATACGATCTCACTGTGTTGATTGGTTGCTTCTTGTATAAACGTCGAAACGAGGCCCAATCTTTGGACAATTTTTGTCGACCTGAAAACGAACGGTTGGGAATATTAGTAGTGAGCGCTTTGTGAATATTGTTTGGTTCCTGAATAGGGACAAGAGAACCGAGCTAATCATTGTAATCAAGTCCATAAAATGTGAGGGATGGAATGAGAAGGCTGCTTTCCACCCAGGAAAATCGTCTTTAGGAAGGAATCAGACAGCAAACTTTAATTTGTCTCTGAACTCTTAGAATAACGATTACTGTCTTTAAAGTTGCATAATCAACCACAATGCAATGCATGTATTTGTTAATATCAGGGTTGTAAATTTTGCGAAATATGTTCTCTCCTTGTATTTGCCTTTTTTTTCTTTAACGGCACTATTAAATGACGATTTGACTGCAGCTGTTGTAATAGGAAATGTAAAGCATAAGCAATTGTACGCATTGAATGTGGTTGATCATGCTTCTAAGACTAAATATTCATTAACTAATAAGACAAAATTTTCGTCAGGGATTCTTCAGTCACCAAATTATGGGTTTTTTGTTACGTTCTACAACACAATGCATCTCTTACTTAGTACACTGTTCATTTACCGATCCGATGGACAAAGTCAAGGTCGCAAAAGTATATAAACTACGCTAACGACTTAAACAACCTTGTCAGTGCTTAGATTAGTGTGCTGCCTTGCCAAGCCCTGCAGCAAACAGTCAATCTGGTAGGCTACCTTTATTCCGTTTCACCGACACGTCGTTTCCGGATTCGTGTGGAGGATAAACGGCCTTAAACACTTGTTGATTTATCAAACTTTTGACGCCAAATTCCTTGTCGGAAAAATACGTTTCGTCGAGGATCCGTTCCACCACAGCTATACGATCTACCCCGGTAAAGTGTTCTCCCTTCGACAAAAATTTCTCGGCATAGTGTTTAACGAAGGGTGCAAGTAAAAAACAACGCCGACCGTGGTTAGTTATTTCTTCATCTCGGTAGATGAATGGAAGGGAGGCAATGGCGACGTCCATTTCAGAATTTTTTGAAAGCAGGGAGAACGGCAGTTTGAGTTTCATGTCTTCGGCTTTTCTCTGTAGAGTGTCCAATGGGGCGTGTAGTTTGACGAAGTACGTGTCTGTGTCCTGAACATTTAAACATAAAGATTGTATGTTTGTTAGAACGGTGATCTTAAAATTCTACTAAGGAATGTTCCATCCTCCAGATGGGATCAAAGGAGAGGAAGCTTGATTGTGTCTGTATGTTCTCATTCCCTCTCGTAAGGAAGTTTTCCGAATGCAAACGGACCTTAGGGAGGCGATCGTTATTGCAGAGAGTATTTTAAGGCTCTAAATGGATATAGAGACGTCAAAATAAAATATGTTTTCATAATCCGTCTTATAACAAGGCAATCCTTTACGAATCTTCGATTATTTTACCTGACGCTTACCGGCATTGAAGCAAACAAAGTATTTTGACATTATTTTTTGGCTTTGACAAAATAGAGCAGAATGCAAACAATAAAAAAGGCCAGCAACTCCTTAGGCAATTTGTACAGATATTCTTTTTCCCGTTTCGCTTAGAAAAAAGAAAATTACGCACCAAATGCTGTACTGTCTCAATTTCCGTTTCTAACCCATTCGTGATTAATTCTTCCATAAATCTCTTTCTTATTTTTCCGCTTGTTGTATCCTTCGTACTCGACAGGGTTTTCTTGCAGCGAAACACCAACACCACGTCAATACTTCGTTCGCCATCTCGAAAACACGGGCGTTCGTGTCCAGTAAGCGCAAGGTATTTGGTTGTCTTTTTGCTGTAGCAACCTACGATTAAGCAACAATTGGAGTTATAGTGGGGACTTAATAAAACTGGATTGACTGACAATGTTTGGCCGCCCAATGTCCATACTGCATGTTCAATGATGGATCAACAATATTGTTCAGTGTACCCAGGTTTGACAATATTACGAACAATATGTAGGCAGGAAAACAATGTTAAATATTTTGATAAGAGTTTTTATAAACGACCACTTCAGCGCGGGGAAATGAAGTAGTCGCCAAATATATTTTGTAGTAACATTTTGTAGTGCAGTAAACCACGAACGAAAATATTCAGCAGACGCGGATTTGTGCGTTGGGTTACCATGATCCAGTGACGCGACCCAGTCAGAAATATGAATTCAATGATGGCGGACGTCTAAAATCTACTGTACTAATCAAGGTCAAATTCTACATTTTCCTAGCAGATCGTTTCGCGAAACAGTATCAATTCCCTGCCGGCACTATCCCATTCCGATACGTTGGGTCGGTTAACATCAAACAGCCATACTTTGCAGCAGTGTACATTATAGTGTAAGCCAAAATTTGCAGATGAAAGATGAATGCGAATTAAAGTAAAAATGTTGTTGAAAGCTAAAATGTCGATATGATAGACGTTAAAACCAACTTTAAAAACCATCAATGAAGTATGTGTATAAAGAATAGCGTAATTAGATTGAACAGCACCTTGTTTTGATTTATAAACTACCCGGCGAGAAAAGGTTTTTCCTTACTTTCAAATTTCTGTACACAAACTGCCTGAACGGAATTTTCATGTTCATTTCTACCATAATTTTCGATATTGTTTCTCCCTGAAGAAGTCGCCATGTCGACCAGAATATCGCAGATTTTCGGCGGTTGAAGTCTTGATCGGGTTTTGTGTCACAAAGCTGTAGACTGCATGTATACTTCATAATCATTTGAGTTATGGACGAAACAATGCGAAACACAAAAGATATGATACGAATGGCTAGTCTATATTTCATCCTATTGTCGAAAATACAGAGTGTACTTAAAGAAAGTAGACGACCATTGAAATTAAAATTAGCACCCAACCCCTATTGTATACAAAGTGTACCATGAAAACTGACAGTATGAAAATGATCTTATTGTTATGATTTGAATGTCCGTCAATATTTATGCTAATCCCACAGTTGCATAAACTTCTGCTTATGAAATTTAAAATAACACCTACTGCCATAAAAATCAAAAGTACAATTTTAGCGGAGGGGGGAGGGGGGAGGACAAGGATATTTTCGTCACCCATGGTTAACGTTATTTGCGTTTCGTGATTAAGACAGTACAATTCCGTGAATCGTGAGTGAGCTGGCTAGGCCATTTTATTTGATTATTTATAAATTTTTAAGTCCAATACTCGGCTCCAAATAAAATATCAAAACATTGGCTTTCCGCTTCATTCAAATAATTTCCAATTCTCTGAAAGGTAACGCTAGAATGAATGATTGCAATTTCAGGTGTCATTAAAAGGTATGACAATCGAGTTCAACCAGTAAGATAAGTCGTTTTAACCACTTAATTAAAAATTTATACACAACCATAATGCTACATTCCTGAATTATGACCACACAGATAGATCTCTACTCAGTCGCTCCGATCTTCACTTAAACCGAGAAGGTGATAGGACACTAAGTAGTATTTTCTGTTCCTATTTAAAGTCATCAGCAAGAGTAAGCTGCACTGGAATTGCACAAAACTCAGCGGGGAGTACGAATAGTATGGGGCTTTTTCACCAAGCCTTTGGACATCAGAACAGAGAATGGAGAATGTACTTGAAACATGTGAATCAAAAGATGAAGAAGTTGAATGTAACAATGTGCCACTAGCCTTAATTCCATTCCCAATGAAAAAGGTTTGAAAATGACTTTTCTTGACATTGTTAGCTTTCTCGCCAAAATTGACGAAATAAGATACTCAATGTCAAATAAATTAATTGATCTCTTTGCTTTCAATGAGACTTGTCTTGATCCAAATATAACAAATAGTATGATTCACCTCAATGTTTATTATCTTATTAGAAAAGACAGGTCAAGAAATGGAGGTGAAGTTTGCATCTACTTGCACAGTTCCATTAACTGCAGCATAAGAAATGTACGGTGGCCCACAACGGCAACGCCCAATTTGTTTTTTAGTTTGGTGTTTATGTGATTTCTTTTCTAGCCGAAATTGTTCTTTTCTTTTTCAAACCGACTTTTTCAGTGAGAAAAGAACAATTTCGGCTAGAAAAGAAATCACATAAACACCAAACTAAAAAACAAATTGGGCGTTGCCGTTGTGGGCCACCGTAAATACTCGATTATTTCTCTTTCATCTTCAGAATCACTGGACGCATTCGACATTTTAATTATACCTATTTAGACCACTTTTTGCAATCGAAAGTCAAGGTGTTTTTTATAAAACGTCACGTAAATATCATCCTCTGTAACACGATCAGTAGTGGTCAGTGGTAGCTCACGTGAAACCACAAATTGAAATTTCTGTCGAAAAAAATTTCCGTTTGAAAAACATTTTCTGTTTGAAAACAAATTTCGGTCGAAGATGAATTTCTGCTGGAAAAAAAATGATTGTCAAAAGCAAATTTCTGTTAAAAATAAATTGCTGTTGCAACAAATTTCGGCTGGAAAAAAATTTCTGTCGGAAATAAATTTCGGTTGAAATCAAAACTTCGCTTGTAAACAAAGACTAAATTTATCGGAAAAAAATTTCTCACTGAAAAAGTCGGTTTGAAAAAGAAAAGAACAATTTCGGCTAGAAAAGAAATCACATAAACACCAAACTAAAAAACAAATTGGGCGTTGCCGTTGTGGGCCACCGTAAGTTTCTTCTGAAATAGAAGCTGTTTGTATTGAAATTATTAAGCCGCATTACAAACCATTTTTTGTTACAACAGTATATATAGACCACCCATATATTGCATCATCAGAATTCTTAGAATATTTTGAAAAACTGATCAAAGTTATTGATAACGAGAACAGATAAATGTATATACTTTGGGACCTGAATTGTGATATTCTTAAAGATGATACGAAGTCTCTGTACGAATTGTATCAACTATCAAAAGTGAAAGATAATTAAACCTACCGGAATTACTATAACAACAAGAAGTTTAATAGACCACATTGTATCTAATACAATTCTGATTCTGGTGCTATTCACACGAATATCAGCGATCATAGTCTACTATTTGCTATTAGGGAAAAAAACTATTTGCACAGGAAGTCAGGCCTCGGCGATTCGTCGATAAAGTTTCTGAAACGTTCTCTTATCGTAAAATTTTTTTAAACACGAGCTTTCGACTGCCAGTCCGCAGTTTTCAACAGGAAAGTGATACTAAGACTGCAGACTGGCAGTCGAAAGCTAAATAAATTTTAAATAAGTTTAAATAAATTTTACGATCAGAGAACGTTTCAGAAACTGTATTTACAATCATTGGAACATTACAACATTACTTAGAGATAGCATTATAGTGCTATAGTCAGGGAGGCAGAGGTCATTTTACCTACCTTCTCGAGGGACAAATCCATTTTGCTCTTAAATTGTCCGTTACATACATGCCTAATATAACAATTCTGAATGTTGTTTGGCCCAATTTATCTTGTGGGCTTCGATCAACACGTTTTTATTCAGTTTTATTATAAAACTATTATGTGGTCAAAAATAGCAAACTTTCAAGTTCATTCATTTGAAAAATGACTTGTATCACCAGAAAGCTTATAAAAAACAACATATAAGACATCATTACGGACACCCTGGTTTTTCAAGCTGTTTTCGAGTTATTGCTGCTTCAAAACGGAAAATGTCCTAAAATGGCGCTAATTTCCTGGGCACTAGTCTGAAAATAAGTTTTCGAACGCTCATAACTCAACAAAAATGTGGAAAATAAAAGTAATCATAATAATGTGTTATATGTAGTTTTTTATTACCTTTTTGATAACGTAAGTGGTTTTTTCTAGAAATAAGTTCGAAATTTCGCCTTTTCTGACAATAATATAGTTTTATAGAAAATTTAAGAAAAAACGTGTTGGCTGGAGCCCACAAGAAAAATTGGGCCAAACAACATTCAGAATTGTTATATTAGGCATGTAACGGACAATTTAAAAGCAAAATGAAATTGTCCCTCGATATGGTAAGTAGACATGTATTTTTGTACCTCTGCCTCCCTGACTACTACATTACATTATGACGAGCTACCTACACAGAGTACTTCAATGAGTCAACGGAGAAAAATTGGGCTCACCATAGTGTGCGCTTTCACGCGACGTCATAAATTTCACTGGGGGTCAACTCCAAATCGATACACAGTAACACTGTCATTGGAGGGAAATATTTTTTACTCTGTGTGTTGAGCTTTTGTTCGGCAGCAAATATGTGCAGCTTCGTGAGATTTGTACTGCAAAATGCCCTAGTGAAACCCAAGAATATAGTGCATGCTAATATTACTAATATGATATTCTCACAGTATACCTGGTTATTAACATGTTCAAAATCGGGTAGACAAAGTGAATTTTCCCAATGCACAAATCCTATACATATCACAACTCTCGTACTCAGGGCATTACAGTATATTCGCTATTTAAAAGGAGGAGGGGGGGGAGTTGGGGAAAGAGAACTGACAAAAAAGTTTTGACTGAGATCGTGGCAAAACGTTTTTTGTCAGTTCTCTTTCCCCATCTCTGCCCCCCCCCCCCCCCCCCCTCTCATCATCGTGCAACCTCTATGGTGCAACATAATTACGCGATGCCTGGAATTGGAAAATTAAAAAAGTACGATGTATCCTCTGCGTTGTATCTATGAACTTTGTATGGTCGATCAATACCTCTTGTATTTACGATGTTTAGCATTTTTCGGTTGACTGCTCTTCTGCAAAACGCTCTGGAAAATTAATACGATACATTGTATTCTGCAGTGTTTCATTTTATTAACACCCGACCGGTCGGACAGAGTACGGTATGTGTATAAGCATTTGTGTATTATTCTCTATATAATTCATCTACTAATCTTGAATGTTTGCCAGCGCGCTTCGAGTATATTGTTCTTGTACAGGGAGGCGGCTAGTCGAAGTACTTTCGTGTGCTGCATTTAGGTGAATACGTTGTCCCTCTATTAACTGTGGTTGTCTGAAACACTTTATTTTTCAGTGCGAAGATAATGTGACAGTTTGTAGTTGCATGCATGCCTACTGTCACTGCCAAATTTTGACGGCTTTATGTGTTATAACGGTGTTCATAAACAAACACACTTATTATTGATCTGCCGCACCCGAGAGCTAATTCGCCTGACCGAAGGTTTTAGTGAGGTTTCTAGTGTAGGCGGCTATGTTCATTTTTACATTGCCACAGATGACGTCGAATCGACGTTATTTCCTCAACCCATCCCGGATAACGTGAAGTGTTTATATTCAGTTGTATTCCGATCTCTATAAACACAGGATTTTTTACTTTATTGATACCGTCATTGGCGCATTTTTATTACAAAAGTATGTTGGTTTTATATTTGAGAAAATTATTTATTTACAACTAAATCAATATTTGGTTGAAAATAATATCCTTTCTGTTCATCAATCTGGCTTTAGAAAAGGCCAATCTACAGCTACATCGTTATTAAGTACGACTAATTCATGGCTTATCAGCATGGACTCAGGCTTAATAAATGGGGTTGTGTTTCTCGATTTGTGCAAAGCTTTTGACACGATCGATCATGAAATTTTAATAAATAAATTATATTTATATGGTGTCAAGGGCTCTGCATCGATATGGTTTAGATCATATCTTACGAACCGAGAGCAAGTTTGTAAAATTGATAACATAATTTCTACATCTCAGACTGTCAAATGTGGTGTTCCTCAGGGATCAAATCTTGGGCCTCTCCTCTTCTTGTTATATATGAATGACCTTCCGAATTGTTTGGTAAATTCTGTACCTGCTATGTTTGCCGATGACACAAATATTACTATTTCTGCGGAAACAGCCAAAGATTTAGAAGAAAAATTGAATAATGAATTAAATAATGTACACAATTGGCTTTTAGCTAATAAATTAACCGTAAATGTTGACAAAAGTGAATATATGTTAATAGGGTCGCGGCAGAGATTAGCGGGTATCGATTGCGAACCAGCAATTAATTTAGGAGGGAAAAACTTAAGGCGTGTTTCCAAAACAAAAAGTTTGGGAATTTTAATAGATGAAAATTTGAATTGGAATCAGCAAATTGATAGTATTAGTAAGAAAGTTTCTCAAGGGATTGGTATTTTGAGGAGAGCTAAGCATTACATCTCACAACAATCTCTTGTGACACTTTATAAATAATTAGTTCAACCATACTTTGATTATTGCTCGTTAGTTTGGGGCAATTGTACCCAAACATGCAAAGATAAGTTGCAAAAGCTGAATAATAGAGCAGCAAGAGTAATAACGGGAGACACATATGAGGTACGTTCAAGTGAAATATTGTTAAAGTTAAAATGGGAAACATTAGATAAAAGAAGAGAAGAACAAATGATATGTTTGGTTAATAAGGCTTTAAATCATATGTGCTCTCCTGCTATTGCATCAATGTTTCAAATTACGAATAACGAGAACTATAATCTGAGAAGCAACAACAAAATGTTAATGTTGTCAAAACCTAAAACTAACGCCATGAAAAGAAGCTTTAGTTATGCGGCAGCTAAGGTCTGGAACAGCCGAGTCAGAGATACAGTTGTATCACAAAGTTTAAATTGTTAGTTGATTGTAAATATTTTGCACTGTTGCTTTGGGAATCTTTTTTATATTTTTTATATCTAATATCTTAATATCTTAATATTATAGCACTCCCAAAGTAGCGGTGTGTGTCTAATTTTGACAGCACGGCCTAATGGAAAACAACCAATTTATTTACTTAATTAATTATTTTTCTTGTATATTTCTAGTATAGTATAAGTAGTTTAAACAGAGTGGAAGTAGTAATTTAACATATAGGTTGATTAGTTACCGTGTGAAAATAAGTTTAAATAATAATAATAATAATAAAAAATAGTGCTAGGATTTTTACCCTACTTGCTAATTCTATTTCCTAAGAAGAATATGATATAACTATTATGTTTATAAATAAAAATACAAAAGCTGCTTTGTATTTGCATAAACTTTGGACATAATTTATCATGTTGCCACGAGGTTATTGAGATAAGGTCGAGGAGTGTACACATAAACCCGATTAGACTTTAGGGACTGTTCATATTATTTATGGGAGAGGAGGGGTGCATGATAAAATTAGGGGATCCTGCAATTTTTTGAAAGAAGTTGGGGAGGGGCTTCAATCTGTTCAAACATGAATAGAGAAGGACCTTAATCATTGTCACTATATTGACTACACGATGATTCACTGTTGCCTTCATGCCTGTTTACATCTCTAGCTGTGACAACAGCTTGCAGTGGCAGAGTAGCTGCCTTTTCATCAGAATGCATTTCAAAGTACTTTCCATTGTGTAAGGTACTTTCTATTCAAAAAAATTCTCAGTTAATCTTCAAAAGGGGGCAGGGGGCTTAGAATATGTTGCTAACCAAAGTGGGGACCTGAAATTTTAGACTAGGAGTTAAGACCTAATTCCAGTCCTTGCAGAAACCAATTTGCAGCAAGCTTGCAAGTAATTTCATCCGACCTGCGAGAACTGGACATGCTAAAGAGCATGTAAATAACTGCCTAGCGCTTCAGGTTGAAGAAGGAGCCATTGATGAATAGATTTTCCCCCACATAGATGAATAGACTTTCCCTCACATAGATGAATAGACTTTCCCCCACATAGATGAATAGACTTTCCCCCATGTAGAAAATCACTGTAGTTTTGCCCAATTTTTGCTATACATCATATGTTCTTTGCCCTTGTGACCATGGAAACTTGATAAGTGAGGGGGGTGGGGAGGGGCTAATATTCATACATTATACAGGTAACTCAATGAAGGTTGCCCTTCCAAGCATACAAGGAATGACAGGTTATTCCTTATTTTCACATCTTAACTTGGAGTTATTTCTTTGGAACAGCATTTGTTTGAAACAAGATTTACTAACATGCTACAAACTAAGGTAATTCCCTGTGAGTAGCACTGTAAATAAACAATAATCCATCATCCCTTGTGCGTACCTTAACTGCTGTATTCATGCATGTTCTAGTTATAGCTATGGCTGTTGACAATCTTGCAAGTGCGTTGGGTAATCCAGGCAAGTTTCAAGTGATTCTCTATATAATGCTGTGTTGCAACACCTTCTATGTTTCGTGGAACCATTTGGGGATGGCGTTCATGGGAGCAAAAACGAAACATCACTGCCACGTGAAAAATGCAACAAACGTTGTCGAGGTTGTGCCACTTGTCAAGAAAGAAGGAAAGACAGTATGGGATGGATGTAATGTGTATTTAAATATTAGCACAAAGGAAAAAGAACCTTGTCAGAATGGGTGGACATATTCTTTGAATGATAGGGAGCAAACCATTATATCTGAGGTAACTATCAAATGAATGCTTATTACTCACTGTTTTTATAGACATACTAGATACTTTGTAGTTTTAAACACTGAGATGAAGAGGGGCTGTTGCTTTACACATGTTTTGATTTTTTATTGTTTTCATTTTATTAATTGATTGCCAAAGGCAGGATTGTCACAACACTGTAAGCCAGCTACTGTGGGTCATAATATTACCTATACCCCTGTTAATTTTTCCTGAAGGAGGTACCCTGAGGAAACCACAATGTTTGCAGCATTGACTTATACACTTTTCACATGAAGATTGGCTTCAAGAAACTCAACCTTGGAGGTGAAGAGCAGGTGGTCTAACCACTTCACCCTTTAAGCTCTATTTATCAACCGTATTCATTCTGTTGATGTATTTACTTAACTATTTCCAATCAATTTACCAATAACAGGAGTCTTTCTCAAAATTGGGAGGTGTCACATCACAGCACCCCCCCCCCCCTCCCTTCCCTCCCCACACACTCTCTAAAGTTGGAAGTTGCCACCAGCCACCAACCTATACTAACAAGCTAATGTAAGTGGTTGGTTATAAGAATAAAAGACAATGAACTATAGAAATTGGTTTTCTAAAGAACGAATCACAAACAATGATGACTTTTGTTGTAAAAGTCCAATCATAAAGCTGGATTATTTTAGGTCGGAAGTTACTCAAAGTTTGCACATAAGTTAATTTGCACTTTTTCTCAGGACATTTTTAATAACAAGGTTGCGATGGCACCAGACCAGACATACCCCACAAAATTAAGCTTGAGAAATTTGACCATGTGAATGTTGTGTTTTACTTATAGTGGGATTTGGTCTGTGATGATGCCTACAAAGCCAGCCTTGCAACAACAATTTATTTCTGTGGTGTCATGCTTGGTGGTCTGGTGTTTGGAACTTTGTCGGATAAATTCGGCAGACGGCCAGTGCTCCTATTCTGTTTGTATTCACCCAGTATTCTCGGCATAATGATATTTCTTATAAGAGACTATATAGCGTTTGTCATACTGCGTTTTGTTTTGGGACTTGTTCTGCAGGTACAGTAGTAAATTGAGTTGACTTCTCGGGTTTTGATAGAGAATGGGTTGATTTCTCAAAAAAGTCCTATGCCTATTGCCTTTGCCTTGTTTTATTTCACAACCATTCAACATGTTAGATTCGACATGTTGAAAACTTGTTACAAACTTAACAGGAATATACATACCTGTGCTTCTAACTGGAAGATTTATACACAAGCTTAAACTGTAACATTGTTACAGGTAACAGGTATCACGTCTAAAAACTAACATGATATGGACTTTTCGTAATTGATTCACTATTCTCGGTCCTTAAAGTTCCTTATTCCAAGTCCTTGAGTTGCATCTTCAATTGAAGATGAGAACCCTTAAACAAATAAACGACAAAATAAATTAACATCCAGCACTAATAATAGGTAGACTTGTGAGCGCGATCGACATCTGAAAATAGAACAAAATACAGCGTAAATGACAACAACTGCAGAAGCGGAAATGGGGCACTTGAACTTCGTGCGCTTTGACTGTAAAAGATGTCTTTGTATTATTTCAGGGTCTTCAAGCAGCATTTTACATTGCAATAGTTGAGTTGTTTGCTTTGAAATATCGCAGCAAAGTCGGTACGATACAAGCAAATTTCTGGGCTATAGGAGTGATGCTTCTGGCCTTAATTGCGTTCGTCATCCAAGACTGGAAGTACATACAGTTATTTATAACTCTGACGACATTATTTCAGATTGGGTTGATATGGTAATTATTTTAATTGCTTAAAAATAGAGGAAGCACACAACCAAACAAAAAAACGAAGAAACCATGATTAAAGCAACATCTGTACAAATTTGTATTTCCAAACCACTACGATCCTGTGCTGTCATCTTAACCATCACTATCAGCACGATCACTTTTCTTTCACCATAACTGAACTATCACCATAATTATACCACCTCTTCCCCAATATTGCTTTTATCGCTACCACTATATCTACCATGATCTCCACCATTACCATGATCAGCAAAATTAACCATCATCATCACCTCTATATCCACCATGATCACTATCACTACCATTAGCATGATCATAAACGTCAACCATCATCGTTACCACTATATTCACCATGATCTCCGCCATTACTATAACCATGATCATCACAATTTACCAGCATCATCACCACTATATCCACCATGACCTCAACCATTACTATCAATTTGATCATCACAATCATCATCATCACTACGATATCCGCCATGATCTCCACCATTACTATCGCCATGATCATCACAATTAACCATTATCATCACTACTATATCCACCATGATCTCAACCATTACCATCACTATGATCACTACAATGAACAATCATCAACACAACGATCAACATTCCAACAACAATATTTATCACACCCATTTTCCACCTCCGTCAACAACAATAACAAAGACAGTAACAGCACAACATCAACAGCAGTGACAACAACGTTGATAACAACAATAACAAAAAAAACATGTCTATCACTGCCCATCAAACACCATGTTTTTTAGTATAACAGATTTCTTCAACTGGTGTTTCCTTTAGGTTTCTACCAGAATCATTTCGCTGGCTTATAGCACAGGAGAGATTTGATAAAGCTGAAGAGATCGTCACAAAAATTGTTAAATTCAATAATCTAGAATTTCCTCGGGATATTTTCGACGATGTTGTTGAGAATAATAAAACTGAAGAAAGAGATCCGTCTGGTAAAAAATACACCATCATCGATCTGTTCAGATTTCGTGTGTTGAGAAAACGTTCTGTGATTTTAGCTTGGATATGGTAAATATTTTAAGCCTATAGGAATTTTAAGGGACTTCATGACACTGCAATTAAAAATTAGTGGAAATAAATAATAAAATCCTTTCGCATCTTTTTCATATCTTGCTATATTGTTGAGATATTTTGACTTAAACATGTAAGCTTCCTGCCATCTTGGCTTAAACATGTAAGCTTCCTGTCATCTTGGCTTAAACATGTAAGCTTGGATTATTAAAGGATAACGACACGAGGAAAACGTCACAGACTTGCTGCAAGTTGTCAATTTTACGGGCTTGTTGTGGTTTGTCAATAAGTTGCAACAAACGTGTCAATTTTATCCTGACCACGTAGCTCAGTTGGCAGAAGATCGGGCTAGCATTCTTAGAGTCGTAAGCTCAACTAGTCAGCTTGCTGGGTGTGGATCATTAATTTCACCCGAGTACACAATACCAATACACAATATAAACCATCTAGAATGGCTGGAATTATTTCCTAACTCCGTAACCTAAATTACCTAATCATATTATGGCACTACATCTCTCTTCGACAAGATAAGTTCAAACTTTAATGGCAATAGTTCTGAGCGTTCAGGCCAAACATTTCTTTTTAATGTTTTAGGTTCTCAACTTCCGTCGGATATTATGGTATATCTCTGAACATCTCAAGCTTAGCAGGAAATAAATATCTAAATTTTTTTATCGGTGGCCTTCTTGAACTTTTGGCGTACATGTTGATAGTTTTTATCACAGAAAGGTAAAACTCCTCAGTTTTCGTAATTTTCGACCAATTTCGTTTGAAATCAAGCGAGCTAACGGGGACGGTGAATGAATGATAATGGACAAAGATAGTGTATTTGAGGATGGCAAATTAGGTTATGATCCAGCTTATCTGACCGTGTGTAAAAGGCCTGGAACTAGCTACCAAATAGAAATCCGTTTTGCTGTTGTCAATCACTTATATCTTTTGTTTTCCTTTGTGAAACTTGTTGAAACTTAGTAACTGTCTTTAATGAAGAAAATTATAAGTCTGTCAGAAATTTACAAACAAAGTAAATTATATTTCATGAGAAATTTGATAATTTAGATCGAAAAATGGATTTCTATTTGACAACTAGTGTCAGTACTTTTCCGTGTTTTCACATCAACAGGATTCTTTTCAGTTTTGCGCTGATTTAAATATAGTCCTGTTTTTTTCTAGGTTTGGTCGTCGAAAGCCTCTATGCGGGTATCTTATCTTGGGATCTGTAATGAACATTGCCGCTGGCGTGCTTTCGGAGAAAGGAGGTTCGCTTAGGTTGCTTTTAAACGTATACTACTATCGCTTTAAATTTCTCGCCATAGATATTTTATGTCGATAGTGATAAAGATGTCGATAAGGCACATATAATGACAACCTGGCTTTGAGGGTTATAAGGACATAATTAATTTATTGTCGAACTAAAATTACTTATTCTTATTGCTCTTGATTTTGGTTACTATCTTTTACTTGCCGATTTCCCGTAGAATCTAATCTTGCTAATCTGTTAGCAAATTTGTTATAAAAGAAGGATTATGGCTTGTCCTAAAAGGGACATTATTATTGTAAATAACAGACAAATACCTGGGATAATTAATAAAACAAAGGAAACCCTTAGGAAAATAAATAAACCCGAACGAGTTTATCATTTAAATATTCATTGCCATATGTCCTCAGTGTTTGTGCAGAAAATTTATTTGTTTTTTATTTTTTCAGAGGGCGACGCGCTTCAGAATTTAACGACAGCTCTCGCTATCGTCGGAAAAGTGGGATTTGCTGGGTCGTTCAGTGTTCTTTTTATTTACACATCGGAATTATTCCCAACAGAAATCAGGTAGGCCTAAGTACTACTTTAAATAATCAAGTACCATGATGGCATACTCAGGAAAGATCTCCCAAATGTTGTGGTCAGGACAGGTCAAGTAATTTACTACAACCAATAGCTGTCAGGTAGTTAGTGTTCTGCAATAAATCATTACATGAAACAAGCAGTTGTACTGAATTTTCATTTCTCAGGTACATTATAGTCTCATATTTATGTAGGAATGTTGGTTTAGGAGCATGCGCAGCATGGGCCAGATTTGGTGGTGTCATAGCTCCTCAGATTTTGTTGTTGGTAAGTTCAATCGCAGAGTCATGGGGAAAGATGCATTCGTAAGAGGCGTTGAAAGTCTATACTTTACAGTATGGTGCAAATTGTCAAATTGATGTAAATGTAATAACTATAAACGGGAAAAATAAGGGTAAACGTTTTTACATCCTTTCCATGTAACACCTGATTCTTGAGATATTTTGACTCAAACATGTACGCTGTTCACCATTTTAGATAGATTTTTGACCTCTTTACATGACCTCACAAGAGGGATAACTTTTGAAAATTACTTGTGATAATGTAGATAGCAAACAATGCTGTTTTCCAACAGATGTAATTTTTCTTAATGCGTGATATAAAATATGCCATGGAAACGAGTTTCTGGTCGTCCTGATTATTGCTTGTCTATAATTAAGTGCACCCTGATCTCACATGTGAAGTAACATGTAAATCCTTGAAAGTTCAAGACGGGTAGCTCCTATGATTCAGCCGAAGTATCTCAAGAATCGAGCGAGATATGAAATAACTGTAACATGCCTTCTTAGTTATTTCAAAAGCTCGTTCGAATGGACATCGAATGTTTTTGTTGCCATTCTTTAAGCTCAAAATTCATTGTATAAATTGATGTACTGTTGCTTTATTCGTTACTTAGGGCAAGAAAAGCAGAAGATCAGTTCCATTTATTTTGTTCGGGAGCTTCGCTTTCATCGCAAGTCTGAGCGCCTTGCTCTTGTTTGAAACTCTGAAAAAGAAACTGGTCGATACCATACACGAGGCAGAGCAAGAAAGCAAAAACGTGATCCACTCTTTCAATCTGGGCCAAACAAAGTCTGCCAAAACTGAAGAAGCGATTCTGACGAAAAACAGCAACACACAGTAGCCGAACAATCCATGGTTACGAAAGAGATGGCGGCATGCACGTTTTCCTAGAATGCATTGCCAAGTGGAAATTACTGAATAAAGATGACACAAGGCCACCTTAAAAAATAATGGGAAATTTTTTTACGCTGAACAAATCGACCCCAGGAGTCTTACGTTCATCGTTCAAGACACATCCATTCGCCTTTTTTGAAGATTGTCGACCGCAATGCATTAAAGAGAAAATGTACCGACCGCCATCTTCCATGATCGTGGATTCGTGGTAGAGTCTATTTCAGATCCACTGAAGCACCTCGTCCTCAGACCTTCTCCGCGCGGTCATTTGATAAATACCTTTAGAAATATAAAATACCAAGTGGAAGTAGATAGAAAACTTTTTTGAAATATAGTCAATAATTATACAATATGTATATGAATATGAAAATATGGTTTGAAAAATTGGTTTGAAATAAGAGATATACAATCACAATCAGAATTAACCTATGTTTAATACTAGCATAGCAACGATGCCTCAATGTTTAAAAGGTAAAATGTGTTTTACGAGTGCTGAGTGGATAAAGCATTTTTAAACGTAAAATTGTTGAAGAAAATAAAGGGGAAAAGCACCAGAAGTAAGCTTAGACCTACTTGATGTCCTCACTACCTGAAAAAGATTGCAGGAAATACTATTAATGGCATGCTGTGCATCTATGATGGGGGGCTAAGTTTATGAAGTTAGCTTCTGTGTATAAAATAAGCTGGAAGATACATAGAAAACCACAACCAACTATTTGGTTTCAAGTCAAGGTCCTGCCAAATCAATCAAATGTCTAATTATTTGACACAATAATTGGTCTATTTGTGTCGTTTAATAGACTCGACTTTTAAGTCCTGTGTCGTAGTGAAAGGTAGCGTCTGTATAACGTCTATGATCATAAACTAGCTGCTGTCCGTCATCTTGGATTATTTTCGCGATAGATCCAGTTGATCTGAAAACACGGACAAGTACTGGCACTCGTTGTCCAATGGAAATCGGAAACGGAGTGTAAAAATTACTACAGTTCATCAAGACAATACACAATAATTGCGTTGCAAGTTAATTGAATTTGTTCTGCCAAAGTAACACAGAATGGGCTCATTAGGGAATTAAACACTCAAATTCGAACGTGCGGCGCTAACGGTTGACATCAAAGGGCAACCTTTTTCTGGGACACACTGTATAACGCATATATAACACAACATCATTAATTCGAATATCATCAAATACGAGTACAAGTAATTCAAAAAAATAGAAAAGAAAATGCGGTAAATACGTAGATTTTTTACATACAGTAGAGAGGGGGGCGTATATTTAAATGCGAAAGGGGGGGAGGCGATATACTCAATGGTCCGGTGATTTTAATCCCCACATGATCGAAAAAGTTATTGGAATTAAATGAAAGAACTAAAATTTTATTGCCATACCAAATAAAAACTTATGTTTTCATTACAAAATTGCCTAACCATCCGCGAACGATGTCATAAGCCTTTCGGAAAGTGTGAATGAAAAATCGAGTGAGGGGTTTTGCATTCGGTAAAATTAGTAAAAAGATCAGTGAAAAGTGGAAAAAAAGGTCTTCGTGAAGCAACCTAATTCTTTGTTTGCCTCAAGAGTTCTTTTTTCATGTTTCTGGAAAGCCATCGCTCAGTCAGTGGTCGTGAAGCACTTCATGTAGTACACGTGACGTGTAAAATATATAGTTCAGTGAGTGAGTGAGTGCCCCAGTGAACTCTAATACAACTGGAACGATATCTCCTATGTTTTCGTCCTATGATTGGATGAAGCCAAATTTGAAGCAAAAGGCGGGAACCGCGCGGGGAAAATGGCTTGTTCGAAAGGACTGGGGAAAGTTACGAGGAGTGAAAAGTTTGTTTTTGAGCGAAAATATGCTTGAAAAATGAGAATTTTTATCGCAAGACTTCAATTTTAAAGATTCGATCCTGGTTTTCTGGATAGTCCTGACTGTTCTACACTTGGTTACGGAAAAAATTGAGGGCTATCAGTTTTTTGCTCTGGAAAATGACGAAAGTTTCAACGTGCCGAAGCAAACTACGAAGCAAACTACGCTCTTCAACTCAAGAATATATTGCTTTAAAACATGTCAACTCTTCCAAAACGTATCTTGTGCTAAAGTCCAGGTATCGTTGTTTATTTTGAGCTTTTGGTCTTTGCTGTAGCCCTTCTAAAACGTGAGTAAATCGAGGTTTTCAAAGTGGTGTATTTGTATGGTTGATTTAAAAATACGTACAAAACTAACATTTTTCGTCAGATAGCATTAGTTTTAAAGCTTTGAACTTCGGTTACGGATAGTTCTTGGCAGCCTCTTCCATCCAACTGTTAAAACTCGAGAGGTAACAGTTGTTTAAAAAAGATATTTCGTGACAAAGTTTTCGCCGAAACTGTTTTTCATTTTTAGCAGCCAAAAAATATTTTAAAACCTTACTGGACGTCCTAGAAAGTTGAAGTACATGAAATTTCAATCTATCTAGAAAATATTTAGCACCTAACTGGCTCTAAAACACGAAGTCAAAGGGTCGAAAAGAGCTTTTGAAAATAGGTCATATTTTCGCGGCGTGACGTACATGGCGGCCTTCAATTTGGCTTCAAAGATGGCGGCCAAGTTATCGTTCCAGTTGTATTAGAGTTCACTGGAGTGCCCTCAAAAATCAAAATAGAAAGGTCTGTGGTTGAACCCAATTCCTTCTCATTTTTTCGCAATTTTGCAAAGAAAACAACGATTTTAAACCGCCATGGACGATAAATTCTCGGTGTGGGTAGGTTCCTTGTCGTTGCAATGCAAAGAAGAGACATTGTCTGATTTTTTCGGTAAATTTGGGCCGCTTAAAAGCGTAGTTGTTTGTCGAGATGAGCTCGGAAAGTCGAGGCAATTTGGTTTTGTAAATTATTATAATCGTGAAATTGCGGAGTGTGCGGCCACTGTAATGGACGGTTGTAAGTTATTAGGTCAAGCAATAAAAACTAAAGGCCCCAGCGAGCTACAGAAGCGACGAAATGAGCAGAATGGTGGCGCGAAAAAGGATTGTAGAATGTATACAGACTGCTTGTTTTTTATTGATGGTCGTGAGTGCACGTGGGACTCTGGAGAGGTATTTATACGGTATTAACATAGCTGTGCAATTCCAGAAGTTTTATATATACTCCTTGCGGTAAAATAGCCCTGGTTGGGTGCTGACAATCCTGTTTTTTGGTTTGACAATTACTAAAGTTTTGTTACAATCGAAATATACTACTTCAAAATAAACAACAGGTTTTTACAACAAAAGAACATTTATACAGTATCTTGATTCATTTAAAGGCCCTATTACACTATGCTGGATTACATCGGAGCCTAGCAATTTTCGTACAGGATTTGGCTGCTGCACACACTACACCACAGCTATCTAGTACACTTTGCAGAGCAAAAATAGTGATTTCTGCTTTGGAGCTGATGATAAGAAAAATAATCTGCTGGAGCAATGTAAACAGGCCAATTTGGTACACAGATAATTCTTGCACAAAATTTTACTTGGCAAGAAATTGGCTAATATGGTTTCATGGAAACATTAAAAAGTGTAGAGCTGGTGTGTGCAACATAGTTTAAACATCTGTTGGGTTTTTTGAAAGCTTTCAATCCAAATCTCTGATCTTCATTATTAACGCTAATGAAGCACCAATGACTTGGATTATTAGCATTGATGAGGATTTAAGCTTAAGGATCAAAAGCTTTGCCAAAAAAAATTTGCCAGGTGTTTCCACGAAACTTTATTGTCAGTAATCCTTTAATTTGCAAATCAGTGCTTGTTCAGCAACCAGGAAATTTAAGTTGCTTCTGAAATACTGCTTGGCATTCTAACATGACATTTTGTGCCTATTTTAGTGTCTGTTTCGTCATTGTGATGCGGTCAAGAAAACAGAGATGGTTTGTGAGAAATGGCTAAAAAGACAATGTGAGGATGTACAGTGCCCACTCAGACATCCCAGGTTGGCAAAGCCTCCAGCTATAGTGGATACTAGTAAGTTGAAATTCAGTCCCTTTTTAAACACGCATAGTGGAAAGTGTGCTTTGGCTGCCACAACATAGACTGGAGGACTTTCCTCTGCAATGCTGCTGACAATATTGCTGGTGTACATCTCAATGACTGCTTGATGCAAATATATATATGCAATACAATTCAGGAGTAAGGGTTGTTGTAAACAGAGATTTAGAAAAGTCTCAATGATGTCTCAGACCGGATGTATACATACTTCTTTTGCAACATACTTGAAATTTGAAATTTCTCATGATATTCAGGTATAGATTTTTCAGCTCTAATTTGAACCATGGTTGCTTTAGAGGTTTGTTTTGAGCACCATCTGCGATAAGTGATTTAGAGTTGTGACTTTCTTTTGCAGCAGTCAACAGATGCCCTTCCCATAATGCTTTCAAGTGTTTTGGTGAATGTGGTAACAGAGATTGTAATACTCATTTCTTGGAGCACTCTGCTTATCATGAACATGTCAAAATGGCCATGAAGAAACTTGCCCAACCTCTTGATACCTGTTCGAAGGTAAGGATTAGTGCTTTCAACAGCTGAGTTGTTAAGAGCACTGATCTCATACTAAAACTGGATATAGCTATGAACTAGAAGTAATCAGAGATAAGTGAAGTGCATTGTTAGGAGAATTGTTTTTCACTAAGGTTAAATTACACTACACAGTAGTGTGAAATTTACGTCAATTTAGCACCACACAGAAGTTGAACACATCTACACTGCCCAAATTCCTGATTGTTTGTCACCCTTTCTCAATCATGTAGATGCCGTACTTCACTTACCCTTGAAATATTCTGTGGAGTTAATGCAAAAACAAGACCAAAAATTTAAACAAATCAAACAATGATGTAACAAATTGGACGTTTTATAGTCGAAAACATGACATTTTTTGTTGTACTGTCTTTGCACGTGCTATTCATTTGCTAAACACGAAAACGAGGCAAGTACCAAATGTGAGATCAAAGCAAATGCCAAACGCGAAAATGAGGCAAATGTCACATCCAAAACCCTATGAAGTCCGATCATTACTTTATGATTATAAAACGTTCTCCTTCTTTGAAAGCAAAACAATTTTTAAGTGCATTTTTTCTTACCATATTGAGGGGGGATTCCCTTCTAAGTTTATATTGTACAATTGTACCTGTAATAAATATACATTATGTTTAATGCGTTCAATCACAGATAAGACGTCTGACTTTCAGTAGTTTGTACCAGGTGTCTCAAAAAAAAGTATCGATGTTTGATTTGTTATACGGTTAAAACTGGACGAGCTCTTTCGCTAAAATAGACTTCACTCAATTCCGAAAGGCCTAACTTAAATTTTGGATAGATATTTAAGCAATATTGAATGAGATATTACAGTTTCATTTCGAAGAAGCAATTTTGAAAATACTTAAAATTACCATAAATCGGGCTATCAAATTAACATTTAATTTAATTTTGTTCTTGTCAACACAACGAACGATAAAAAATATTTACACATTAGATGATTTATTCATGTGAAAAAGCTGCCCTTGAACGTATATACAACGTGGGTTTCTGTTAACCATGACATCAAGAGAGTTCTAGATTATTTGCGCATGCAGTCTTTGGCACACTAAAATAATTGCCTGGCGGAGCTGTCTCAAATTCATTGGCTGGTGCTCATGCGGGACGTTGCAGATGTTTTGCTTCAAATAACCCTAAAGAAACAAGTTGCAAATCGCCAGATCAGGAAATCGAAGCTGCCAGGGTGAATCGCCTTGAGATTAAAGGTAGCTTCTTCAAAATTTTCAGTACTCGCGGAAAAATAGCAAATGTCTTCGAATAAATTTAATAGGCCGATTTAGTCAATTTTTTCGCCAATTTTCAACCAAACCTCAGCTTCAATATTGAATGAAGTTCAAGTGCCCTATACCAAAATTTAAGTTAGCGTTTTCTTAATACCATAAAACTTATTTGAAAGCCATAGCCGGTGTAGTTTTTACATTATATTAAATTGAACACCCGATACTTTTTTTTAGACACCCGGTATATGTATATGTATAATATGTTTATTTATTTATTTATATATTTATTTATTTATTCATTCAATATCTTAATAGTGTTTACAAATGTTTACGATAATGTTTACATAGAGAATAATACATGGGTGCGCGGAAATACCAGATTTATTTCGAGTGTTGAACATGATATCATGCTCAACACGGGAAATAAATCTGGTATTTCCTGTCGGGACTGACTGATGTTTATATCTAATTAATAATGTTGACATGTATGGCGCACGAAGGGGGGAGATTGGGGGAGAATGGGTGCGAGTTGAGTGAGTGAAAAGGGAAACATTCGAGATTCGAGAGAGAAGTTCGACTGTGACTGTGAGCGAGTAAGGGAAAGTCTAACGGATAGACAAACAGCGATATATATTTGGGAACATTACGTTAACTGGGACACAAGGGAGAACATTTTATTATTCTATTATTCTTTTAATTTGGACTATTGGTTTATGTTGGTTTTAAATATAATCTTCCTATACCCATGTATTTTTCTGTTTATTATATAAACTACAGGTTTTCCACCAGTATAAAATGTCCAGAAGCTATGATTGGTGATTGTTTGAAACGTGATAATTTTCACATGTGAAATTATCATAAATAATCTCACATGTGAGATTATCGGTTTTATCAGTGCCCAAAATCTTTACAAAGCATTACAAATTTTAATAAATATCTTTATTATTAAGATATTGAATGAATGATATAATAAATCTAAATATAATAAATATCTTTATTATTAAGATATTGAATGAATGAATAAATAACTAAATACTTTTGCTCTGTTAATTAATTATCATTGAGCACTCTTCGTTTTTACATTGTGTGTATTATTCTCTATGTAATTTTCAGTGTCAAGCCGTGTTTTTTAACCAGGAAGAACGTATGAACCACAGATGTTACAAGAGCGTCCTACACCCACCTCTTGCGGTACAGCAGTTCACTTCGACCCGTCTGAAAGCCGAAAAAGACATAGTTTACCCCCAGCCAATGTATCCAAATAAAACACATACTAACCCTAATGCTGGACCTCTTTTCACGCAACACTTCGACATACAAAAAACAGATATAAACAATGAAAAAAATTATTTATCTAGTATACGAGAAAATGATAGAATATCGAAGACCATTTCACCAAAAGAAATGCACGGTTATAGTCCAGGAAAATATTTGTCTACACACAATACATGCAATACCAGTGACTTTAGTTCTGGTAATCTATCGCAAAAGCAAAATTCCAATTCTAGTTCGCCTGAACACTGTCCTATGTTGAAAAAAGCCAATGTGATTGGCTCTGTTAATTTACCAAATCACATGCAGAAATCGGCCATCGCCTTCTCTGCTTGCAAAGCCACCATAAGTCACGAGAACTTGACCAAGGAATTGGAGCCTGTCGGTGTATTTTGGGATTTGGAGAACTGCGCTGTACCCAAGGGAAAGTGTGCTCATGCAGTTGTGCAAAAGATTCGCAGCGTGTTTTTTAAAAATAAAAGAGAGGCTGAATTCATGTGCGTGTGCGATACGAGCAAGGAGAAGAAGTCAGTCATCGAGGAACTCAATAAAGCTCAGGTGATTAACTATTAGGCGCGGTCCAGTTGAGGTATTCATGCATCGTTAGTTATAGCCATATTGGAATCCGGTCTCAAATGTATTTATGTTTACAAGACTTCAAACTGGTCTGCATTGTGATTACCCGAAATTAAGCCCCCCCCCCCCGTGTTTTCGTTGCGGTCTGTTGTAAACATTATTGTAAACCCTAAGTAAAAGACCCAGAACTACATCTACCAAATAGAAATCTATTTTGCTGTTTTTAATCATCTAAGAACAATACATACAGAACAAAACATGAAACAAAGTAATATGTTCGATAACAAAGTAATATGTATTTTTTTTTTATATTTATTTTTAAAATTTAGTATAGATCCATGTACATACCTGTATACTACATTAGGCGAACAAACAATAGGACACGAGGTCCCCCTACAATGTTTGAACACCTGTAACTAGATTAACGATAAGATATAATCCCCCCCCCCTCCCCACTATACTTCACAACGAATTCAATAGTTCGGATTGAACAAATGTATTTATATTTGGCGACTAGTGCCAGCACTTTTCCGTGTTTTTTAAAGTACACAGGCAAAAACGCGCAAGTGCAACAAGTCGGTTGACATCTGCAACAGTTATTATCAACAGGCCGATATCAGCATGCGTTCGCATGGCTTGCGGCACCTTGTTGTCGACAGACTGGTTGCAATTTGATTGTCAAAACTTGTTATCCGCAGGCGTGCTGGGGCCGGTTGTTCGAAGCCCGTTTAGCTTAAACGGTGGTTAAGCTCAAAATAGAAACCAAGTTTATCGATTCATTCAACAACCAAACTACAAGTTTTGAACCTTAATAGAATGATTATGCGTACAACTACATATTTACTGCAAAATATTTCAGTTAACTGTTTAACGAGTGATGTAAGAGTGTTATTTAATTTTGACTTATCCACCGTTTACGCTAAACGGGCTTCGAACAACCGGCCCCTGCAAGTTGTTTCAACAAGTTGTACCACGTCTGCAAATGACAAGTTTCATCAGGCCTGATTTTAACAGGCTTATTGTAAGTTGATGAAATTGGCCTGTTTGTAATGTTGCAAGTTGTTGACAAGTTTTAAAAAGCCGGTGATCTTTGACGTTTTTTTTCTGTGTATACATGACTTATTTTGAAGTCTTTCATCAGGTGACGGTCGTCCACATAAACGCGACATCCAAGAACGCAGCTGATGATAAATTACGTCAAAGCTTGCGTCGTTTTGCGCAGACCTTCTGTAGACCTGCGACGGTGATCTTGATTTCGGGAGATGTGAACTTCGCCATGGATTTATCCGACCTGCGACATCGTCACAATTTTCAAGTCGTATGTCTGCATAATGTTCATGCAACGTCCGGGTTGCTTGGGTTTGCCCATGAGACGCATCGTTTTGATCTTTTTACCGAGGACCTGCAGACTTTCACGTCCGGACAGGTAGTGTATTTAAGTTCCTTTGTATGATTGCATGGTGAATATCAATATAATTTTGTGGAAACACCACGTAAGTTTACTATCGCAGAGCTTTCGATCCGTTAGCTCGGATCTTTATCAGTAGGCATTATTATTAGCACTGATGAAGATCCGAGCTTACTGATCGAAAGCTCTGCGATAATAAACTTACGTGGTGTTTCCACAAAATTATATTTTGATAAGATAGTGTATTTAATTTATACAACAAGTATTGCAGGGTGTCTAGGGAAATTCGTAAACATTGCATTTTTTTCACCTCTGCTTGAGAATCGTGTGTAATCACACCTTATTTAAAGTGCAAGCGTAAGCAAGTTCACAGTATAGAGAATGGACTGGCTGATACGCCATTATTCCAGAATGCACTCCGGTCGGAAATCGTTTCAAAAAGCAAACTGACGTCTGTTGAATGACAAGCAGAGGAGAGGAGGTTATTTTCTTTGTTTTGTTAAAGTTTTAGCTATGGCCTAAGGTGTTTTTCTTGGCATCTTTTTAGTCGCTTTTTGCTTAATGCCTGCAAGGCATTCTGGTAAAATGTAAATGCTGTCATCTTTTTCGTTATGGCCAATGGACAATTTGCATAATAAACTAACATTCGATCTTGGCAAAAAGAACAAAATCTTTTACTACAGCTAGAAAGAGCATCCTAAGATTAGTAGAATTGTAGAATTTGGTGGAGAAATGTTGTAAAATACGAAAAATATAGCCTTGCAGAGTTTGAAAATTTTGTATATACATGTATTTGTACTACGCGCGGGAAAAGTTACCATTTTCGCGGCAATTTTAGCTCAAAAATGGTAACTTTTTCCGCGCGTAATATAAATATATACAAAATTTGCAAACTTCGCAGGGCTATATTTTCCGTACTTTACAACATTTCGCCACCAAACTTTTCAATTCTACTAATTTTAAGGTGCTCTTTTTAACTGTGGTAAAATATTTCGTTCTTCTTGTCTAGTTCGACCTTTAGTCTATTATGCAAATTGTCCATTCCAATACCAATTGGAAAATGAGACTCAGAGAAAGTTCGATATTAAAACTATTGAAAATACATGTACTGAAAAGACATTTATTAACATAAATTTTTTTCTTTGTAAATTTCAACCGTTTAATTTCAGCGGTTTTACTGCAAGAACGGTTTTTATGAGTAGTATTAATAATAATAATAATAACAAAATATGCAATTTTTAGGTTCCGTGCAAGCCATCGTTTTCCAACGATGTACTGGTAACAAACGTTCCTACGACAAAAAACCCGGGCGTGCTGAAAGGATGGCTAAACAAACTGTCTGATAACTGTGGCGGGAAAGTTGTCGCGATCAATGGCAACAAGGCTATTGTACGTTTCCCCAACACCGAAGCAGCATTTAGGTAAATTTCTTAGAGGATATGGCAATTTATTATCTGGTTATGGGTGTTTTACTAAATAAAACTTTAACTAAAACACTCGTATTTTCCATATTTTCACTAGTGAAGATATGAAAAAAATGTAACGCGTGAAAAACGCAAGAGTTTTTCCACCAGATTTCTATGTTCCCTGTTCGCTTGTTCCGACTTCGCTTGTTCCGTTTTCGTGGTGAAAACAATATTTTATCCTCTCGCTGCGCTCGTTCGTGAAATACTGTTTTCACCACTCGAAAATAATATTCATACCTTCGCGCCACCGTGTAATATCCTCGACGTATTTTCTTTGATTTTGTGGCTTAGTCAGGCTGAACGAATGATATGAATACAATAGAACATGCCATATCTCGCTGCGATACGGATAAAGTGGAAAACAGGCTTAATTGGAATATCCGTTGTTAGTTTTGGTAGCATCCTTTGTTTCTGAAGTAGTTAAACTGTATAAAACGTAATATCAATGAAATCCCTATCGAATTTTCTTCATCACTTTGCGATTTATGTAAGAAGTATACGCCTGCAAATGGCACTGGATTCTAAGACATGTAATGTGTGTCTCTTATACGTCATACATGTATGTATGTCTTTTATATACATGCACAATCTCATGTGCGTGCACGCATGCATGTAAGATTGAACAAACTTACTAGATTTTTTATCTGCTTATCATGGATTTTTGTATATCGAAGATGGCTAGTGTCTGTGTCCTTCAGTATTTCAAAAACTGAGCACGCTATCAAATGGTAGCAGTAGATATTACAGCTACTTTAAAGGTCTTATCGATAAGCCAAAAGGAGAATATGTTGCCACATACCATTTAAGGGAGTTGACTTTATCTGCAGGGCAAAGAATGAGAAAGATTAAGCCGCTTTCAGATAATTTTCTTACTATATAGAGACATGCATGCATGTTTTGCACAATTTCTTTGCATGGAGCTTTTCCTCATGGAGGAATGGGATTGGGCAAAATACAAACACCAACACAAACAACCCTGAAAAAGATGGTAGAATACACGCTATTAATATTGTCCCCTCCTCCCATAGTAATTTTCCAGTAATGTCCCTTTCAAAGTGGAGACTTTGACTAGAGTTTAAAGGTTGTGTTCCAACAGGTGGCATGTTCCGCGAAGAGCAAAATGTTTCTCTTGTGTCCTGTGCATTTGTGTTCACTAAATATGGTTCCTTATATTTGTAGGGCCAGACGAAGACTGGACAAAGAGAAATTATTCGGTTACACTCTGCGCGCTACCTTACTACCGCTGACGAACAGCAAAGATGGCGAAGACATGACGTCAGCTAAACGAAAACCAAAAGAAAATACGAGCCCTGCTACGATTTCCCGAGCTTCACCGTTAGTAAAACCACTGATGGACGTCAGTTTAAATGAAAACACCAATTCAAAATCGTGCAAAGAAAATCGGTCGCCAAACATCAACCCTGCTGCTGCGAATTTTCCCGGAGAAAACGCAGCACAGAACTCGCCTCCACTACTATTTCAAGAGCCTCTCGCGAACGCGAGCCCGCCATTTCCACAATTTAACGGTCAGCGGTTTCCCGGTCCTTTTATGTTTAATAACATGTTTCATCCAACATTGTTTCATAATATGTTTGGTATGCGGGGAGGGGGCCAGGCACCCTCTCCTATTCCATTATCTACACCCCCCTCGCCTCTACCCACGCCTCCATCCCCCGTTCTCAATGGTATGGTACGACCACCCTCTCCAGAACAGCAGTATAGTGGT
Source organism: Muricea muricata (assembly GCA_963855995.1). NCBI lineage: Eukaryota > Metazoa > Cnidaria > Anthozoa > Malacalcyonacea > Plexauridae > Muricea > Muricea muricata. The sequence goes on along the minus strand of OY979724.1, from coordinate 3,996,124 downwards.
GTAGATTTACTGGTAACGAATATCAATGAAAATGTTCCAAAAAAAGAGATAAAGAAGAAATTGGCTTCCGTGTTTAGAGAACATTGTAAGGTAGGGATACAAGGCAGATAGAAATACATTTCTTTTTAGCCTATGGGTAAGAATCTTTGAAATAATTGTACTACCCAGCCAGTAATTTTAAATGCATACATGTAAACAATTCAAGTTTATATTAAATTTTATTTGTTAACGTTTCGTCGCTACATCGCAACATCATCAGAGCCATATACAATGAATAAACATAAGTTGTATCTATATATACATAATAACTAAGCATTGTATTACCGTTTGTATTGTATTACCGTTTGTATTGTGTTATCGTTTCATACATCCGCCATCTTGTTTTATAATTAGGTCTATTTTAATGAGGTCACGAGCAGAGTGTATTAAACAGACTGCAATGAACTTACTGTGCATTGGTTAAATCTCCGCGAATTTTTTTGAAAACATCGCAATTTATGTAAGAAGTGTACAGGGTCTCCTAAAAACGTTACTCTTCAAAATCTCTCTATTGTTGTTAAACGTGCGCGTTATTATGTCTCTGGAAATTTAAATTACTTTCTAAAATGGGCAGGAACACAAAATTTACGCCAGCACGTAACTTACGAGGGACATAGATATAGATAGAAAACTTTATTTAAACACGCTGGCTCTGTCAACCTAAGCTGTTTTCCACAGAGGGCGTGTACGGATTAGCTATTAATAATTAAATTATTTACAAATTTTGAAGAAGGAAAATGAAATAAGAAGTAAATACTAAATAAATAGTAGCTTAGGTAGATAAGTTTAAAAAGGTAAGGTAAAAATATATTTGCAAGATGATTTCCTTTAACAAGTGCTAAATAATGTGAGATGAAATTTTTGTTTGGAATGAATTCCAAAGAGTTACCCCATCATACATGAAGCTTTTTTTCATGCTATTGGTACGAGGTTGGGGTAAACAAAGCGAAGAGCATGGCCCATAGATTTAATCTCGTATAAATAAACAGACAATTTTTTAATGCTATTGTTTTTGTTAAATTATTTTGACGACAGGAGGGTAAAAATACTTGCGCCATTCATGTTCAATTCATTCAAATTCCAAGAGGTTTAATAACGTACGTGTAACAACAGTTGAATTATTTCTAATTGGGGACTTTTTTGGGGACACCCTGTGTCCCTGTATACGTAAATACAAAATTAATCTAGATTGATTTTGACATTAAGCATGCGGACCAGTACAGCCGTTCCCAAAAATATAGCTTGAAATTTCCCATGTTAAATGGTTTTTTTGTTGACTGTACAGTAAAGCGTTCTGGAAACTTGTTTCAGAATTAGAAACAAGTTCAAGAAACTGTTGTTTCAGAAACTTTGTTTCGGAAACTTTTACTAGTGTATCAAGGCCTTTAAAATAACATTATATTTCAATTTCCTCTCATGCATTAATGAACAGGTATATTTTATTTAGGTTTATTCCGTTGTATTACATGCAAAGAACGGTGCGCCGTTGCGCGCATTCGTCAAAGTGCCCAAAATTATGGATGCCCACATGGCAATCTCGAAGGTTACAGGCAAAGTGGTACTTGGTCAGGTCGTTAAGGTTTCCCTAGCCACCGAAAGGGACAAAGAGTTGTGTTATCTGCAGGACGAAGCCGTGGCGGTGCTGCAAGAGGCCCCTTTGAGCTGGCTGCCTTTGGCCACGTTTTCCGCGAATTTCGAAAAGAAATACCGCAGGCATTTGGATGGCAGACATTTGGAACAAATACGAGATGCTGTCGTGGTCAATGGCTCGACGGGCTGCCAGACTATTTCCCTGCTAGAAGGAAAGATCGATTCGGAATTTTTAATCGTCGATAGTTCATTTGCTTCGGACGTTTTTAAACTTCTTCATCATTACGATGGCGTTATAGCTCTGGTTAGTTTTCCAGCCTTGTACTGGCTGGAATTTGACAAGGAAATCGAGTTGTGTTCTACTGGGTCTTTGTTAGAGGAGTTACTGTGCCGTATACCTAATGTGACGGTCGCTGGAAGTGATGTCAAACGTTCTATACAATGGGTTCGGAAACCTTGTCCTTCTACCAGTAAGTTTCAGTATTAGTGCTTCGTATTAGGGCTGTTATTATCAGCATGGCAAAATTCTGGATGCTGATTGGTTGAGAGGAGTACAATTATTTCATCGATTGATTTTTCCAAAACAAACAAAATGGCGAAAAGGTTTTTTGCATACAAATTCAGTTGACCTAGGGGCTGATTACATGATCCTGCTTACCCGGGATTAAATGAAGCGTGAAATGATCTTGAGGTATTGAAAAAAGTCATTTTATGAATTACGAAACAGCCAAAGTTAGAATGCCTTCAGTGTTGATGAATGAAAAAGATATATTTTGCAAAAATTTATGCCCGACACTATTTTGTTTATGTCATATTTCGGCAAAACAAAAATCTCGAGCAATCAGGATTAGACATTTTTAATATCATAAACTATGACTCATTTCAATACCTCAAAATCATTTTCCGCTTCCTTTGATCCCGGGTAAGCGGGATGATATAATCAGCCCCTTAGAGGCATTAAAAGCAAAAGCAAACAACGAAAATACAAACAAAAGCACGAAATACTGGTTGAAAGTATGGCAAGACTGGGCTTTGATGAGACAGTATGACGCTTAAATCGAGAATTATTCCCCCGAAGAGCTTGATAAAGTACTGCAAAAGTTTTACGCTGAGGTGCGTGGTGGATGTAGTTTTGTCATGCTAATAATAAACAAATAATCATGCGATGTTGCTCGTACAGTTTGGGATTAATAGTACTCGTGATGTTTGGAAATTTTGCGAAATCGGGCTCTCCCATGATTACCTATACTTATAAGAAGTGGATGGTATAAGAAATTTCCGGTATCGGTATACTGGAAAAACGACACCGATATTATCGGTATACCGCCTTTTTGGGTTACCTCATAACGAGAGAGAAAAAATTCTTGATGTCGGTTTACCGAAAAATTGTCAGTTTTGAAAAGTGGAAACACTGTCCACCGTAAGGTGACAATCCAATGTGATAATGATTCGAAGCTACTTGGGAAAGAATTTCTGGTAAAAAACTTTGCCGTATCGAAGTTTTCGTTTCTCAAAAAATCCCGGTATTTAAAAAATTTCGGAATCTCGGTAGAAGTGAAATAATCATACCGACTTACCGATACTGGATCCAATACCGATATTTTCGGTACATCTCAAGGCCAGATTGGGGAGAAAATGTAAGGAGAGGTAGGGAGATTTTTAGGGGAGGTGCTACTCTGATCTCTCTAAGTCAACGAAAGGTAGAAATAACTGCTTTACTTTTATACATTTTGTATTTATTTTGATTCTGCTTGTCTGGTGATACGAAGTATCATTTGATAATAGATATTGATATTTGCAAAGCAGACATTTATTAGGGGAGGTGCAAAAATTCTTGGGCTTCTCCCCGCACCTCTTCCCAACAACACCGCTGTCAAACGTTTGCGCATGCGCGAGTTGTCCGGCGAAGAAGTAGAAGAACATCAACTGATAATGATGACAGTATATCGCTACCGATGGTCGTTGATTGCAGTGATACTTCACTTGTTGGCATATTACATAATTTTCATTGTGAGCACTGCTGTTTGTTGTGTTTTCTGGCCCTAGTTCTCGACTGTGACAACAACAGCTGTAAGGATATTTAGCAGGAGTATCGCTGTCGGCACGTTTATGAAGCTCTAGAAAAAAAAGGGTAAATAAAATTACGAGGGGGTAAACTCAGAAAAACTTTCTTTCAACATAAGGAACATACTTAAAATTTCGCTACCTTATATTTTCAGCCGTTTCTTGTATCCTTCGCTTTTTTCAGCTTTTCACTCCTTTGTATTCAATTTGCCTTTGTTTTTCCCGCGCTTTTCTGAGGTCTCGCGCATGCGTGTAACGTTTGACCGCGGTGTTCTTCCCAACATCCAGCCTTGGTGTATTGGTATAGCGAATATCCATACTTCGTATAACATCAAGTGTCATTGTCGTGACGGGGGAAGTTTAACCGGTTCAAAAAACCAGGTTTGAAATCAAGGAAAAATTGTTCCCGATTTTAAGTATAAACAATGGTATTTCTCGTAGGTAACCCTGTGGATCTGTCAGTTCTCAGTTCTCAAGTAGTTGAAGTTTTACAACAAGATCATGAGTTTGAGATGAGTTTCGAGCGACTCAAGGGCAGATATCTATCCCGCTACGACAAAGAATTAGAGCCTTCCTGTTACGGTTTTCAGTCGCTCTTGGATTTGATGCACTCTTTAACCAGTATTGTACAGGTAATTTTCTACTGCAACTGTTGGTTGATTTTACACAGGAAAGAATCTCACGTGTTTTACTGATTTGAGATGTTTGTTCCTCTTCCCAAGTTGACAACTAGTTTGGAATTAAATTAATGACTTGTAACAACCTTGTTGGTATTATCAGATCGTAAGATTTAGAACAATTTAGAACTGATTGAGCTACGTATATCTGCTATCAAGCTATCTTAGTTTAATTAGATTTCCTCTTGTGGTAACATGTGTGGTAAAAGATGATCCTTACTGGACCTGTAGGAAGAACAGTTCAGAATTGATAGGGTTATCCAGCATAAATGAAGTTAGTTTAGTTTAGGATTTCTCGTTTAGTAACACTCTATCAATAACAGATGATCCTTACTGGATCTCTTAGAAGAACAGTTTAGAAATAACAGTTTTCTAGTATAAAGAAGGTAGTATATTTTGGTTTCATTTTGTAGCAACACTAGGTCAATAAGAGATGGTCCGTACTAGCTGTCTAGGAAGAACAGTGTAGGACCGATAAAGCTATCCATTATGTACAATATTTGTCTGCTCCATTTATTAGATAAAAGAAGATCAGGTCAAGAGCTATGTCTGCCTCCTCCGTGAATATAGAGTGAAGTTATTTCGAAAAGAAATATCAGACCTCCTTATGCAACAATCAAATTCCCCTGTGCTTCTGTCAAACTTTATGGCGTCCTATGTTAAACACTTTGGACAGAAATTCAAACTGTCTTCGTTCGGATTCACCCGCCTTACTGATCTCATCAAAGCAGTGTCTGACGTTGCTGGGGTGAGTGCAGCTGGACATTCGCATGTCCCAATTCTTTGGCTATAGTATTAGGTACATGTCTTATATTGTGGTGTCTATAGTGGTTAGTGATCAATGAAGAAAAAATCGTTGCCGATCGGCAAAAATTTTCGGATATCAAGGATTTTGCGTTGCGATGTATGCAAACTTTGGAGGGGTTGGGTGTGTTTCTGATGAGATGTGTTTGGATATGATGGAATCGATGGGTTGGGTTGGGATAAGATGGGATGGGTTGGGTTTAGGTTGGGAAAAGGATAGGATGGAATAGAATGGGATTGGATAGGGTGGTTTGGGTGAGGTTGGGTTGAGTTGAGATCAATCAGGATAAGTTGAGTTGGATTTGCATCACGCTTGGTTCAAATGGGATACGTCGAGGTAGGGTAGGGTAGGGTAGGATAGGATAGGATAAGCCAGATTGTGCTGGTTTTGGCGGGTTGCGGTTAAGGCTGCTCAGGAGGAAAGGTTACGGTTGATTGTTATGAATGATTCGTTTAGATTGAAGGTGATGGTGACCAGAGAACTGTCACACTTATTCACAAAAGTAAGTGCATAAAACTGTAGTTTTAAATGTCCTAATGTAAACAGAGTGTTATTGAACACAACAGTGCTCTTGGGCATTTTAGTACAAACCAAGTCGTTACATCACGCTAGAGTGAACAAATTTTTTGTGAAACTTTCCATACCCCCTTTAGTGTGAGGGGAAAGCTCTGGTTATAGAGAATTTTGATTGGGCTAGATGCACTTTTAGGACATTGGGTAATTTTTTATCAAGATTCTTCTACTGAACGAGAAAGTGAAGAATCTTCCGAACAAGAAGACTTGGAAATGTTTTCGCAGCCACACGAGGTTGTTCACACAGTGGAGCAGGTCCAAGCGGATTTATTGACCATGGTGGATGGTCAAGAAAATAAATTGGTCTACGTGAGAAATATTTCTAAGTTTTACGAAAGTTGTTTTCGTCGGAAGTTTCCATACGCCATGTCGTTGTTGAACGAAGCCTTACAAAGCCTGGATAGACCTCTTGAGGTATGGCCAATTTCGATGCTTCAGTATAGATAGTATTGAACAAAACTCAAACCACGACAGCCTATTGCACAGTACTATCTACATTGGCCCACCATGTTCAAGATATCTAAGGTAGTTCAGACACAAACCACAACAGCTTGTTGTAGAATACTACCTACACTAGACATCACGTTTGAGATATCTTTTTCAGGCAGTTCAGACACAAACCACGACAGCTTATTGTAGAATACTACCTACACTAGACCACCACGTTTGAGACATCTTTTTCAGGCAGCTCAGACACAAACCACGACAGTGAGCTTATTGTAGAATACTACCTACACTGGACCACTACGTTTGAGATATCTTCTTCCGGTAGTTCAGACACAAACCACGACAGTGAGCTTATTGTAGAATACTACCTATACTGGACCACTACGTTTGAGATATCTTTTTCAGGTAATTCAGACACAAACCATGACAGTGAGCTTATTGTAGAATACTACCTATACTGGACCACTACGTTTGAGAAATCTTTTTCAGGCAGTTCAGACACAAACCACGACAGATTATTGTAGAATACTACCTACACTGGATCATCTGTAGACCACGAAACTTGGCATCATCATTTTTTTCTAGGTTCGCGGCACAGGAAGTGATAGTATAGTTGGAATTTTCAACGGTACAGAGGACGCGAGTCCGAGCAAAGATGATTTCGTGTTTGTAAAAACTGCCGTGGAGATCTTGTACCAATGCGAGGAGTACACGATGGCAAAAGAGAGATTTCAATGTCTCTACCAGGAGAAGATTTGCAAGAATAAAAACATTGATGAAAATGATGCAAGACTGGACTGTTTTCCCAGCTGTGTCCTTGTAGGTTTTTGTTGAATACTTAATGTAAAGCACGTTTAATCTTATTAACATGCAATTGTACGAAGTAGAAATGCTTATTTTAATCATAGAATACCTGCTGAGTCAATGGTGATGATATTTTAGATTCGTAACGAAACTGATAAAGAAGTCGCGGAATTAAGATGTTCTTACCGCATTCGTATACTCGTTGAAGAACTCAAGTGGTTACTGGCTTCAGCTGATGATCACTCTATAACACTGGATGAGCTACTGAAAAGATACGAAGACCATTTTGGGAAGACGTTTGATCTAGAATTATATGGTTTGTTATCCGTGGAAGATCTTAAGGAGAAGATGAATGGTTTTATTGAGGTAAGACCTGCATCCCAGCGACCTTAGTATATATCTGGAACGAGAATTGAGTGTAAAACGGAAGCCAAGAAGTTGTAATTTAGGTATTTATTTTGTATGCCATATTTTGCAAATCTTGAAGTCATCATGTGAAGACAGCGTTTGTTCACGGTCTGTGCAGCATCTTTGAACATTGTACTCGTTAAGCTTTGTGGAAAAACCACGTAAATTTATTATTGCAGAGCTTTCGATCCGTAAGCTCGGATCTTCATCAGTGCTATAATAAATATAATAATATAATAAATGAATTTATAAATGTAATAAATTATAAATATAGTAAATTTACAGTATATATATATATATATAATATAATAATAAATTTACGTGGTGTTTCCACAAAGCTTAACAAGTATATTGTATTCACCATGCAAACGTACAAGAAACTTATCTTTGAACATTGTTTATTGAAAAAAAAAATCATTTAATCGCCATTCTAAGTTCTTGAAGCGCCGTAACTCTTGCTCACCAGTCTGAAACTTGTATAATACACTCTGCGATTTCGACTGCGGTGTTGTTTGAGATGATCATGTTTATAAGCTGGGAATTAAATACTGTCTGGCTCAATGTATTTAGTAGTTTTGTTCCCTGAAGTCTCGAAATAAACGGAGATGAAGAAATACAGAAACTAAGCCAAGGTTAGCGCAAACCTAGCTTTGAACAAGCGTGATCTGATGTCAGCTTGTATGTTACGTGCCGTGGTAATTTTTACCACATATGACTTACAACAGAATTATCATTTCCGCAGTTTTCGTGGATTTGGATTGGATTTGGATGTGGATTTCTTTACAGAGACCCGATCAAATCGCAGAAATCTTTTATTTTGTTATTAAGCTTCGCTACAAGGGCGGCAGGGTCGCCACAAAAGGACGTGCCAGTTACTGTGGACCCGTACTGCCTGGTTAAGTTGATTTTAGTGAGGAAGTAGTCGGAGAAAAACTGTCCAAAGCACGAGAGAGATCAATACCAAATGAAATACCAAATGTATACCAGACTTGGTTTCACGGTGGTGGGAAGCACAGCGCACTAACCGCTTACCCCACCTGTGCTTTCCTAAATCATTGGAATCTCTCTGTTTGTGTTTGTATCTGTCTGTTTAAAAGAATTACACTGGCAACCCTTAAAAGGACGTTTTGAACATAAGAAACTATTTTTTATGCATAAGATTAGGAACAATAAGTTTCCAAATAGCATATTAAATATGTTTGATCTCAAAACAAACTCGCGTTATAATCTTCGTCGAAACAATCGAGATTTTATCCTTGACAAACCAAATACAAATTTTATGAAAAAGAGCATTAGCTATGCTGCTCCCTCGGCGTGGAATAATTTTCCATCAGAGGGCAAAGGGGCAGGAATTAGTAGCCAGAAGTTTAAGTCTATTGTCGATCATTACTCTTCAGAATGATATACTTTTTCAAGCCATTTGGAAGGGGGGGGGGGTAATCTTGTTTCATATATTTTGTAATCCTATGCATGTTTTATTTCGTATTATCTTGTCATCTTATGCAGTCTTTATGTATGTGTGTACTAGTGTGTTTAAATAATGTAAAAAAAATTTTTGAATGAACGGCCTCTTGAAAAACAGGTGCGTAGGTGCCCTGAAGAGCTACCGTTTTTAAAGAACACTAAATAATAATAATAATGATAATAAAATAATAATAATAATAATGATGTTAGTTTAAGTTTCTAATCCAAGTCCTTTAGGTTTAAACATGCTTCATTTGTCGTCTGTCTAGATTGGAAGCTCTGAAAACGATACTGATCGACTTGCCTTGGCTCCCGTCTCTCGATTTGAAATGGAAACCAAGACTCTGCTAGAACGATGCCATGGCTGTCTATCTCTAAGTAGATTTGCTCCTGTTTATCAACAAATGTACTCCAAACCATGCATCGTCTCTGACTACGGTTATACTAAGTTATCATCGCTTATCAATGCAGTTCATCATGTAGCAAGAATCATTGGCAGTGGTCCAGAAAAAGTTGTTATTGCTGTTCAAAGATCCATTCCTGAAAGAGTGTGTTCTGGTTAGTATTTATGAACAAGCAATTTTTTTTCGCGGGAGGTTTGGGGCGATCGCCCATGCAGAGGTACACTCATTGCATGGTCGGCTGTTTGTTGAAGAGTTGCGAAAGCGCTACAGGTGCCTGGATGCCATGGGAGGTCAGTAAAAGAGGTTACAATTAGTCAAAATTTGGGCTGGAATAGAACACCCCCCTCCCCCTTTCAGGACCCTTTGTTAAGCACACCGTAGCAAATGAAAAAAGATGGCGACATGTCGATTTTACCAGAATGCTTTGCGGGTATCAAGGACGAATACGTGGAAAAAGATGACTGGAAGCAAAGCTATTGGATTGAAATTTTAACACAAGTGTGAAAATAATGTCTTCTGTCTGTTCTTCAAAAGACGTTAATTTGCCTTTTTAAACAATTTCAGACCGCCTTGCATTCTGGTAAAATCGACATCCGCTATCTTTTTTGCTACGGTGAATTGCAGTGTGAGTTAGCCAGCTTCTTTCTGCACCGACAAACATAGATGGCACTATTCGGCGAGATCAGTTTTAAAGAAAGATCTAATTAGGCATCAAAGCTCATTCACGTGAAAGAATAAAGCTATCTATCTGATTGATCTAATGCTCTTGAAGTACAGGACACAAGTTTCTAGCTTAAGTGCATCGTAGAATTATTCTCTCGAATAGATATGCTCAGTTTACGGATCATTGGCAGTAGCACGGAAGAACTTTTTTCCAGCAATAAAGGTAAGTGCTTTGTGCTATTCAGGCGACTTCAAAACACGCAGTGGTCTTAGTCCAGCCAATTGGTGTAAAATGATAAAGCAATTGTGCATTTTATGATACAAGCACACAATTTGCCATGATTGTAGAACATATTTAAGAAAAGCATTTTTGCTATAGGGCCATAACAGGTTTTTTCGTAGGTGCCACAAAATCGAGTTTTCTTACTAATGATATATTCAATTACTATTCCTTTGAAAAAACGAAATTTCAGTTGCATTATGAGCGAAAACCACTTATATCTTTAGAAAGTTTGGCAAAAACTAAATATAAAACATTTAAGCGGGAAGTACGGGTTTTGAACCTGTTTTCGAGTTACAGGAGGTTGAAGTCGCTAAAAAACAGCCCTTAGCAGTATTTTGCGGCATTTTTCAACTGTTTGAGCGCAAATATCTCTCACTGCAGACAAACAAAATAGCAAAAATGGCTTAGTTGTCTTATATGTACTTTTTCGCGAACTTCTATTCATGTTAGTAGCGAACTTCTATTCATGTTAGTAGAAATTTCACTTTTTCATAACGTATAGTAAATTAATAGATAAAGGTGACAAAAACATGAGTTTTTGACAAGCAGATGTAAACTTGCAATGTCCCTATAGCTAAATCATGCACTCACGACGTGTTCTAACTGTATGGCAAGTTTTATGCTTGTATCATCAAGTGCACATTGTTTTCACTTATCTGCACGACTATCTAGCCAGTCCTACAATTTAGTCCCTCTCTGAGAATTTTAACATGTCAATGAGCACGAAAATATTCTCACACAGCGGCACTAAATCGTCTGGCGGCGACGCGGATTTTTTTTCCGTAAGCAATCGAAAGCATCCCAAGCAATCGAATGTGTGTCGTCTTTTGTAATCAAAATTTACATTTTACGCGCCTTTGAAATGACTCGCGTGGAGCACGTGTGCGTGGAGAACGGTTGGGCCCGTGACGTAAGAGGCAGATGCTTTCGATTGCTTGGGATGCTTTCGATTGCTTACGGAAAAAAAATCCGCGGCGGCGACTGCGGTGCTCGAAATAAATCGCCGTGCCTTGCTACTCTGTTTCCTCTGTGCCTGGAGATTTTGAACTAACATTACCAGTGTCGGTTAGAAAGAAAGCCCTTTCAAACGTCTAAGCTCTCGTTGTATATTCAGGCAATACGTCTGTAATTACACGCTTATAAGCCCATCAAATTGAAACGTAATTGGCGCATACATGCGGTGATAATAAGGCCGGTTTCCCGATGCGACATGTCGCATGCGATTCTGATTTTGGCGTATGGAATTGAGTAAATGTTTGTGTAAAGAAGTCACACTTTGTTGTAGGCTGTAGCTAATAAGCAGAAATGATGGCTTCGGCAGTCGTTTTCATACGCCAGAATGACAATCGCATGCGACATGTCGCATCGTGTAAACGCGCCTATAGGTGTCAGATCCCTAACCGGTTGGGATGCGTTACAACCTGGAGCGAGTAAGGACTCGCTCTTCGGGCTCGCGCTTTAGCTAAATTTGGTGAAGTAGATACAGTCCCAGTGAGTGAGAATAGTGAGTGAGAATTGTTTTAATAAGAATAGTTTTAATAAGAATAGTTTTAATAAGAAAAAATATAAGAGTATAGGAAAAAAAAGTATTCAAAAAATTAAGAAGAAAAAAAAGTATAAAAGAGAGGCGCGTAACCGGGCTTGAACCCGAAACAAACAGGTCAAAAAAGCACGACCTAGACCACTGAGCTAATGCGGCGAATCGAAAGTTTACCGTTAAAAACTAAATTTATGCCTGGTGATTTATTTGCCAAGGCTGAAGACTATAGTGTCCAGCCTCCAGCCTTACATACACCGACAGTTGTTTGGTTAGGTATCTGACACCTAATATCACCGCAAGTATGCGCCAATTATGTTTCAATTTCATGTGCTTATGAGCGTGTAATCATAAACGTATAGGGTGGTATATTTTACCTTGTAAAAATTAAATTAACGATGTATTATGTTCACGTGACACAAATTAATGAGCCGTGTAATCAACGCGGATTTCATTCGGCTACTTCTAAAGTGATTAAAGTGCATATGACACGAAATGTTATATTTCAGAATCATAGAATACATTGTGCAATGATTATCACAGTGTGATTTATTTTTCAAAAACATGATGTTAAGGCGACTATTTAAACGTTTTAATAAATGACCGTGAGGCAAAAACTATCCCATGCATGGGAACGAGTTTGCACCAAAATGACGTCATAATGACGTTAGCGGTTTTACCCAGAGTCAAATTGAGTCAATGAACAGAAAATACATCTCATCAGTGACGTCATTTTGGTGCAATTTCGTTCCCAGTCATAGGACAGTTTTTGCCTCACGGCCACGTGTAAAAACGTCCAAATAATTCCCTTGGCATCATGTTTTTTAAAAACTAAAATACTTTACGTAGATCACCGCAGTAAGAAGTCTGTAATTCTAAAATATAGAATTTCGTGTCATAAGCACTTTAAATTAACGTGGATCTGATCTTGTTAAAATGTGATTATGCTTAAAAATTTATTTAAGCAATTCGAGTCGATACTAAAAGATGTATATGTTATTGAATCTGATACATATAGTGCAAAAGAAGCTGATTTTAACAGTGCATAACTTTGTCAAAATTCATGTAGTGATAGTTGGGAGATCGACCGATGTTTTTCTTTTGTGTTGTATGTCCTATTTTGATATTAAAAATTTAAAATTTTCAATGAAAATTAAGGTCTATTTCATTTACAATAACTGAAATGTTAATTAATGAAATAAACGCGAGTTTTAGTGCATCGCTGATTTCCCATATAAGATAGTTGGTCAAACAGTCTATATGTTTGTCGGTTATTTTTTACTGGTATTCCGTGAAAAAATAGTGTTTTTACTTTGTCGTAGGTAAGCAAACCCAAGAAAATAGTGTGGAGGATTTAAGCTCCTTTGAAGAGACTGTGATGGCGGATAAGGTAAACACATCTAATTCTTATTTACCGGAGCAAAAATCCTACATGTCCAAAACAAGCGACGATGACGTAGTGAACTCGTTTAGCAACGTTACTCCAAGACAAATGCTCGAGACTAAACGAGGTAAGGTAGACTGCAAGGTGACAGAAACTATGACCTCGCCTGTGACAAGTTATGGTATGTCTGAGATGTCTTTCCCTGCTGGACAGGGATTGACAAACAAGATGGGAAAAGTAAATAATTCATCACGTGGACGGATAAGTGCTCGGACCACATCCTCCAAAGTACGTCTCGCGGCGAATTTTACGTTTCCTCCCCATGAAAAGAGATAATCTCGCTAACAAAAATAGGTACTGTACACTTCGCTTTTAGGGAAGTAGAAACATGTTGGGATATGGTAGAAATTAGTTTTGCTTAATTGAAAGAACTTTTAAAATTGACTTTGACATAGTATAAGCATATAACATGAAAACAAGTGTAGCATGTAACGTGTATTTAAGTAATTGCATTCGGTTCGACACACTACATTTTGAACGCTGTCGTTTCAGACAGTAGGTACTGTTTCATGTTTAGATCAGTTAGCATACATAATCAATATGGTGGCACGAAAAAATTCAATACAAAACGCGCTACGGAAAAATTGTGTGAGGTTTTCGTAAAAAAAAACTCTTTAAAGATATCGATGAGCTTGGTCTTTTCTTGCTATCGTCCAGCAAACAATCTTTGTAGATATATCTGTAAATTTGTAGTATTTTGTATTTTTCAGTTCTATTTAATTATTTTTACAAGTTTAATTGTTTAGCGTAGGTTTAGTTGTACAGATAGTTTTTCTTTTAAAACTGTACGAAAGGACAAAAAAATTGTTACAGCTTGTTTTCTGGAATGACCTTAATCTGTAAGAAATATTTCTATATAGAAATTTGTATTTAAAGAAAAAACTTATTGAACTTATTGCAAACTGTTTAATTAAATAGATATGTAATAGATATATAGCAAGTATCACTTCCCGGCAAGTGGCGGTCTGGGATTGACTTGTTCACTCATTTCCGTTCACTCATTTCTGCTCACTCGTTTCCGTTCACTGTTCACTTTCTTTGTTTACTTATAGCCAATCAGCGACTTGTATAATACGTAGAATAATCCAAGATGGCGTCGTAACAAAAAACACATGGCGGTATTGACAGGAGTTGCCGCGCATGTTAAATGGCTATAATTTATTAACTGATTTATAAATGTTTACTACCTTCAAATTAGCGTGTGATGCTTAGGTTGTGCATGATCTATGGGGTTCGAATCACAGGTTTCACGGCCGCGGCACTTCAATTTTTTCCCCGCATTTTTTTAAGTTTTTTTGCATACTTTTTCGTTTTGTAACGTGTCACTCGTTTTTTAAAACATTTACAATAATTTTTTTAAATTACAGTCATAATTATGTATTTTTTTACTCGCTTATATTGACCAATGAGAGGTCACCGCAATTCCTCTCGCTAGCTGCATGTCAAAAAACTTTAGGAATTGTCTACGAGCAACTGTCACTGCTATGGCAACGGTGATCTTTGAAGACGGCGGATATTTTGGAAAGCCATATTACTCGAACCAAAAATACCTCTAAATTTTATCTTACTTTTTCTTATTGTTCTCAATTAGCTTGACAATTTTGAGAAAACTGTCTAGATTCAAAACTTTTCAAATTACGTAAACAAAATTATTCATAACAATTATTTTTTGGATCTACAATTTTTTTTAAATTTTCAAGCTAATTGAGTGTCATTAGCTTGGTGATTCACCGATATGGTGTTTTAGGTAAATATGACCGGCTTTAAAGCTATTTTAAAGATAATTGGGGATCACCGATATGGTTTCGATATGTTTTTTTAGGTAAATGACATTAAAGCCAAAATATTCGATTTCTTAAAACATAACTGTTGCAGGTATCCTAGTAATGCTAGTTATTTATTATACCTTGTTCAACTTAACATTGACCAATCAGACAGCTTAATTGATACCACGTGATTAATCCTTGAATTTTCCTCACATACCATAAAGTCGTAGTCGAATACCATGTTTCAAGGTTGTACTCGCGTTTGTATGATTCTAGTTCAAAAGCTCTTATATATGGCTCGATAAGCCATAAAAAGCCATTCACACCAGTTTTCAAAATTACGCGACCAAGCCAAAAATAGTTTTTGTCGCAAATGTCAGTTTTATGTCCGGCGAACTGCTGTAAATAGCAACGACGATCGTAAACAAACATATATGAAATCGTAGTTACCACTAAAACGTCTTGAAAACCATTCGAGCATTTCTTTATAAAGCAAACAAATAATTTACATTGATACTGATCGACAAAATTTAAAACTTTGAACAATTTCAGCTTCGTGATCATCTGACATAAAACTGGAATCAGCTTAGCTATATTTCGGCCGGGGCGCGTAATTTTGAAAACGGGTGTAACGTAATTTAATCAAATGTCAAATATGTTTGAAAATGATGAATTTAGACAAACAGTTTCAAATGACATAACTATATAGATGGTTTGATAATTCACTCATTTACAGTAAAAATACTGAATTGTTAAATGATTATATTTAGCCATATAATACGAATAAGATACAGTTATTACAGTAAAAAGAAAACATATTAATTTATATTGTTCATTAAGGCAACTACTTACTATAAAAGATATAAAAGATTTCCAAAACGGTCTGTAGAGAAGAACTTCGGAATTGAAAAGTTTTTCTTGCGAAGATGGTATAATTTAAAGCAAAATGGCAATATATTTTTTTATCGGATCATTGATAAAAAGCTTTGAAGTAATTTTAACATCCGTTGTTAATTTTTTGGTAACATACTTAGTTTCTGAAATATTGAAAACAAATTATATTAGCCATCCGCCATCTTGTTTTCTAATTAGATCTATTTTAATGACGTCACAACCTGGGTAGACTGTATAAAACTTCCTGTGAATTGGTTAAATCTCAATGCAATTTTCTTCAATACTTCGCAATTTACGTAAGAAGTATATGCATACAAATTCAGTTGTATTTCAACATTCAACATAATTGTTAATCGCTTTTTTAAGAGGAAAAAAAAACACTTACCCAGGTCGTGACGTCATGGGGTTTTTAAATATCTAAGATGGCAGATGAGTATAGCGTCTTTGTCTTTCTTTGCCCTTCAGTATTTCAGAAACTGAACATGTTCTCAAAAAAATTGACAACACATGTTACGGTTTCTTATCAATAAGCCTATAAAAAAATATATGGCTGTTTCCCTTTACAGAAGAATTTGATCTATGAGCAAGTTCATTAAGTCTATGGACCTTAATATTATGTATGACCTTAATACGTTAGATAAGAACTAAGATGCTCCGTTGAGTTGGTTGACTTCCAGCTCCAACTTTAATTTTACACATGGAGTATATGGGTACTTAAATCAGTTGTATTATTATTGTTACAGTTGTATTACATTGCACAAAGTTGACTTCTTTAAGTTAAAATTCTTGATGCCAAAGTTTGGAACGGACGTACATTCTGACTTCTGTATAAGATACACGAGGAGGCTGTGAAGTAGAATTTCGCATAAGCACGCCAGACACGCTACCAAGATGGTGTCCAGTAGCTTCGACACCAATACCGATCGCATAATATTCCTCGCTTGTACAATCTAGATAGAACGTATAGTGCACGCGTGAAAAAGTGACAAATTTAAGATAGGAACAGAAACCGGCATGTTTTTGCCCGCAAATTTTAGCTCGAAATGACAATTTTAGCTTACCAGTGTACTCAGTGGTGTACTTTGTGGGGGTTTTTTATCTTATATAAGAAATTTGTGGAACACCGTGTAATTAAATTGATTTTATTGAAAATATTTAAGCTTTCGGCCCGTTTGACTCAGGCCGTCATCAGAGATAAATTACAACGGTTAAAACACACGCAAGATATATGTACACGTCAATTAATTACAATGTTCAAATGCGCGCGCGCTTGATAAAAGCAACTTATATTGTTACTAAAAATGTAATTACTTAAGTACTAAACAGACAGGTCCAAGTGTCGTGGAAAGTCTGATTCAGAAATTACATACTTTGTGTTTGTTGTTTATTTACCTGAGCCAGGAGGAGCTACGGTTACAATTCCTAGACGAGCGCGTAACAAACTTGAACTTCCCACATTGAACCCACTTTCAAAACAGCCGCTCGTGAAATTAACAACATCGGAAACGCGAAGCGCCGCAGTCCATTGTTGTAGAGAAATGCTCAATGTATTTTTTTCGAAAAATAGGCTGCGTAATGACGGAGCTTGAACAGGAATTTGAATTCCAAAAACAGCGGAGGTTAAGCATACTTCAGTCACGTTAGCACTCCAAAAGTGCGAATTGTAGAGGGTCTGGTCTTCACCTTTTGCTGTCCAAATCGGAGAGTCGTATAAGCTTTCATTCTAAGAGAAAAAGAAGTGATGCTATTAAGCCCCGGCAAAACCAGGATGAGATTTGATCAATGAAGCATCTACCAAAAGTGCTTCGACTGTCTTTTTTTCGTATGCAACACCATATGAGTACAGTCCGAAGCAAATGAGCTGTTGAAGCCCTGGTTAAGGTTGAGGTACAATATTATACCTCCAATTCAAATTGTCCAATCAAAATGCTCTATTTCCAATACGTGACAATGTGATTTTTCATGGTGTCGCATGCCCAGTTCCCGGCTCTCGAGCCGAGGATGTCACATTAAATTTAACACACTGTGATATTAAATTTATCTCACGCGACGTCCCGCGAGAGCTACGCGCATCGATTAAAAGCAATGAAAAATGTTGTTTGTCAGAGTCCCATATAGCTAAGGATCCCAAGGACGCGCAGCGTTCGAGGACTTTATATGACATAAATCCCGACTTTCGAGGTATTTAACTAACTTAATTTATTTTTGAGGATGTTTTCTAACACAGTCTTTTGACTTTAAACAATTTGAGTCGAGATTCTTCGAGATTTTCCCACAAGTTTCATCTAATTATTTATTCAAGGTAAATAACCTAGATATAACCTGCGGCACATCAAAGAAAACCGACTCAAATATAAATTAATTTAAAGCACTTACTCGATATTGCTCGAACTAGTACCGCATGTTCAAATTTTCGGTATAATTTATCATTTATAGACCTTGCGCTCGGGTGATTCGGCAGAATATCAACCCTCAATGATAATGTTACCCTCGGGCTAATGCCCACGGTAATTATCCGCTTCGGGTTGATATTTTGCCGAATGACCCTCGCTTTGGGTATATAAATGATAAACAAAGTCTTCACGTTTTGTGTATGTTTACGTGATGAAAATGAATTTCACAAAATTCTAGAAATAATTTCATAAAACCATGCGTTAAATATAGTGCACCAGCATGATGGAGCAACCTCTAAATTGACGCGAAAATGCTAGTTTGGCCGCGCCGATTTTAGTACTGCGCAAAATATAATCCGCGCGAAAAGCTTTGTTGTGTCGTGTGAGCAATTATTGTTAGTATTGCGAATCAGTTGATTTATTAACGCGTAAACACTTTGACTTGTGTTTCAAATTGTCCTGGAGAGTGTACAAGCAAAAATGCGTCATTTTTTGGCTTAATAGGCAACGCCGTCGGTTAATACGTCCAAAGCCGTGTTTGAAATTGGCAAAATGTAGTGACATGAGCGTAATCAAAATATAAAGCAGATGAATAATATACAAATTTATGTAATTTTGTTTTTATCTCCTGCATGCATGTTGCCGTTTTCGATTACCAAATTCTGTGCTCTATAACTTGTGTATCTGGGTAGCGAATATTTTCACGCCAAGCGACATTGCCCCTTTGTCCTTAGAGTTTTCAGCTGAAGCAATGTGGAACTAATCGGGTCTATATAGGCAAAAGAAAACGGTCCCTGTGCGCAAGAAAATTTGCCAGTTGAACAGACTATAAGGTCTATATATTTACGATTTCGCTGCCGCCTTTGACTGTTCCCACGAATGTCCACCCAGGTCCTGAGCAATCAGTGCGGGGAATTTCCCCTCCACCCGTGTGGCATTCTGTCTCTTCGTAACCAAGGGTGTTTCTTGATTTGATGAAATACGATCCTTCTTCAGCGCTAGTACAAAAATAAACGAGGGCTCGTCTTTAAATAAGTTCTTTGTAGTTTTGCATGGTAAACAACAAAAAATAAATTTAGTTTTGCAAAGTTTGCGATCCGTAAGCTCGACTCTTTTCTCAGCTCAATTCACAGCTGAATTCGAGATCTCAAGTTTTGCAAAACAACGTGCTTAACTTATCGCTGTTTGGGCCTGGTTGAAAATTAATTGTGTAATTCTAGTTCCCTCTTTAAATTCAATGGAATAAAACAGTGTGACGCATTTTTAAACCTACTATATAATTTATTATACTGATACAAACGTGCAGTTCTTTTGTTGGGCTTCAACGCAGTCGTTGTAGATTGGTGTACCTATAAAAACAACATTCATATAGATAATCAGGCACTAGCGAAGCCAGCCTGACAATTTGGTCATGCTATATAATAATCATCATTTGATTCCTAAGTTGATTCCCTGTACGGTCTATAAACACAGAAAAATGTGCATTTGCATGACCAAATGTCGGGCTGGCTTCGCCACTTTAATCACGTATGAATGCTGGATGAATGCTTACGTGTTCAAAATTTAATAACGTCATATAATTATGTAAGTAAACTAACGAAGACTAACGATATATATACTATATATATATATATATATATAGTATATATATATATAATATATATATATATATATATATATATATATATATATATATATATATTATATATATATTATATATATATATATATTATATATATATATATATATAATATATATATATATATATATATATATATATATATATATATATAAAAAGTTTAAAAAAGCGAACCAACAACAACTTCTGACAACCTACAATTGTATCTGAACTTTATTAAGACGTTTCGGCTACAGCCTTCATCAATCTAAAGGTAACTACACTTATTTCCACTTATTTATACGCTTAGTAAACAATGGATGACTAGTTAAAATACCATAGGATGTAATTTATTTACCATAATTAATTCTTTTGTTAGAATGAATTTCAAGTCTTTTGTTCAGGCCATTAGGAAAGACGCAAAATAACTGCGCCATCCAATAAGCTTCCTTAGTTATTAAAATTTTTTCAATTCTATCCGGATCAGTTTTAGGGTCTACTTTGTCAATACATTGAAATGTAAAATCTTGCATAACATGTGGAGAACTATTGTAATGAATAGCCACTTCACATGTTTTTTTATTAGTGCGCATAGCTGATTTATGATTGCGAAATCTAACTTTAAATTCTGTCCTAGTAGATCCCACATATTTTGCGTCTTTCCTAATGGCCTGAACAAAAGACTTGAAATTCATTCTAACAAAAGAATTAATTATGGTAAATAAATTACATCCTATGGTATTTTAACTAGTCATCCATTGTTTACTAAGCGTATAAATAAGTGGAAATAAGTGTAGTTACCTTTAGATTGATGAAGGCTGTAGCCGAAACGTCTTAATAAAGTTTAGATACAATTGTAGGTTGTCAGAAATTGTTGTTGGTTCGCTTTTTTAAACTTTTTATCCATACGTACGAACCTTGACTTATGAATCAGTTTTGATCTTTCTGGCATGACTGGTCCTATTGATCTGGAAATTATTCTTAAACGACTATATATATATATATATATATATATATATATATATATATACATATATATATATACATATATAGTCGTTTAACAATAATTTCCAGATCAATAGGACCAGTCATGCCAGAAAGATCAAAAAAGATTCACAAGTCTAGGTTCGTACGTATGAATACGAGAAGTTTAAAAATGCGAGCCACCAACAATTTCTGAGAACCTTCAATTCATAACTAAACTTTATTGAGACGTTTCGGCTATAGCCTTCATCAATCTAAAGGTAACTACACTATATATGTATATATATGTATATACTGTATATATATGTATATATATATATATATATATATATATATATATATATATATATATATATATATATATATATATATATATATATATATATATATATATATATATATACTGTACATATGTATATATATATATATATATACTGTATATATATATATGTATATATATATGTATGTATATATATATATATATATATATATATATATATATATATATATATATATATATATATATATATATATATATATATATATATATATATTACGTTGTCAGTATATACATATATGTATACTATGTTTTATGTTATATGTAAACAACGAATTTGAGCGTTTCATCAGGGGATCCAAACACGAGAAAACGGTATAAAACACGAGCGCGAAGCGCGAGTTGGCTGTTCAATTTATTAAGCGCTACTTCCTGCTTTTGTAAGTTAATTTCTATAGTCCATTGTTAGACAGAAATGTGTAGGGCGTGTAGAATTTATTACAGACCTTGATCATTTGAACATGAGCGAAGAGGGAGTAATTAGGGTGAATTTGTAATTAGGATTTCAGTTATTAGATGAAAACCGTTTTTGATCTAACAACAGTGGTGGTATATGATTTTTAGCGTGTTTCCTTGGGGTATCCAACGTCAATCATGTGACGAATTAGGGCGAGTTCATTCGCTAATTTGCTCATGAATTATCAATGAGTTTGAGATGTAGTACATGCATGTGTATATATCCGACAAAATTGAAGAGGGGCAGCTAGTCTTCATATGAATGGTTGGCTTTGTAAAATACGTGGCATTCTTCTGAAGATGCGACATGCATCTATATATAGTCGAAGTGTTAACAATTAACGAGTTTAGTTGCATTATTAATTTTGTAAAAACACCATGTAGAAAATTAATGATATAAATTGATAAATTAATAATATAACTATACTAAATCACCATGCAAAGCTGCATGTATAACTATACCAAATCATCATACATGCAAATTTACATATAATTAACAAATTTGTTTACAATTTTCGGATTGTCTATTGTTTTGTATTTTATTAAAATTACTAACTAGGCCCAATGCTAACGTCCCTACGACGAGACTGTTGAACTTTTCCATACTGTTAAACTCCCCGGTGTGCATTTGTTTGCCGATTCGAAGTGGTCAGTCAGCACAAATTAAAGGGAAATGGCAACAAAAATTTTTATTGTCTCATTTGAAAGAGACTCTAAAAATAATATACAGAAGTCTTTTACAAAATTTGTATATCTGTTTTACTTTGGGAGATATTGTCACCTGAATAATCGAACTGTCCGCCATCTTGAATTAATTTTTAACCTCATTAACAATGTTTTGGTGACGTCACAACAGGGATACGCCATTCAAAGCTTCTCCTAAATACTTGCCTCCAATAAAATATTTGTGAAACATTTTCAGTCCGTGCTGAAATCCGAAACACTTACCATGTGTGTGGTTAATGAAGAAGATTAATCATTGTGTCGTAAGAAAAAAAGTTGCGTGACCCCAGTTGTGACGTATCATGCATATCTACAAATATCCAAGATGGCGGACAACTAAAGATTTCAAATCAAAATATTTGACCAAATAAGGCAGATATAAAAATTCTGTAATTGACTTCTATCCATTGTTTTGGAGTCTCTTTAAATAAGACGATAAAAAATTTTGTTGCCATTTCCCTTTAACATTAACGTGTGTTCAAAAGCGAGTAAGCGTTTATTTGCTCGTCGAATATTGAAACGGAATGGCGTGGTCCAATTCAGCGTGTACTCTACATTCATACGACCTGTTCTTGAGCATGCATGCCCCTTTTGCATGCCTGTGTTTCTGAGCGACCAAATCGAACAAATTCAACGGCGATCAGTAAAGATCATCTGTCCTGGTTTATCATACATTGACGGTTTAGAGGAACTCAACTTATCAACTCTCGTCGATCGTGGGGAGCTCTTGTGTAAAAGATTTCATGAGAACAACTTTGGTTCTTCAAGTAATATTTCTGGCTTACTAGCTAAGAAAAACTTCCATTCATATAATTTTAGAAACGCTAGAAATATTCCACTTTTCTGAGAAACGATTAAGTCGTTTTTATAACAGTTTCCTTCCCAGCTGTGTGCGAAAATGTGATTTGCTCTGATATTTTAATAGTATAGCTATAGAAGATACCGGTATCAAACTCAACGTACATATTTATATTGTGCATTTGAGCTTATTTTGACATTGAAACTTGAGTTCTTCAGTTTTATAAACTGCCATACTTTACCTTTCGTGTAGCATTAACTGCACTACCTACACTGGCCAAATGTTATTCAGGTCATTAAAATTCATACTTGATTGTTATGTTAAAGCCTTAATTTAAGTTTTGGAATTATTGTCATGGAGATTCAGGAATTAATGTTGGGTACCAAATTCTTTCCACACATTAATTCCTGATCGAGTATGATACAATTCAAAACCTTTACCAGAGAAAGTACAGTATCATTTTAAATAAATTAGTCGTTAGTAACTTAACATATCAGATTTGCTTCCTTGTGCTTGTATGTATATATTGACTGTTAAATGCGAATAATTTACTCCTAATTGCGGATATCTTTGTTGATCATAAAATAATAGGCAAAATTTTTTGAAACATTTTGCACTTAATGTCAGTAAGGATTTTACGCGCTAGGCGGTAGTCCGACGACGCTCCTTAACTATAGAAGGAGATTCTGCGCAAAAGGTAGCAATCTATATAAGAATTATATATCACGCTTATATATTGCGCAACGCTAAAACTTGTTGTGACTTTCGACGTGAGACGCGCGTTAGTATACTCGTTACAAGGAATACATATCGCATCGGTTTGACAAAACTTATTCAGAAGTTATTAAAAGCAAACGTTGCAACGTATCTAAAATCGTGACCAATTTCTATGAATATGTTACATGGAGCCCTCACATACCTTGCCCTGGCGGAACAGCGATATTACCATGAACAACTGTCATAAAAACTAAGTACAAGATCATCACACAAGACATTATACGAGTTTCCATTTTCTATCTGATACTCCGGAACACAGTTCAATATTCTTTACCAAACTGACGATCTTACATACAAATGAATATCGTGTAAACAATACAATTACGTGCCTTTAGTTTGTGATTCGTTCTTTAGATAATGATCGCCTTGGTGGCAATCCCTTTGATTTTTTAAAATTATTGTTCCTGTGATTCCAATTGGAACAGAGGTTATCGCGGGAGGTATGACCTTAGCTAGCCTTACATTATGTTTCATCATGGGGTGTAGAGCATCAGAAGTTTAAAAACAATACTTGAAATTCCTGCACGTTTATATAGCACTTTTATACTATACTGTTTGGAAGGTATATATCTATCGCTTAAATATAAAATAAAATCGTTACAACTGTATATTAAACAATTATTGAATGAGGTCTAACAGGATGTGAGGAATTATTAAGGCAGAGGTCTGTGTTAACCGAATTCAATAATTGTTGTATTCTTTTTTGAAAATATTTTAAATTCAGTTTAAACGCTTGCTTCATGTAAGTAAGAAGACACATGCTGCTTATAATGGAACAGCATAAACTTGTTCGGAAACTTTAATCAGACTACGAAAAAACATTCTTAAAACAATTGTCAGATTACAAGGTCAGTCAATATGCGACAAAATGAGTCATAATGTCGTAAATTTGTTTTCGATATTCGACGAAATGACTCATAATGTCGTATATTTATTATCAACCCCAAATTTGGGCAACTACCAAGCGGGTATGACGATTACACCCTAAGCTTTTAACCAATCCAAACTCCTAAAATATTTTCAATAAATAATAATAGTAATTTATATATATATGTGTATATATCTGCACGACAACAGCGACACGGCCCACTTGCCCAGCAGGCTCAAAAATTAAGAAGGAGTATCTAGACTTCATACGAATAGTTGGCTTTTTAAAATACGTGGCATTCTTCTGAAGATGCGACATGAATTCATGTATTAGTGGAAGCGTTAACAATTAACGAATTTGTTTACAATTTTCGGATGTCTATTGTTTTGCATTTTATTAAAATTACTAACTAGGCCCAATGCTAATGTCCTTACGACGAACTCTTGAACTTTTCCATACTGTTAAACTCTCCGGCGTGCATTTGTTTGCCGATTTGAAGTAGTCAGTCAGCACACATTAACAACGTATGTTCAAAAGCGAGTAAGCGTTTATTTGCTCGTCGAATATTGAAACGGAATGGCGTGGTCCAATTTAGCGTGTACTCTAGATTCATACGGACCTGTTCTTGAGCATGCATGCCCCTTTTACATGGCTGTGTTTCTGAGCGACCAAATCGAACAAATTCAACGGCGGTCAGTAAAGATGATCTCTTCTGGGTTATCGTAGATGGACGGTTCAGAGGAACTCAACTTATCAACTCTCGTCGATTGTGGGGAGCTCTTGTGTAAAAGATTTCATGGGAACAACTTTGGTTTTTCAAGTAATATTTCTGACTTACTACCTAAGAAAAACTTCCATTCATATAATTTTAGAAACGCTAGAAATATTCCACTTTTTTGAGAAACGATTAAGTCGTTTTTATAACAGTTTCTTTCCCACCTGTGTGCGAAAATGGGTTCGCCCTGATATTTTAATCGTATAGCTTAATGACATACTGGTATCAAACTCAACGTAAGTATTTATATTGTGCATTTGAGCTTATTTTGACATTGAAACTTGAGTTCTTCAGTTTTATAAACTGCCATATTTAAGTTTCTTTAAATAAATTCAATTCAATTCAATTCAATTCAATTCAATTCAATTCAATTCAATTCAAAAGCCTTCGCTCAAAACGTCGATTTTTAATTTCGGGAAGTAGCTACAACTTTGACAGAACCTTTACCTTTCGTGTAGCATTAACTGCACTACCTACACTGGCCAAATGTTATTCAAGTCATTAAAATTCATGCTTGATTGTTATGTTACCTAATTGAAGTTTTGGAATTATTGTCATGGAAATTCAGGAATTAATATTGGGTGCCAAATTCTTTCCACACATTAATTCCTGATCGAATATGATACAATTCAAAATCTTTACCAGAGAAAGTATAGTATCATTTTAAATAAATTAGTCGTTATATCGTAACGTAACATATCAGATTTGCATCCTTTTAATATTGTATGTATATATATTGACTTTATTTCCGTATTTCATTACAGGCCGATTCGGGAAGGCTGTTAAATGCGAATAGTTTACTTTTAATTACGGATATCTTTGTTGATCATAAAATAATCGGTAAAAAATTTTGGAAGATTTTGCACTTAATGTTAGTAAGGATTTTACGAGCTAGGCGGTAGTCCGACGACGCTCCTTAACTATGCGAGAAGACTTTGCGCAAAATGTAGCTATCTATATAAGAACTATATATCACGCTTATTGCGCAACGCTAAAACTTGTTGCGACTTTGGACGTGAGAAGCGCGTTAGTATACTCGTTACAAGAAACACATCGCATCGGTTTAATATTCAGAAGTTACTAAAAGCAAACTTTGCAACGTATCTAAAATCGTGACCAATTTCTATGAATATGTTACATGGAGCCTTCACATACCTTGCCCTGGCGGAACAGCGATATTACCATGAACAACTGTCATCAAAACTAAGTACAAGATCATCACACAAGACATTATACGAGTTTCCATTTTCTATCTGACACTCCGGAACACAGTTCAATATTCTTTACCAAACTGACGATGTTACATACAAATGAATTGCGTGTAAGCAATACAATTACGTGGCCTTTAGTTTGTGAATTGTTTTTTCGATAATGATGATCGCCTTGGTGGCGATCCCTTTGATTTTTTTTTGTTTCTGTGATTCCAGTTGGAACAGAGGTTATCGCGGGAGGTATGACCTTAGCTAGGCAGGATATGAGGAATTATTATATAGACTACCATCAAATATTAAGTATTCTGAAATCTGATTGGCTCGCTACTAGTAGGATATTAGCTCATATCCTACTAGTATAGAAAAAACAAGATCGCGGCCGACAGTTATTCGATCGCAAAAAATCTTGTTTTGAGCATTTCGACAGCCTCTCTTGGCCATACTTACATGTAAACATAGGTAAAATTTTTGAAGGTTAATTGTTAAGTCAGTATATGACGACGAAATGAGTCATAATGTCGTAAATTTGTTTTCAATATACGACGAAATGAGTCATAATGTCGTATATTTATTTTCAACCCCAAATTTGGGCAACTACTAAGCGGATATTACATTTTCACCTTTAGCTCTTAACCAATCAAAACATCTAAAATATTTTCAATAAATAATAATAATTTATATATATATATATATATATATATATATATATATATATATATATATATATATATATATATATATATATATATATATATATATATATTATATATATATATATATATATATATATATATATATATATATATATATATATATATATATATATATCTGCATGATAACACTGACACGGGCCACTCGCGCAGGAGGCTCAAAAATTGAAGAGAAGTAGCTAGCTGGCTTTTAGAAGTAGAAGTTTGCTTTCTTACGTGGCCTTCGTCTGAAGGTGCGGCTTGAATTTATATATTCGTCGAAGCGTTGACAATTAACGGATTTGTTTACAATTTTCGGATTGTTTATTGTTTTGTATTTTATTGAAATTACTAATTAGGCCCAATGCCAACGTCCCGACGACGAAACTCTTGAACTTTTCCATAATGTTAAACGTGCATGCTCGGCGTGCACTTGTTTTCCGACTCAAAGTGGTGCACACATTAAAAACGTATGTTCAAAAGCGATTTCTGGCTTCTAGAGAACTCGCTTGAATTTGAAATTATATATACGGTTGCATTTGCGCAAACGATGGTTTATTTTTTCGTTTTTACACATTTTCTGAGCCGTTTCTAAGGTGTCCGCGTTTTCCACTGAAGTGGAAAATGCAGACATCAGTAAGGATTTTTCTTGTCCGCTGTCCGCAATGCTGTCCGCATGTCCGCGTTTTCCACTTAATGGTACATAGATGCAAACAAAGGTGCTTTCCTTGTATATTTGCATGGTGGGTATAAATCTGAGTGCAATTTTTTGGAAACACAACGCAAATTTTCTATCGCAAAGTTTTCGATCCCCAAGCTCGGGTCTTCATCAGTTATTAGCACTGATGAAGATATGAGCTTTCAATTCAACCCTCCAGGTCTCAATATAATGTGCTTGAACGGACTGAAGACTTAAAATGGTTGAACAGCGTGATTGCGAGCAACGCAATTTTAAATGCAATTATAAAGGAGCGGTCTCATCGTTTACCATTTCATTTAATTGTTTTTGAAGTTTGTTTATACAAGATGGCCAATGGCATGGCGCGTGGTGTATTCTTTCTCAAAGCGAAAACACAATGTGTCAACTGGATTACACAAAATCTAGAACAGCCAGATAAGCCACTTTACTATCCATCAAAATGTTTGAGACGCAGAAAAAGTCAAAAATCGTGAAAATTCCTAAAAATCAATGCACATTTTTCCCACCTACCATGTCGAACTCTGCCAAAACGGTTTCATTTGTCACTCAGCATCGCTGCTAAACTATACGGCGCATAATAGGGATGGTTCCCTTTAATATCAGTCAGATTGTTTTGACATTCGACATAGTGACTGCATTCAAATCTTGCAATAATTATATAATTATATTACTTATATTATACACTTGAAAATCGACGGTCTGGTGCCAAGTCAGTATTAATGTATAAAATATTAAATGACCACACTGCGCCTGGTCTGCGTGGTTCCTTCGTTAGGAGGGAAATTGATCAAACTGACTATCACCTCCGAAATACTGCTACAGATCTAAGACTTCCTAAGCCAAAGCGAGAATTTTTGAAAAAGTCTTTCAAATATAGTGGTGCAGTGCTCAGGAATCAACTCTCTATAGAAGGGAAATTAGCAGAATCATTGCATTCATTTAAATCAATTGTTGTACGATGACATGTCCAGTTTATTTGTTTGTTCTATATATATAACTTGTTGTCCTATATATTTAATCTGTGTGTTTTTGTGATTAGTTCATGTTCTCTTTTTAATGATTTTTACATCCAGCACGGCCTCCATGGAAACCAGCTTTAAGTTGATGGGGCTAGCGTGTTATTTTTGACTTTAAATAAAGTATTACCCACCTACCTATTACCCTATGTAGAGTCTCGAAGGTAGACGTCCTGCGTACTTTAGTGGCCTTAAGGGGCGCTTGTACTCTCGAAAAGGCGCTTACTTTCGAAGGACGCTTACTTTTGAGTTGTTATTTTCGGCATCGACTAAGTTTAAATCCGTGCTAGAGTATATGGTTGTGCAGGGTATAAAAAAATGAAGTCCAAGTGACTGCTGAATGAAAAACGTGATTATATAAAGAGGCTATTACTTTGTTTTATGGCTTGTTCATTTGCCTTTCGAACAGTATATCCCTTGTCTACCTGAACCAACTAATAGAACCACTGGAAAGTGGACAGATTTTAGCATGATTGAAGTGAACATTTTGAGATGCTCCAAAAAAGCACATAATTTGGCGTCACGTCGGTTTTTAAGACTGAGCCTATTGTTGAGGCCCTGTTAGGGGTTTTAGGTATAAGGTATATTTGACCAAAGTATTTTAGTTATAAAGTATAAATAACGATA
The DNA here is from genome assembly GCA_963855995.1 of Muricea muricata. Classification (NCBI taxonomy): domain Eukaryota; kingdom Metazoa; phylum Cnidaria; class Anthozoa; order Malacalcyonacea; family Plexauridae; genus Muricea; species Muricea muricata. The sequence continues at coordinate 3,966,289 of OY979724.1, read as the reverse complement.
GACTTTTGGGTATAAAGTATAAATGATCACTGGCGTTATACTTTTAGGTATAACAAAAACTGACCACAAGACATTTTGTGTCAGCTATTCGAGGCATTAGGGAGCATTTATTTGTCATTAGTTACCAATACTGAGCGCTTCTAATATCTCGACAGCCTCAACCTGAATTTGCAGAGTTGAAGTTCCACGGCGGTATTTGTGAGAATATAAAATCTGCTAAAAGTAAGGGTTACTGCTACACGCTTTTCGGATTATAGTTGCAATTAAACTGTTACATTCTCGCTTCTACACTGGAAACTTCGAGCAAAATGACTCTCTAAATTCACAAGTGTCACAGGTGATGTCCAAAGAATGAAAACAACCCGGTAAATGCTTTTGTAAGGGGTAAAATAGTGTACAACGCAACTAAAAGAAAACAAGAGTTGCTGGGGTAATTTTGGGCATAAATGTGTCTGCCATTTTAGGTATAAGGTATAAATGACCTCTTAATAATAGGTATAAGGTATATTCAAGACCCCCCTAACAGGGCCTCATTGTTTCACAGGGAAAAATCTTCTTCTTGCATGGGATTTTATACGGATTAACATAACTACACAAAATAGCAATAAATATAAAGAATATGAATGTTTTTTCTGATTGAAATTAAATGGCCTTTGCATTCACGACATTTATCACTTAATGCATATGATTAGTACTTTCTTTTGAGTTGTCTCAAAGACAATGTACCGCACGCCACCCTAAATATATAAATTTTTAATGTGCGAGGTCAACAAACTATGAAAAAGGGTTAAAAACGAGGTAACAGATATGAAATCCAGACAGCCACTTTAGTAACAGATAATTGGGTAGCGGATGTGAAACCCATATAACAACTTTGAATACAGATTGTGAACTTGTGACGTAATATATAATTAAAACCCCACTTCAATTTTAAAAATTTCCAATCGCGATCTGTTAATGTTCCATAATTTGTGACTCAGTTGCTCAAATCTTATAAACAACCTATCCAAAGAAAATTGAATGAATAGACTTTTAAACGAGAATGAACAATACGTTTGCTGCTCAATATTCTTTTCAAAATCTTATTTTTGCAATTGGTCGGTCCTGATCGTTTATCAAAACTCTAAATTTCTTAAATATCGAGTCTGTTAATTTTTTCAATTAATTGAGCGTAAAATCACATCGCTCGGAAGTCTGTACTGTGCATTTGCGCCAAAAATTCCAAGAATACCCCTATACAACTTCTTCGAAAAATTCCGAAATCTCGGGATAATTACCGGACGAGTGATCTCCACGCGTGCTCTTTTAATTCCACGCGTGTGTAGCACGTTTGACAAACATGGCCGCCGAGACAGCACTAAGCTCTGTGACCTCTTCACTTCAAAATATTGAAGAAAATATCGAACGTTTTATATCGTACGACAGAAAACACAGTGCTACGATACTCTCTGTATTACGGGACGTTTTTAACTACAGCAAGGAGGACGAGACGACTTGTGGGCGAATGATACAAGGTTGTCCTTTTGAAAGTTTACAATTTGACCCTACAAATTTTGATAATGAAACATTATGGCAGCAAATTCAGCTGCAGAACGAGTCACTGTTGCCCAAATTACGCACTGGATCTAAACTTCTGCTTAAGAAGACAAATTCCATCCAGTTAAATGATGTAAATCCTACATTGAATGGAAAAGACCAGGGGAATTTGAACAAAGATGGCAATAGTATGGGTTCTGTGGAAAGATCGACACAGTCCAGTTCTGCAGAGGAAAGCGAGGTCGAAAATTTTGAGGAAAAAAGTAGTGACGAGGATGAACAATTGAGGAAAAGAAGTAAAACTGGAATTAAACTGGAGAGTTTATGCAAGTCAAAGGGGTCTGTCGTTGATGACCAATTTTTTAAGTTGGCAGAAATGGAAAAGTTTTTAGAAAGCAAGGAAATTGGTGCAGAAGATATGTCTGCAGGTGAAAGCGATGAGAGTGTTGATTATTTTACTGATCTTAATAAAGGAGAGCATGCCACGTCAGATATTGAAAGGTATATAAAGTATGAGGTTGCAGTGATGGGGGGCACCTATGCGGCTATGCCTAATGTTTTCTAGCACCCACAGCCACCCCCCTCCCCCAAGAAGAATATGAAGATGGTATGCTTACCATGTGTTTTAATATTATTATCGCAGACTCTATGTAAGGAACATTCCAAAACATAGCTAAAATAGAAATATTAAAAACCTCAAAAATTAATTGAAACAAAAATAAAATTCAGATGGATTTGATCAAAACAACGTGTAAACAAAATGCAAATCACGTTGCATGATATAACATTATGTGACAATAGGACAAATACATAGAGCAAAATACATGGGAATAAATCAGTGCCTGAGTGCATCAGGCAAAGACAGGTAGGCACTAAATGTCCTCTAAATTTGTGCAAATTCCTCTTTAGACATTATAAAATTTTCTTACTCTTTCCCAGATGTTTTCTTCCTTGATGAATTTCTTCCTCGAGAAGGGTATTCATTGGATTTTTCTACATTTGTTTTAGAAACGATGGTAAACGGTTAATGTATTCAGATTATTTTGATGAACCTGAGGAGCAGAGCAGATCTTTGGGAGATGATGCAAATGAAGAGGATGAAATTATGGATGATGTTGAGATTGACGAAGGTAGCAGTGATAACGACGGCACAGGAGCTAATGAATTAAACGTTGATCATGGTACCGGTAACGAACTTGACAAAGATGAGGGGCCCAAGTCGACTTTGGAAAAACAACAAGAGAAGGTGTGTTAAAAATACAAAGAAAATGAAATATCAAGCGATCACTATAATTTTGCAGAAACACCATGCAGTACTTCCACAAAATTATAGTGATTAACACATTCACCATGTAAGCTTATGAGGGACTCAAATTAATCATCGTCCCTACTTTTTATTCTACCTCTCCATCCTCCCAAACGATGTTCAGTGTACCGATGTACTGTTAGATATCAGTATTGACCCAATATCGGTATATTTGTATACTGAAACATCTACTGTATACAGCAACTACTGACCCAACAGAACTACATAAGACTATCACAGTGGGCCATTCACTTGACATTCCTTGCTATTCACATTGAGAATTTTTCCTCTCTAATTATGAGGTTCGCCCAAAAAGCCAGTAAAATTTCTTTGCATACCGACGCCAGAAATTTGTCATACTGAACATCCCTACCAGGATGCAATATATTCTGATCTTTCCACCACTCCATCCAGTAGCACACGAAGTTGTGGGTGGTACAACCCCCTTACTTCTTATGCAATCCTCATTGATAAAAACAGAGTTTATGTAATGACTGTATCATTTTATCTACCAGTAGTTAATTTTACTCACAGAAAGGGAAAGTGCTCTACTGTTTCACCATAAAGGATTGGTTGAGTTGAGGCATGATCAACAATATTTGAATAAGTTTTTTTTTGTCAAAAATACATGTATCTAGAATTGGTATAGCTCAGTAAATTTAGATATGCCAGATGAGTCGAAGACTATGAATTTGCTTATGGCTTTCCCAAATGAAAAAGATTCGTGATTGTTTGGCTTAGATTTTGACCATTTTTTAACAACCAGGTAAAGAGGCAAATTGCAGCATTGGAAGACAGCAATGTTGCAAGCAAGTCTTGGCAGCTCACAGGAGAGACATCTGCCTCTGCTAGGCCTTCAAATAGTCTTTTAGAGGAGGTTTTGCAGTTTGATCACACATCAGCTCCTGGTGAGTGGCTTCAGGGCAATTGTAGAAAATAAAGGGGAGGGATATTAACTGCAAAGGATAACAGAGTATATTTCAGAAATCCGTGTAAACCAAACACTTTTGTTACCAAGTAAATTTTTTGCAGTTGGAGTGTTTAGCTAGGGGGTAGAATCCCATTCAGCCCCCCTCTCTCCTTCCCCCCCCCCCAAAAAAATAGAATCTCCACCTAAATCATAAAAGCTACTTTTGGGTGGAAGCATACCCCTAAAGATCTCTTGCTTTTCTGAGGTACTCCCTATAGTTCCATTGGTTTGTCTTCCATTAACTGTAATTTACATCATGCCCCGGGCAACCTTAATACCTAAATTACTCTAAACAAGGAAAGAACAAGATCAATTCGATGTACTAATGTTTCCACTGTGTTGTATAATTTTTGTAGCGCCTGTGATCACGGAAGAAACAAGCAAAAATCTAGAAGATATCATAATACAGAGAATTAAAGACGGGGTAAATGAAGTCAATCCTAAAGCTGATTTTTCGTGCACTTATTTTTGTAGTCGAAGTGCCTCATCTGATTTTGGTCTATAGTTCAGTCGTCCTACATTTCAGTCTGTAGTTTAGTTTTCCTTCTGCAGTTACTCTGGATTGAGAGAGATGCGCCTTGTTGTGTCTCTGTACAGCCTTACCGTGGCCCTACAACGATACTGCTACAATTATCTAATGCAACTATCTCTGGTTTTTGTCTGTGTTAGGCTTGGGATGATGTTGAGAGAAAAGAGAAGCCGGTGAAGGAGCCATATGAATACAAGAAAGCTCAGCCCATTAATCAAGAGAAAAGCAAAATGAGTCTGAGCGAAATTTACGAAAAGGAATATCTTCAGCAACAGGTACTTTCTCTGCGAGTGTATCCCGTGCAAGAACTCCTCATGAAAATAACTCCAAAACCACATGTACGCACGTAAAAACGCACAAGTTGCTACAGACCTGCAAACAAGTTGTAACTTGTAACAAGTCTGTTCGCAAGTTGTTGACAAGATGTATTCGCACTGCTTGTTCAGAATTTGTTAGAACAAGTTTGGAACAAGCTGTTGACAAATTGTAACAAGCTTGATGGGACTATCAGACCTGTTACAAGATTGTTCCAACAAGATTGATATAGCATGATATAACAATATTGTTACAGCCTTGTGTTATCAATCTTGTAACAAACTTGCTACGACAGGATTGTATCAGAGTTGTTAGAACAATCTTGCAACAAGTCTGATATTTTCATCAAGCTTGTTACAAGTTGTTAACAAGTTTGGAACAACTTGTTGACAACTTTGGAACAAGCAGTGCGAACACATCTTGTTGACGGCTTGTCTGCAGACTTGTTACAAGTTGTGAGATTTTTACGTGTATATATAGCACGGGTGATCACGTGAACTTCAAATGTGATCACGTGAATTTCGAATGAGCTCACTCGTGAAAACGTCTGTGATCAGATGTGAAGTTCTTGTGAGCACATGTGACTTTGGAGCGGTCATGCTGACTAATTTTTTCTCCTCGTTTTTCAAAAAAAAATCACATAGAATCCCGAGGTTGAAAAAGAAAATGAAGAACATGCGGCTATTAAGAAGTTGATGAAATCTCTCTTTTTCAAATTAGATGCGTTATCGAATTTCCATTTTACTCCCAAACCGGTAAGAATTCGCTTTTAATTATGTAACTTGCGGTAAGTATGGTTACATGCCGACATATGTTTGTTTGGCGCAAAAATTTATTTGTTGTAACAGATGATTCCCCTTTTAGACAAACTTTTGAATTAGGAATATTCTGCTAATAGCTGTGTTACAGCTGAACCAAGCACCCTAAATATAGTAAAACTGTGAAGCTTGGTTGCAGAACATTGTAAAATGTGAAAAATATAGTCCTGTGAAGTTTGCGAATTTTGTATACTTTTGTATTATGCGCGGAAAAGTGTAATCACATTTCGAATTCTGATTACACTTTTCCGCGCATAATACAAAAGTATACAAAGTTCACAACTGTAATTCAAAATCGTTTTCCTTGCCAAGAGCAGAATTTTTCGAAGAACTTCTAAACGCCATCTAGAAACACCAGAAGTTTACATTGGCCTTACTGCAAATATATTGAAGAGCTTATCTCAGCGCGGCCATTCATATTAGTGCTAGAATATGGTATTGCATGCGATGAATTTCATATAACAAACGCAATTGACAACCAGCAGGTGCAGTATTTTTTCATCGTTGAAGTTGTGTCTCTTTGAAATAGCCGAAGCCGGAGGTAAGCATCGTTTCGAACGTTCCATCAATCAGCATTGAGGAATGCGCGCCCGTCAGTGTGAGCGAGACAGCCTTGCTTGCGCCAGAAGAAGTTTACGACAAACCGAGAGTTGAAGTGAAAGGCAAGGGCGAGATGACAAAGCAAGATAGAAATCGCGAAAGACGTGGAAAGAAGCGGAAACAGCGTTTGGCTGCGAAAGAAAAAGCAAAACTACAAAAGGTTATAGAAAAAAGCAATCCAGGTAAATAAATCGTGTGTTTTTTCCTCCTAGCCTAACATTTACAAAGCAATATGTCTCGTAATTTTTAGGTATATCGTTAAATTGGCGAAAGTTTTAAAAGCAAACTAATTTCGAACTTTTTAAATTGAAACTCTACTTTATATACATTGCATACCAAAGCAGTGTTAGATATTCAGTTAATATATCATATTTTACAAATCTAGCATAACGGATGTAAACCATCTTTAATTAATACTGCAGGGTTTTGCCAAAAAACCGGAATCCAACTTACAAGTTTGATTGCTAAATGCTCCAAAAAGCACATAATTTGGTGCTACGTGGTCCGCATGAAAAAATATTTTTTGATATTGAAAGTGATTTTATACCAATGAACACTTTTTAAAATTGAAATTTGAAAGCAGAACTCCGCTTTTTGGGACACCCTCATGCATTTCAGCATAATCCTTAGCGTCGAAAATGACCTGATTGAGGCAGTTACGACCAGATATAAACCAACTTAACGTTGTTATGGTTGTCGTAGGTCTGGGAAATAAATACAGCAAGGCGAAGGCAATGGATTCGCTTAGGAAAGATAAAACAAGCACGATAGTTAGCGAGAAGAGTCGGGACAGTTCACTGATATCGTCGTCAGGGTTCTTCACAAAACTACAGGACAGTGTCAAAGAGGAAATACACAAGAAGAACCAGAGTGGAAAGAAAGAGAAGAAAAACAAAACATCTTCGGCTCACTGCAAGCTTTGAGTAGTGACATTTGAGGTGGAAATAATGTCGAGGTTACAATTATGACCGTGCAGTTGTCGCAGTCAGATTTTGATCAGTGATGAGAAAGAATCCAAATTTTTGTCACTCTTTTTGCGACCTTGGAGCGCCAATTGAACAGATTGCAGTCTATATGTAGCCTTCGCTACATCGAAAATCTGGAATGAATGATATAAGTCATAATGCGAACATTAGCCGCGCAAGGAATGCACCTCATCAAACTTTTTATGGTTACATTCCATACAGTTGGATATGAAAACATGTACGAATTTAGCCCTGGGTCCGAAGCCGAGCCAGCTTGGACCGAGTCTAAATATTTGTCCAGTCTGGACCTCTGATATGTATTAAAGCTGGATAGAACATCTGTTGTTGGGTTTTGAAGCTGAAAGTACGTCATATTTTTAGACATGTTGGATGGTCCCATTTGAGCATCAATGCTATAAATTTCTATTACAGGATATATAGTTTTAGGCAAAAGCTTTCAAAGAAATCAGTTTTCTAACAGAAACGACATCGATTCACTCTTTGGTTGGGGGCATTACACATTCCCGGCAGTCTTAAAATATGACGTGTTTCCGGCTTCAATTTTATTTGAGTTTTGTATTACGATGCACTATCCAGTCTTAATGCACATCAATGATCTGGACAAAATATCGGGAGCATCTTGATTAGGCCTGTTTCATAAAACAAAGAGTTTAGTTCATTTGCACCATTGCAGCTTTGATATGATATATAGCGTGTCTAATGTGTCTTAAGCTATAATTTTTAAACAGAACTCGGTAAAGCAAAAAACAAGTTTCACACCCCATACCACCCTGAAACAGGCGTCAGAAAACTCAATTGCGACATTCAGTGAGTCAGATGAATATTGGTAATGCGAGCGTTGTACTGAGTCCACCACAGCCCATGTTTCTTTTCAGTTTCTCTCTAATATATTGTATCCCCCGATTTAATGTTTCTAAAACTCAAAAGCTAGCGCAATTTCCTCTTCATAAGCTACACCTTGATTTAAAATGACCAACTTTCTTCCCCTGCCATAATCTCGGTATCGTATGGGGTGTGAAATTTGTTTTTTTTTCTTTACCGAGTTCTGTTTAAAAATTATAGCTTAAGACACATTATATAGACAAGCTATATATCATATCAAAGCTGCAATGGTGCTGAGTACAGGTTCCAAAACTGCAATTTCATATGAAAATAGCTACACAATAAGAAAAGAGCTGAAATTCGTATAAAAGTAGATAAATTTAAGTATCGATACAGTATGGGTCAATCATGCAGAATCGCGAATTTGATAGTTAACTGCTATTTAACTACGAAACTGGTAGTCCCAATCCAAGCCAAGCGTTGTAAACCAGTGAAATATTTTTATTCCGTAAATTATTGGGGTAGTTAGGGTTAGGACATTTTGTGTGCATGAAATTACAATCCCCTGCAGCAAGTTATTGGAATTGTTAAACCTTGTTAAGAATAATCTCATTGGGTTACAACGGTCGGATCAGTTGATGCTTTACTGGCTTACAACGTCCGGACTGGGTGAACATCGGAATTTAGCAAGACATGAATCAGTAACCAAACAACCATTTTTGAGAGATTGGGGCAGTGTACTCTATATAATTATACCTGGAATGATGACTTGGCCACCATCTTTGAAGCAAAATTAAAGACGGCCATTGATAACCAGGGGCTGGTTGTATCAAAGGCGTTTAGCTTAAACGGTGGATGAGTCAAAAAATATAAAATAAGTTTGCATGCTGTATAAACAAACCAGCTAAAGTGATTTGACCTGAGAAGAACAATTATATATAAAACTAAATATTTATTCTATTAAACTCATAATTTTTGTTCTGCTCTAGATGTAAAAGTGATTTTTAAATTTCACTTATCCACCGTTTAAGCTAAACGCCTTCGATACAAGCGGCCCCAGGAGCGACAAAAGTCGCCCGTTTTCAGTTCAGAATAACGCCCTTTGTGTTTTAAGTCTAGAATATATTTGACTTGAAACAGGATTAAGGGGTGCTATTCCAGGGTTAAAAACAGCGTTTGAAAATGAGTGACTTTTGTGGCTCCTCGTGATCAATAGCGGCCTTCAATTTGGTTTCAATGATGGCTGCCCGTACCAAGTCATGGCCACTGATCTCATAGTAGACTGGATATAGCTTCTATGGATATCAAAAGTGAAGCCTAATTATACATGCAAATTTCACTTCCGGGGACCACAGAGCCCGTGTGATACAAATTTGTAAAGGAATACTTGGTGCGAAAAGAGCAAGAACGTACAATTTTGTAATATTTTAAGCACTCTGCAATTATTTATCAACATTGTTGCAGTAAACAAAGTTGTTTGTGACAAGTTTACATCACAAGTGGTCCCCGGAAGTGAATTTCGTATTGTATAATTAGGCTTCACTTTTGATATCCACAGAAGCTATATCCAGTATATCATGAGATCAGTGGTCATGGCTCCAGGTATATTTATATAGACCCCACTTGTTTGGATGAAATGTACAGCAGGCTCAAATTCTCAACAGTGGGGGTCTATTTGGTTTCTCCCCGCCGTTAGGAGTGTATTGTCTTCTGCGGTACCCTGCTGGTTTCGCTTGAAAATAATCATTCAAACTAGGCTATAATTACACGCTTTCAGAATCACAAGGATTGCTTTAAGCTGAGCGCGAATATAAAATGCTAGAAAAAAATTGCTGGTAAATGCTGTATGACCAGATAAACTGGAGTGGTATGAAAGTTGTTTGTAACTAGTTCGTTATGGTGTTGGGAATGATGGTGTGGTTTTGCCTGTGGCTTTCTGGATTATATTCAATGGCTGCCGGTGAGTTGGCTTGATATATGTACAACTGTGAGTTTGAATTGAACTCAATCTAGGGTTATACTCAAAACGATGCTCTTGAGATTTTGTGGGGTTTCTGATAGCTGCAACAAGGAACAGTTAGATGTGCATGTCAGACTGAACCTCGTTCATTTGAACCACCATTTGAGAGCTAAGTAATTATACATGGCGAACCATACTCAAGTATCGAACATTTGACACTTGATGATAACACGTCAGTAACCGTTCAACATGCAACAGCCTATAGTCCTAAAATGGTGATTTAGTGTTTCCGATAACTAAACATGGTCAACACCATCAAGTCAGTCGTGGTTATTTTAGTGAAAAACAATTAACTGACGAGAATAAAGATTTTTTAAATAAGCAATACTCGGATTCAATTTGATGAAAAACTATTTTATTTTATGCGTGAGTTTTTCCAAACTTTCGTAAATTCAACTTGTTTTTGTCGTTTCCAAAAACTGCTCGTGCTAACTAGCTCCAATCGAAAATGTACGTCACCTAAATAATTATCCTTCAATTCTTGTGCGAATAGGTTATAATTATGTTTGTCATTCTGTCCACTCATAACTTAATGACATACATACATTTTTGTTACAATATGCCGTCGTGTCGACACATCGTGAGGCAATGAGCCGTGAGTAACACAATCACTGGTCATAATCCAGGGGTGGATAGGGTGGTTGGCCCCCCCCCTCCCCACATGACTGTGCTAAAATACCCATGGAAATAAACCGTAATGAAATTCGCGGCTACTCACCCTGTACATTTAAATACATATACAGTCGTGATAATTGTCGTGATAATATATGTGCGCTATAGTTTGTTTGCCGCGCTTTTCTCAAAATTTTTCTTAAGCTACCCCCCTTTTAAATATCCTAGATACGCGCCTGTAATCGGTAGGGACCTCTGACATGTTCACGTCAGGCCAGTCTAGAACAATGAATTGCAATGCAACCGGTAAACATGTGAGACGAAATGAGTGTCAGTCACTGATATGTGTTAAAGCTGGATAACCATCTGCTGTTGGGTTTTGAAGTCGGAAGTACGTCATATTTTTAGACTTGCGGCCATGTTGGATGGTCCCACTTGAGCAGCAATGCTGTAGATTTCTATTACAGGGTGTGTTGTTTTCATATTTAAGTAAAAAATTTGCATTTGAAGCAAAAGCTTTCAAAGAAATCTGTTTTCTTTCAGGAATTAAATTGATTCAATCCTTGAGTGGGGCCATTCAACATGGCCGCCGATTTCAAAATATGACGTGTTTCCGGCTTCAATTTTATTTGAGTTTTGTATGACGATGCACTGTCCAGTCTTAATACATATCAATGATCTCGATATATTCTACTCCCCTTATATTCGATAGAAAACTGTGACGTAAGCCGTTATGGGGTCATTTGTTCAAAGCTGGGTTAGCGTCACACATCGGTCAAAGTTTCGAGTGATATACGACCACCCAACGCAAAATGCTTGAAAGCAACCAAATTCGAATTTGTAACAGAGCGAGAGTATTAATTTTCATTATTTTGTACTAAAAGGCGTACTTTTGTACTATAGTTAAACGAGATACGGCTGTCAAGCATTTTGCGTTCTGGTGCCCGCACATCACTTGAAACTGATGTAACCCGCTGTTTTGGTTTCTGTGTTTCTTCGCGTTCATTTATTCAAAACTTGCGATAGAAAACAGTACTGATCATGACAAGATTTCTGCGAAATATTTCCAAGCTTCCAAACAAGCCGCTCTAGAATCATCTTCAAACTTACACCGACGCAAGGTTTAACCAAGCAACTTTCCCTGAACAACGTGAATTCAAATCTTTTCAAAACCAAGATATTTCGGCACAGACACTCGTATTTGTTTCATCAATTTCAGCTTTAAAATTTGTGTTCTTTAAAGTTTGTATTGTGTTCTTATGTTCTTATTAAAACTTGCTTTGGGGCGAAAAAACTAGGATGTTCCGTTAGCAACGAATGCAATGGCGTGAACGAGATATGTGCCACGACAAGTTCATGTGAGTGTGAGAGTGGATTCAGCAGAAATGGAAACGGAACGTGTATAGTTGAAGGTCAGTACGATAAAATAGCATCGATATTGATAGTCTATGATCGATACTATTGATAACAACTTAACGATATTGTTGGCCATACATGCATGATATATATTGTGATATATATCAGCTCGACAAGCCAATTGCTAGTTGTCAACAGACTTGTTGCAACTTGATTGTCAAAACGTGTTATATAAGTACAGGCTTCCTGCCGAATTGAATGATGTTTCAGCAAGTTGTTTCCTACAATAGTCGGGCAGCTAGAGGTACAAAAAGCATGTTTACTTACCATAACGAGAGGCAATTTCATTTTGGTTTTATCTTGTTCCTTTAAGGTTAGTAAGTATATTTCTGCATGTCGGCCGCGTTGAAATTTCTTGTGGGCTCTTGCCAATACGTTTTTCGTTAATATTACTACAAAACTGTATTACTGTAAAAAAAGGTGATATTTCAATTGATTTAATTTTAGAAAAAAAACTTGGATCATCAGAAAGCTCGTAAAAAACTACATTTAGACAGTTATTAGTGAGTTATGAGTCTTTGAAACTATCTAAACTAGATACTATCAAACCACTTGAAAAATCAGGGTGACCATTTAAATACTTTATATCTCGTTTTTATGAGCTTTCTGATGTTAGTCATTTTTTCTAAAATTGAATTTTAAATATCACCTTTTTGACAGCAATACAGTTTTATAGTAATAGAAAAAATTTCAACCTGGCCGACATGCAGAAATATACTTACTAACCTTAATAAAGGAACAAGATAAAACCAAAATAGAATTTCCCCTCGGTATGGAAAGTATATCGGCCTCTAGTTGCCTTGCAAGTCGCCTTGTGTTTTTGTGAAGAATCATTAATGGCAATTTGCATAATAGACTAGCATTAGATCTAGGCAAAATAAAAAGAACAAAATCTTTTACTACAGTTAGACAGAAGACCCTAAGATCAGTAGAATTTCAGAGTTTAATTTGGTGACGAAATGTTGTAAAATACGTAAAATATAGGTTTGCTAAGTTTGCAAATTTTGTATATATTTGTATTACGCGCGGAAAAAAGTTACCATTTTCGCCAAAATTTTAGGTCAAAAATGGTAACGTTTTCCGCGCGTAAAACAAATATATACAAAATTTGCAAACTTCGCAGGGCTATATTTTTTTCGTATTTTGCAACATTTCGTCACCAAACTCTGCAATTCCACTAATTTTAAGATGCTCTTTCTAACTGTGGCAAACGATTTCGTTCTTCCTGCCCAGATCAAATGTTATTAGCCATGATGCAAATTGTACATTCTAAGCAGTAAGAATTGTACAGGGTGATCGACTAATAAAAAACTGGTAGCTTTCAAATTCAAATTAGCCACATAGTAATTTGACAGAAGTTACCTAAGTACATCTCATGGCCGTACCAGGCATAGCAAATAAGTAAACTATATATTAATTATCTAAAACACAAATCTAATTGGCTGTGGGAGCTCAAATGTATTCTAATCGCACAATTATTGAACAACATCTTGTTAGCTGTACAGTTGGGAATTACTATTCAAGCAATAAGCATAGATTAGGAAATGAATAGATGGCTCACTCCTTTGAAGTTTTTGACGCCACCAGCACCCACGCATGTTCTTGTCAGAGTAATGGTGGCCTAGCAAGAACTACAATAAAATGTATTGTGAAATTGACATCCGTGCTACTAACTCCTGTATTTTTATAATTCTGATTTATTTTTCCATTAAAACCAACGGAAGAAAAAAAACAAACAGGATTTAGTGGCATGGATGTCAATTTCACAATACATTTTATTATAGTTCTTGCTAGGCCGCCACTACTCTGGCAAAAACATGCGTGGGTGCCGGTGGCGTCACAAACATCAAACGAGTGAGCCATCTATTCATTTCCTAATCTATGCAATAAGTTCAAGACTAATTTGAATATGAATGCTATCATTTTGACCCTATACGTATACAATGTGTTGCGGATAATTTTCACTGAGCGAATTTTTTCGTCCGAATCGAATGTTTCCCTTTGTCTTTGAGCTCCGGCTGGAACCAGCATGTAAAATTAATTGGGTTAGACGAAAGCAAAAAACCCTCTGGTGATTAATCGCTTTAATGTTCATCGTTAAGGATTTTCCACTCCTCATTTCAGACGAAGGAAGTAAAAAATCTTTGTATGCGGCGCTGGTGGTTGTCTTCTCAGCTCTCATTCTCGTGGTTCTACTGACGATCTGCTTTTTTGTTCTCTTACGACGGAAGAAAGTCAAATGTCTCTTGTATGTTGTATACCGCTTCACTTGGAAATAGATTAATGTAGCTACAACAATGCCCGCGTGTACAGGTCGTTTTAATGGGCGTTCATACTAGCGGTTTAAGCCAAGTTTACATTCGCAACTGTCGTGGCAAAGTCATGACCGACGATGTGATCAGTAGTTTGGATATATTTTTTCTTTTGTGAGCTGTATTCAAATGGTCGGCGTACATCACATCGGCCACTTTAATATATTGAAGGCATTCACCACTGAATGGAAACTATAGGCTTTAGATCGATCCAAGTATGGATTTAGACAGTTTAAAACAAAACGAACTTGATTCGAGGTCGATCTAAACTCGACCACTTCGAGAGATAGTCAAGAATCTGTTGACGTTTTTAGGTTGACTGCTTTAAATTTTGTTTATTCCACCAATGTCAGTTAAGTCGCCAAAATTTTTGTGCGTATCTGGACGCTTCGTGAACGCAATCGCCTGAATCAAACGACCTCTGACAGATTCTAGATCAATCTAAATTAGACCAAACGCAAAGGGTACAATTATGGAATACCATGACAAGAGACATGGCTACTGGCTACGTTTCAGCATGATCCGGCTGCACATTATCAAGAATTACGTTGTTATATATTTTATGTGTGCAATGTATTTGCCTTGTTCTTTCAAAAAAAAATTCCTGTTAATGTTACAGTGTTGCCACGTAGAAAAAGTAACGAAGATTGTTATGAAGCGAGAATCAGTTTTTACTTGGCAGGGTATTCTATAATTGTCCCAAAAACACCAGATAAAAATATCTTGCGCCCGACAGAAGTTCCGGCTGCGATTCCACGCCAAAAAAATCAGGGCCCTGGCTATGCCCCTGGTACGAGAACAACCACCCGAGGCTTCTATTTCTTTGAGTAACGGCTTCCTCTATAACTCGCCTCCTGCAGACCCAGCTCGTGCCAAAAACGAATCTTGCCCTCGTTAAACATACTCCAGCTCAGACAATAGCTTGAAGCCCCTTACAGACGAGTAAGTTTTCTATGACAAGTTTTTATCTGGCAAGTTTTATTTGCTCGTCTGCACGCCCACTTTAACATTTTTTTCCATGGCAAGTGCGCTTGTTGAAAATCTATCATGCTAGCTTTTCAGCAAGTGCATTGTCATAGAAGAAATTGACAAAGTAAAATCTTGTCCGTTGGTACGGTCAGCAATGAAGACATGTCAAAGTAAATTGAATTTAATAGCACGTTGGCCAGCAGTGTATTGTACACTTTATGTGCTTCTTATGCATCATGGCGGCAAAATCCTCTCATAAATTTTGTACATGTACACGTACACTTGGCAAAGTAAACTTGTTGTAGAAAACTTGCTTGTCTGTAAAGGACTTGAAAATTAATGAGAGTTAGAACAAAATGCTCCTTTCAATGTCGCCCCCCCCGTACAGTGGGAGGGCGCGCATAACTAGGAACCAGTGAACTCTAAATTAGACTGGAACGATAACTTGGCCGCCATCTTTGAAGCCAAATTGGTTATCAATAGGTTATCAAGTTCAGTCCTTTTCTATTGTTTCTCTCGGCGCGGTTGACACCATTCTTCTGGGAATGTACCGATATTTGATGTTTTTATTTTGATTTAAGAGGTAATTTTATCGTTTATGAACTTATAACCTAGTTTGCGATACAGTCTTTTTTAAAAATAGCGAATACCTCGGGAAAATAGTATTAAGACTGTTTACGACATTTGTAGTTGTTGCCGCCATCTTGGCTTCACCCAAACGTAGGGTTTTTATCTGGAGTTATCGTTCCAGTATTCATACAGTTCACTGTTAGGAACCAATGACATTTTAAAAACGTTTTGGTATAAAAACGTTTGGTTATTATTGATAAAAACTTTCTTAAAATGTCAATAGCCTGTGGTTATGTATGGACTCCCCTTTTTGGGGCAAGACATTGATAGGTGCATAACTAAGTGGAAGAATTTCTCGAAAATTATTTAATGAAGCCAACCTTTCGTTGCTATACTTGCAACACTTTCAGATAATTTAAGGTGTTACATTATGGATCCATACAAAAGCATTATATGAAGCAAAATCTTCGAAGGGTTAAAGATTTAAATAAAGCAAATAATAGCGTTTTTGTAAAAAATTATACAAACTTAAGACATATAATCATCTTAATTAATTTCTATTTCTAGTTGTATACAGCCAGATGACGAAGGGAGCGAACGTCTTCAAATGACGAATTTGAAACACAAACCCAGCATCAGACAGATTTTAGGAGAGGTATCTCTGCTGTTGTCGTCAAAGTGAATTGTCTGATGTGTATCACTTTATTAACTAGTTGTTTGTGTCTTTCATTGGTATAGTACAATCAGCTATCTAGTTCACGTCAAGGTGTGTAAAGATTTCCATAAAGATTAGCAAAACGTTTTAGCAAGACTGTTTAGAATTTACACTATTACATTTTCAAGGAGAACAGTTTAGAACTGTAGCATTTTAGGTTAATAAGTCGGTGAGAAGTTATTCCTAAAGGATTTTTTGAGGAAACAGTTCAGATGTGATGTAGCTATCACGTACTGATAAACTGGATCAATAAGAGATGATAGTTACTAAACCTCTGGTAAAAACAGCCATATTTATCTATTTATCTAACCTTATCTATCAGTCTGAGCTAGTGTTATGCAGCTAGTGTTACTCCAGGAGGAAATTTGCTGAGAGATTATCTTTACTGAGCCTCACTGGAAAAAATGTTTATAAATAAACGTCAGTTTAGCTTGTACGTAAGCTGATTCTCTGGTGTTTCCTGTAGCCGATAGTTCGTGGACAGAAGAGGATTTTACAAGATTAATTCGAAGCTTGCGGGAGGATGCTAATGTGTTCTTGCAAATGATAAATGAAGTGAAACGAAAATTGAACCTGTTGGTCGACAAGAATACTACGCAGGGAATGCAGTACAAGTAAGTTGTTGCTGGTAGTGATGGTGGTGGTGTGGTAATGATTAGTACTGGTGGTGAATATGGTGATGGTGCTATGATGATGGTGATGATATACGTTGATGGATAGGGCTTTATTCCGGACACTCCAGTTTTCCCGTCACACAAACATCGACAAACTTGAGTAATATTAAACAAAAACGTAATGAGTTTAACCACAGAATAAAGTACAGAAGCTCATCTTCAGTGTTTTTCGCGTAAGTGCCTTTCGTCACTCAGCAAGTGTGTGACTGCTTCTTTTACCTTCTTCCACTACATTTCGGTAGCATAACCGCGTAGAGAGGGGATTGTTAAGTATCGCGTTAAAAGGATATGACAATATACTTATAGATAGGAATCCTTAAAGTAACTGAAATGTCCGTTGTTAAATTTTTAATAACATTTTTTGAAATATGAAGGGCAAATAGGTACAAAACCACAGGCTATCCACCATCTTTAATATGCAAGACATTCTATAACGTTACAAGCAGGATAAAATTCTTTTCTTCAAGAAGCAATTAGCAAACATGTTTAAAATTAAAATACGCCGTAAGATGTAAAGTGTCCAAAAGCACTCATTGGGATTTGACTTATTGACAGTACTTTTGTACAGCTAGTCCCGGTAATATAGAGCTAGTTATAAAACAACAGGGGGGGATTGAGAGTGTCATTTGTCTTTCCATATTTCAGAAACAAAGAATGTTAAATTAAACATTTTGTTTCTTATCAGAGCATTGGTACGTGATTTATCCAGAGTTCTACGTTTACTTAACACGAAGCCTGGAAAACTGGAAATGCCAGACGATGGCGTTCCCCTTTTACTGTGGGCCGAGAATGCTCTCAAGAGATTTGACTTGCAGGTTCGTATGAAATATACCAGTACAAGATCACTTCCAGCTGTACTGTTGTGAAATTCCTATCGTCGTGCTCTCGATGTTTCCATAATGAAAATCATAATAAATGCCTTTTGTCACCACAAGATAAAAATTACTAAAACGTTTTCTGTCCTGCTTCTCTAGCAATTCCTGAACACTAACCTCCCTCGTCGAAGTGCATTTGCGTTTATGGAATCTTCTCGTAAAGCTTTAAAATTTAGTACTCAAAGCATTATCTCAATGTAAACACAAACATAAACTGCGAGCAGTCCATAAAGGAAGGGGTCGAGGAAAAGAGGGACTGATAACAGAGAAAGAAATGAAATACGCGTTGCACACACAACGCAAAATCATGTGGACATATTAATTTTTATTTCCTCCTGTGTTATCTGCAGTCCCTCTTTTCCTCGACCCTCTTCATTTATGGACTGCTCGCAGTTTTTGTTTGTGTTTAGAATCTAGCTGATCTGACCGTGTGTAAAAGGCCTGGAACTAGCTTCCAAATAGAAATCTATTTTGCTGCTGTTAATCACTTATGTCTTTTGTCTTACGTCTATGAAACTTAGTAATTGTCTTTAATAAAGAAAATTATAAGTCTGCCAGAAATTCAAAAACAAAGTAAATTATATTTCATGAGAAATTTGATAATTACTTTTCCGTGTTTTCAGATCAACTGGCAAGATAATGCTTTATCTCAATGCTTTTTGGGAAGATGTCATAAACGCAAGTGTATACACTTCGAGGGAAATTAGTGCTCAGGAATTGTTGGATAAATAGGATAGAAAACGTTTTCCTCAACCCCATTGCTTTAGGGCATGCTTGCAATCTAACACAAGCAGATAAATGAGAAATGTGGTTTAATATAGGATATTCTCTCATTGTTTCTCAGAATCCCAGGATAGACGATTCTTGTGAAGATATTGGAGAGACCTCTGCAAATATGAGAGTTGGAGATGCTGTTGTGTAGATAGAGATATGGATCAGGTTAGACAATATAACTAAGTGTAACTGTCCCAGTGACTCGTTTGCTGCGCACTCGCACAGGTGTATTTATTGTATGTAAAGAAGTGGCAGGGCTTCCAAAAATTATCTGGAAAAAAATGGCTGGAGACGTGACAAGCAACTTTGAAACGATCGTGTAATATACGCGCATATATTAACATATTTACCACCTGTCCCTATAGTGATGAACTTCTAGAAGGAAATTTCTCACAATTGTGGAAGCACTCAATGACGAGCTTTTTGTGATGTTTTTGTCGCCGTTATCATAGTAAAAGTCGCAAAAAAATGTTCCACTTAAAATGCAATTTTAGATATTTTATTTGATAAAATATTACATCCCAGCACTGTACTGTTAAGGTCTATCAGCACGATATGATTTGCCATTACGTCGTATGAAAAAAAGTGACAGTGCTTTCTTGCAATGTGTTCATTTTGTCGACAAATTTAAAACATGTTTTTTTCTTTGAAAACCCTCGCCATTTTGAAAAAGTTAAATTTACTGGCGGGAAATGTTTACGTGATCAATATCTTCACGAGTGAAGATATGGAAAATATCTCACTGTTTATTTTTAGTATCTTACTGTCTACTATATCATGAAATGAAATCTTGATGAATATTTAACATCTTTGTTCTCATAAAATGAAATTGTCGAATTGATCTTGGAAACACGGGGGAGAAAATTCATCTCGATATCTCTGGGCTATTGATAGAAAACTGTGTGACGCAAGCATGCCCTTATTAATCTCTTACAAATATGTTAGGCGGTTTTCTTAAAAGATAATTTTGCGTTTTAGTTGAATAAGGTATTGCATTTTTTCATCTATTTTACACTCAATGCATACCTTCATGGATTATTCTCAAACAGCTCTACAAAAGTACAAAAATTGTAATTCGTCACGACTGCAGCTACTTCATTAAAATGTCGGATATACAAGTATGCAACCACTATATTCTAAGACAAGGTATTTCATTCGCACAACATTACCGTTGTATACATTGGTACATTTGGAAAGTAATGTTGTCTGAGCGTATGGAGAGACAAATAGAGTGCGAGTTTTGCGGCTTATTACTTTGAGAACATTTTGGATAACTTTGACAAGGATCACTATTTTTGCATCACTGTATGACAAATCTGTGGGAAAAACCCTAATAAAAAGAAAATAAATGAAAAACGATTGTTTTAATCTATAGTAGAGGTGATGCATTCATCTGGTAAATGAACACATTATGCCAATATACAGTGCGACTCACGATATTACTTGTATGAGATATTTATGCCGTACGTATTCAAAATGAGCATTGCCATTCATTAAAACTTACGAACGTCAAAACAAAGTTGTGAGAAGATCTTCACGATGTTGATATTTGATGTTAGTCACATGACTGAGAAAATATGGCACTGTTCCATATTTCAGGCGAACCACGCTATTAGTTTTAAAAATATGATAACACGATAAGACGTCGTTTTTAACTTAATTGGAAGTGGAAACGACATTCTTTAACCAAAAACAGCATAGATAACAACAAGAGAATGTTTTAGCTAGAAAATAAACGAACTTCGTGGCATAGTTGAAGGATTTTTCAAAGATTACGTGGAACGGTGGAAAAGAGGGATTCTGGATTTCTAAAATGGATAAGAGTGGGAGGTATTAGGCGTTTGAAGGAGAATTGTTCGTAAATTATCATGATAAACGTCTATCAACATTTTGAGAAAGTTTGCTTTGCCATATATCTTCAAAACTAGCAATGATGGATTCCCGGTAAGCAATAATAATTCTAAAAGTACCTCCACTGGTGTCGTGGAATGAACGTTTGGCACTGGATTGAGAAAAAAAATGCTTGAGAGCACAACAGAAGTTTGTACTTTTGACGGGCAGACGAAATCAGCATGATAAAGCTTGGAAAATGCATGCATGGGTTAGATTATTGATATTCAGTGATGGTATGTGACCAGCGAGGCTAAGGAGTCAACAAGAAAGTTCTAAAGTAAACGAGTTCTGCTGGTAACAGCGGAAATAGGGATCAGAGGTCTCTTTTGCACATTTAGGGACATATGAAGACATGTTGGTTGCTAATAATACGGATCTAAATGATCGTTCTACCACGTCTGTGGCAGGTACCTAAAACCTTTCATCAGAAGTTCCTTTTCTAGCATTAGGGAATTATCATGTTGATCTCGACTTGTCTGTCTTGTCGGTCTCGACTTGTTGTGCTCTCAAGCATTTTTTTTGTCTCAATCCAGTGCCAAACGTTTATTCCACGACACCAGTGGAGGTACTTTTAGAATTATTATTGCTTACCGGGAATCCATCATTGCTAGTTTTGAAGATATATGGCAAAGCAAACTTTTTCAAAATGTTGATAGACGTTGATCATGATAACTTACGAACAGTTCTCCTTCAAACGCCTAATACCTCCCATTCTTGTCCATTTTAGAAGTCCAGAATCCCTCTTGTCCACCGTTCCACGTAATCTTTGAAAAATTCTTCAACTATGACACCAAGTTCGTTTATTTTCTAGCTAAAACATTCTCTTGTTGTTACCTATGCTGTTTTTGGTTAAAGAATGTCGTTTCCACTTCCAATTAAGTTAAAAACGACGTCTTATCGTGTTATCATATTTTTAAAACTAATAGCGTGGTCCGCCTCAAATATGGAACAACGCCATATTTTTTCAGTCATGTGACTAACATCAAATATCAACATGGTAAAGATCTTCTCACAACTTTGGTTTGATGTTCGAAAGATTTAATGAATGGCAATGCTCATTTTGAATACGTACGGCATAAATATCTCATACAAGTAATATCGTGAGTCGCACTGTACACATTTATCTGTTCTTCGTTATCTCAATTAGGAAGTTTCCGTCTAACGGACACCATATATAAGCTATAACTAAGATAAAAACTCATCATTAATGAGCATGGCGAACTATATGGGCTAAGTCGTTACTTTTTATTAAAATCATGAATATAGCGAAGCATAAAATAGTTTTTATATTCTTCTTCTTGAGATAAAAAGAAATTAAAATAATTTTGCCAGCGTCAACTTACTGTTTAAGCTTTTTTAATGGAAGTTTTATTTAGTTTAGCGCGATATACAGCCATATACAGTTTTGTGCATGGAATTGCTGAAAGCGTTCTTTTCTATATGGTTTTAAAAACAGCATCTAGCGAGAGTTCGTCTCATTATATGCTTTGCAGCTGATGATCTTTTTCGCTTCATGTCTTAAGACTCTATTCCTCCAGAAGAAAATGACGGAATTCGCGGAAGATCCTGCAAACACGAGCGCATTGCTCCATAACGCCAAAGCGAAGACAACTTTATCCTCGCGAGGTCTCAAAAAGCTCGTTACGGCCACTGGAATGAAGCATACGATTGAACAACAGACTACCATTGCGCACGATTTTGCCAATTTATAGTCGTTCATGTTCCTTGTTGTTCGGTTTTGCAAGCGACCAACGTTCGCCGTTTTTCGACTGGCGCGAAATATATATGCGTACATGCACCCGGATAAAACCGTGAAAGAAATTAGGAACACAGACCTCAAGTATCGAGCTGCCACATCCATGAATAATCGTGAAAGCACGAGTAGTATAGCAAGCGTCCATAGAACCAAGGCTGATCCAAACAGGCGCAAGGTTGTAACATTGTTTCGATGAAAAATTGGATATGCTATGCACAAATATCTTTCCACGTTTAGCAAAAACAATGTTACAAAAGAAATGGCGATCAAACTACTCGCTATTAATTCAACTACAATAAATGACGTGCACTCATTTACTTTCAACAGAGTTTGCACAGTGAGTGCAACTACACCAGGACTTCCAAAAAGGCCGATTGTTAGGTCGTTTAGCGATAACAAAGCTATCAGAAAATACGATTTCTTTTCTCGCAGCTTCTGCGATCGCCAATAAGCCACCAGTGTGACTGCATTTAAAGAAATTGTTGACGCAGCTAACAGAATATTCACAACGCAAACAAACACGACGTTTATGAAATAAAGCTTCGATGGGAAACGAATCAATCTTTTGAATTCCGTATCGTGAAAAATGCACGTTTTCACATCTATGGTGTTTTCGATTGTAAAGTTCATACTTTCTCATAGTCCATGTAATTAACAACCAATACGTTCTTGAAATTTGTTCAAAGCAGATCGCTGTATGCAATGTTATTTCAAGGAATCGGAGTAACAACTTCAATCCTGTTCCTGTAACCCACAATTCCTGAACACTAATTTCCCTCTACTTGTATTAATTTTGCACTAATGGCTTTTCCCAGAAAGCATTGAACTTTGTATTCAAAGCAATATAAACTTAACATGGACTGCAATCAGAAATTTGTCAACACAAATATATGTACATCGTTATTTTAAGGAGCTCAAGTAATATTAAACGCCCCAATTTTGCCTTTGTAATTATTTATTATTAATCTTTGTGCGCAAAAATTGTAATAAAATAGGAGAGGAAGTTTATGCCGCGCTTTAATCCCTGTCTTCCGCGTATGTAGGGGTGTTAATATCTTATAAATTGAATAGAGCAAGCTTTTATTAAAAATGATCAGTCATTGTAGCTGTCTGGGGCCGGTTATACACAAAGGGTGGATAGAGCTTTCGACTGGATAGCGATGATAACTGACTTGAACTCAGAAAAATGCTGGACATTAATTTAGCTTTTGCCAGTTGCTGAACGTGTTTAAAAACTTTGAGAAAATCACTATCCGATGGATCACAGAAGATTCGCCAAATCTTTAACTTCGCTGCCAAGCTAAACAAGCTCAACTTTATTTTGAACAAGTAAACAGCTCATGTTTTTATCAAAGAAACGATTATTGAAACGTCCGTGAATTTTCACATTTTATTTTATACGTTTCGACATTTAATACAAGTCATCTTCAGCAGAATAGCTGTCATTTTAATTTGAATTATATGCTTAAAAGTCCCAAAGTTAGCAAACTTATAATCGTCGTGACCTGTACTAACATAGTTTGTCCAAATTAAAGTCAGTATTTTTTTTCAGTTGGAAAAACAATTAGGTTCTTATTGCTGTGGTATACGTAGAGCCCACATGGGGCTATTTATACAAAACACAATATGATATTTCATTACAATCTCATCACTCGCCCTCGATTCATTAGAGATCTGCTATTGCTGTCTAGATTAAAGTTCTCTAAATTTACATGGGATTACATTCGGGGGGTGGCAAACGACACCTTATAGAGGGCCTAAAGAATCCATTCAGCTTTTCATGCACTACGACCGAAATCATTCAAAACAATATTGGCCATGTTAGGTAGGGAAAAACCGTTTATTCAACTGAATGCTAGCATATAGACAACCAAAGGAATAAACTGGAAGCGCTACAGCCTACATGTTGTTAGCTTTGACATCCTTGATACGGTATGATACGCAGTTTAGCCCTGTAACTCCACTTTAAACATTTTTCAGGATGTTAAAGGAGAACAGTAATGTCTATGGAACAGTCAACTTCGAGACCTTTTTCGGCGAGCAAACAAGCTGAAAGTCACAACTGAATGTTTTCGTAAAACATTTTAAGAACATCAGTGGCGATATTTCTCGGCAATTCGTGTTGATTTGGTTTTTTTTTACAGCCAAAAGAAGTTTTGAAAGTCCATATTGTTTCACAGACATTGGTCTCTTGTTTTAAATATGTGTAAACGCAGTGAAGTTGCAAGGTTCCAAAGTAAAGCGTATACCATGGCGTACGTATCACGGGTATCATGCGCAACATTATTCTCACGTTTCGAGTATTTTGTATTTTTTCTTGATTGTCTATCCCTGGTCTATCCATTCCCAATAATTTTGATTTGAAAATTGGTCACAATAGTCTAGTCGGGCTTCGTTGAACCCGATGCTTTGCATTGCAGAAGTTTTTTCGCTTCGTGCCTTAAGACTCTATTCCTCCAGAAGAAAACGATAGAATTCACAGATGATCCTGCAAATGCGAGCGCTTGACTCCAAAACGCAGCAGCAAACACTGCTGCATCCCCTTCCGCTTTTAAAAAGCTCTTTATGGCCACTGGAATGAAGCATACGACTGAGCAACACACTACGATTGCGCACGACTTTGCCAACTTATATTCGTTTATGTTCCTTGTTGTCCAGATTCGAGAGCGACCAACGTTTGCCATTTTTCGACCCGCATGAAATATATACATGTACATGCATCCAGATAAAACAATCGAAGTGATTATGGCCAAAGTTTGTAAATATCGCGTGGTAGAATCCATGAATAAGCGCGAAAACACATGTAGTATAGCAAGCATCCATGGAACTGACACTGTCGCACATATTCGCAACTTTGTTATTTCGTTACGATGAAAGAATGGATGTGCTATGCACAAATATCTTTCCAAATTTAACAAAAACAACGTCGTCAAAGAAACAGCAATTAAGGAGCTCGCTGTTAATTGGATTGAAATAAAAGTAGTACATTCGTTAACTTTAGTCTTTAGCAGAGCTTTTACAATGAGTACAACCACACCAGGATTGCCAAATAGGCCAATGCTCAGATCGTTTAGCGACAACAGAGATATCAGGAAGTACGATTTCTTTTGTTTTCAATTTCTTCGGTCTCAAACAAGCCATAAGGGTGGTTGCATTTAAAGAAATTGTCGTTACAGTTAGCAGAATATTTATAACGCAATTGAGAATAGCGTTAGCAAAATACAATTTCGACGGAAAGCGAGCCAACCTTTTGAATACCGCGTCGTAGAAAACGCACGTTTTTAAAACTATCTTGTCATCCATCGTTACATTCATGTTGCTACCTTCTTCGCAACTTAGATTAAAGTATTTTAACACAATTGTTTGAATTCTTAAATTTGTTAAACGTGTAGATCAGCAGTTGAGAAAGTGTGTGTCATGTAACGCCTGTGTGGCATTTGTTAATTATCAATCTTTCTTTATAAAAATTACAGTAAAACATAATAATAACGGAAGGTCATGGCGAGTTTTAATTGTCATCTTCGGCAGATTTTAGGAATTTTATTCTAATATAAATTTAGTAGAGTAAACTGTTATTGAATAACTCAGCTGGCTACTGCAGCTGTCTGAACTGTAGAGTGCATATTGTAGCGAGGCATATATCACTTCGTTTTGAGACAAGCTTGATCTTTGGTCAGAAGTTTGGTGGCTAATTGTAAAAAAAATACATTTTAGAGCAAGATAAATGGACAGTGAAATCAGTTCCATCTAATACCAATAGACCTCCTAGGCTTGCATGTAAATTAACCCTTCATTGTTGAATGGCAAGCAAAAAACAACCTATTTCAGACGACATCTGATATTGGTTAATATATGTAAGCTAAGGAGGCCTATTTTGTTTTGCTCCGGTGTTACCAGTCTCCTTCCACGCCACCCACGGTTTGCGTCAGATGTCGGTAGCACTGGCCTATAGACTGTTTGCTTCGCTTCAAAAAGCGTTATCTTGCAAAGTTGGTGGAAATATGCGATTGTTTGCTCATGAAATCAACTGCAGACCAGTTTCTGATTTCATACTGATCGACACGTGGAAAATACATCGTAATACAAGGCGCAAATAAAAATTGAAGCCCGAAACACGTCATATTTTGAAAATGTTGGCCCCACTCGAGGAGTGAATCGTTGTAGTTTCTGTTTAGAAAGCTTTTGTCTTGAATCGTAAAAAATGTTCTAAAACGAAAACTATACATCCTTTTAATATGTAGAAATCTATGCCATTCGCTGCTGTAGTGGGGCTATCCAGCATGACCGCGAGTCTAAACATATGACGTACTTCCGGCCTCAAAACCAAAACAACAGAAGTGCAAACTAGTCTTAATACATGTCAATGCTCGTAATGCGTTGTCCAGTATTCCTGGTTCCGATTACTCTCATAATCGTCCCCCTTCGTGACTTTCAATCGATAACGCAAGCCTCAAGTTAAAACAATCATATGAGCAATATGTATTAATACAGATATTTCAATTATGGTTGTCTCTCCAAAAGTGTAAACTGTGAACTATGAGCAGGCAAGGAATGATCGATTATTGTTTATTAATCCCCTCTTACACAACCAAATTTTCCCTCACAAATTTCGTGTTGAATGTTTTTTGACCGTGTAAATTAGGAAATCAAAATAAATTTGTCAAAAATTCCTAATTTAGCCGAGGAAAATGGTGTTAAAAGGTCATTATTGCCAACTATGCATGCAGTGTACTGTGAGCGTTTGTTTATGTCAGGTTTTACTGAGAGATTATCCGAATAAGTAAGCAAAAATTTCAGCAATGCTCTTTGTTTTTCCTTGTATATGCATTTTATTTTCTTGATCGCACTAATGACGATTTGGTTTGTCTATTCATGTATTCGACAAACCATGGTTTACGTTGAAAGAGATATATAAGGAGTCATTTTCTTGGCTCTGTAAATGGCAGGGCTACTGTTAAACATTTAACAAATGTGCGCATTACATTGTGGTTGATCATGCCTCTTCAACTGTTTAATACATTGTGGAACATCAATTTGCGCATCATCATTTCTCACCTTTTCGGTCATCACCAAATTAATTTTAATGGTCCTTTTTCATACAGAGTTTAATATCACCATGCATTAGTCCTAGAATTAATTCACTACTACCCACCATTGACAGTTAATTCAACAAGTGTTGTCCTTCGAAAACATTAATTTACTACACATAGCAACTTCGAATTCTGCGTTGGATCTCCTGCGTGGAAATTTATAGTAAGATGATATTAAAAAAGACCCGAGTAGATGAACCGAAATGGTAAAACTGTACTTTGTTTTGATCAGTAGATAATAGATTTGATCTGTTTAAAACAAGGCAACCGAAAATACAAGGTAATTTGATAACTTCTTATAGACTTCTACTTGAGAAATGTAAAATTGTCAATGTGTGACCAAGGAATGAGTAGTTGTTTAGCATGCAAGTGCTACAAAACACCGAAACAAAAATAGATCAAGACGTCGGTTGACAATTACGCGTTATCGACCAGCAGATTTGTTATACCGACTGCTAGCTAATAATTGTTTATATTTGTGTCTGATGCAAGTTTATAATGTTCACAGCTTACTATTAATTGTTTTGCTCACAGATGACCAAGAATTTTTCTTTTTGCGTAACAATATTTGGCACAGGGCGATTCTTCATTTTTTTATTACAGCAAATCTGCTTTCTGCAAAGGTAATTCCTTCAGTTTCAGGGCCTAAATGTTCAGGAAAAAGGAACTTCCGGACAGGATGTCAATGTCGAAGTTGTGTATTTGCATTTCCCAATGTTCCGTTTTTAAAATAAACAACTCGCTTATGTGTCGCATGATATAACTCAGATTTCCTCGAAAATGGTATCCGGTCTGATAATGTATGAGAAATTATGGTATAACGAGCAAAATGGGCTATGCCTTAAAAGGGCAGAAAGGCAGAGGGTGGAAAATAAATGTAAATTCAGTAATAAGATGAAGGATCGCCCTGTTCCAAATCTTGTTATGAAAAAAGAAAAATCCTTGGTCATCTGTAAGAAAAACAGTTAATAGTAAGCTGTCAACATTATAAACTTGCATCAGATACAAATATAAACAATTATTAGTTAGCAGTCGATAACAAATCTGGTAGTCCATAACGCGTAATTTTCAACCGATGTCTTCATCTGCTTTTGTCTCGGTGTTTTGTAGCACTTGCATGCTAAACAACTACTCATTCCTTGGTCACACATTGACAATTTTACATTTCTCAAGTGGAAGTCTACAAGAAGTTATCAAATTACCTTGTATTTTCGGTTGCCGTGTTTTAACAGATCAAATCTATTGATAAAAACATATTACTGTTTCACCATTTTGGTCCATCGACTCAGGCCTTTCTAAATATGAATTATATATCATCTCGCTATAAATTTCCCGGCAAGGGCTCAAATTTAGAATTACAATTTACTATGAATAATAATGTTTTCGAAATATCGGAACAAGATGTCGTGTAATTACTTGGCTATCTGGCCATGTTTGGCACAGATTTCACGAATTTGATTAATTCTGAACTGATTCACGAATCTGAGTAGTTCACGAATAAAATCTTAGGCTGGATTTGTCAAGATTTAAAATATATTGCAAGTCAATTTTTCGCATTGCGTTCATCCATGCTGAAGGAAGGAAGACAAGGAATAGTCGAAGAAAGTCGAAGAAACAAAAAAACAACCACATTCCGTGAATCCAGATACTATATAACATGCAAGAGTCTATGGCACTGTCTCCAGTTTACATTGTTCTGCTGAGCTGTATATACGTCGTCGAAGTTAGAAGAAAAATATTTTCATCACAACTGATACTTTTCAAGTAAAGAGAAATTTAGTGAAAAAGAAAATGAAGTCACCAATCGCCGTAACCGGCCTTAATGTTGTGTTGGTGTTCGTCTATGTGCATCTTGCCGTTGGTTCTAAGGTTTGTTAATTTTACAGCTATTTCGGCTGTTGGCTTTATTTTATATTTGTGCGTAATTTCTGTACACTGGCTTTTATCCGATTATTACAGACAGATGACATCACCAACGACATCACCAACGGAAAAAGGCAATTCGCGCCATTTCGTTATGTTCTGAGCAAAGGAACAGCCTCTTCTTGGCAGGTCGCCCGAGATGCTTGTCGCATCAGCGGTGGGGATTTGGCAGTGCCAACAAGCCATACAATTAATCAATACATTTACAACCTTTTGAGAAGAAAAGGCATAGACAAAGCATTTATTGGTTTGTATAGAGTGCATTGGTCAGTCCCAGGAAGTCCCTTTTACACCGTGTTTGGCGCGAAACCGTCCTTCACAAAGTGGCATAACGGTGAACCAAGCAATAGCGGAGGAAGAGAAGGATGCACGGAGTTGGTACACAGAGCATCTTTCTGGGGTGGCGGTGATCATGGTGGAGAATGGAATGATCTCCCATGTACAGGATATTCCCGCCATTACGTCTGTCAGTTGCAAGTACACTCGCCACGAAAATAGTCATTGCAGTCTCTCAGAACTTTCTTCTTAGAAGTAATTAAAGCCGTAGTATTTCTCCCCATATCGTTAATCGTGTACTGATGAATTTGATTGCAATAAAAATTAGCACAACCAATTCATTTGAATTCATATTTTTATTTATTTGAATCGCCATTTCTTCGTGCAGTATTTGCTAAATTTGCCCCAGGTTCGGTTAAGCCAACAGAGATTAAATGACGCTCACAGTACATTGTAGTTGGCAATAATTTCCTTTTAACACCATTTTCCTAAGATAAATTAGGAATTTTTGACAAATTTAATTTGATTTCCTAATTTACACGGTCAAAAAATTTAATTAACACGAAATTTGTGAAAGAAAATTTGGTTGTGTAAGAGGGGATTAATGTTCAGAAAAAAAAAAGTTCCCGGACGGGATTTCGAAGTTGCATATTTGCATTTTTCAATGTTCCTTTCTTAAAATAAACAGCGCGCTTATGTGTCACATGGTATAACCCAGATTTCCTCCAAAATGGTATTCGGTCTAATAATGTATGAGAAATTATGATTTAACGTGCAAAATGAGCTATGTTACAAATTTTTGAAAAAGGCAGGAGGGCCCTGTTCCAAATATTGTTACGGAAAAAGAAAAGTCCTTGGTCATCTGTCAGCAAAACAATTGATAGTAAGCTGTCAAGCTGCCAACATTAAACTTACTTCAGACACAAATATACACAATTATGTACTTGCAGTCGATAACAAATCTGGTAGTCGATAACGCGTAATTGTCAACCGACGTTTTGATCCATTTTATCTCGGTGTTTTGTAGCACCTGCAAGACAGTGCCTTACACTCGTCCTTGTTATAATTGAAGAATAGTAGCATAAGTAGCATTTCTTATGAAATTTGTGTTAGATCATGTGACAGCTGTGTGAATCTTAATTATTGCTACAGGAACACTGGAAAATGAAAATCTGTGACCATTAACTGTTGCCGTCTGTTTTTGTCATAAGACACGGTGAAAACAAAAACTAAAATTTGATGAGCACCACGGCCACAAGGTCTTTTGACTGTATCGAGATTCAATTAGCTTTAAATTCAAAAGGTTATATAACAATCAGGATAATCGCTTCTCAACTCTTGCAATTGGTTGTGATCTTGCGACAGACCTGCAAGATAAGACTCGTAAGATTTACAGTATTCATTTGCCCAATATTTACAAAAGGAAATGTATGAGATAACATACTGGTGGGTGATGATCTTACACATAATCGTATTCATTTGCATGATATCTTGCTTAACTATAGTGCATGCAAGCAAATATTAGATGCGTAGATCCTACAGCAGATAGCAGTGATATTTATAGTTGTATTCAGTTGTAATCAATACTGCATGAAAATTGATAAAGATGTAGTTACATGACTGTGCTATGCCTATGCTGTCACTATACAAAGTAACACCACCAATGTGGTGTATTGCGGTGGTGTATTAATGAAGTAAACGTGAAAACGAGATGTTAAGTGTATTCGATACTCAATGTTGAATGTTGATCTCCACATGCATGATATTATAAAGTTGTTATTAACGTACTATATACCGACTTCCTCCAGCAGTATAAAGATAAACACAAGAGTATTATTGGACAGGCTGGGCAAATAATTATCTCCATGGTGATGCCTGCAAAACAACTTGCAATTTTCGTTACAGCAACATTCTCTATATGAGAATAATTTGTGAAAACTCTATGTAAATTTATTATTGCAAAGGTTTCAATTCGTACGTAGCTCGATCTGCATCATAATCTATATGTAATAATATGGGGGTTGTAGTTGGGGTGGGTTGTAGTTGTACGAGAGGTGAGTAGGGCTATCCACCGAATTATAGTGAATTTTCAAACTTTCTAAATATATTCAGTAACCAGTATATCCTTCAGAATGTTCGAGTTTAAGTCACTTTTTATCTCTTGCATGCGACTTCAATGCCCCTGGTGTCATTGCTTTTTTACGCCTTGTTATCCACCTTTCATACAATCCCCTCCCCTAGAGTATTAGCGCTGATAAAAGTAAGACTCGAGCTTACAGATCGAAAGCTTAATTGAGATAATAAATTTGCGTGGTGTTTTTAGAATATTAAACTGATATTAATTGTTAACCATGTCAGCTTACAACAATCAACATTTTATCTGATTACGAGGCCGGTTATCAGAAGAATTCCCAGATGTATAGACACTTCCCGAGTTTATTCTGTGGGCATAAAAAACACTTCTTTTCAATAGGCTTCATACCCCGCCTCGATTTCAAGCTATTGTTTCGTGTGCACTCAAGCAAATTCGGGAAGTGTCTATTGTATATAGATTTGTAGAGCATACTAATTACTGGTTAATAAAATGTGAAGTGTAGAACTGAAATGTAGCAATGTTAGCTACTGCTAGTTTTACAATGAAAGCAAAAATATTTAAGAAATGAAAGCACTAATTATACTCCAACAGAGGTTGTCTTTGCCGAAACATGCATTTTGACGTGTTTTGTCCATCTTTCACATTTTAAGTTTTTGAAAAAAAAATTGAGTTGAGAGTACAACTTAATCTTATTGATAAAATAAATCTTATTGATATAATTCGTTTGTTTGAATAATTTTGTTTTGATCGTTATTAGCCTCCCAGAAAAACAAAATTGCATACATATTTGCTCCCACGCAAGTCAAGTTATAAACAAACATTTCTATTTGTACCTTTAAAGTTATCGTATTCACATGTATATATATAGTTCACAGTAAAGCCATATAGCTTCATCATTACGGTCCTTTCGGTTGTATTTTCTCATCTCCAACGTCACAAACTCCAGGTGTGTTAGCCAATCAGAACCGACAATTGTCTTCAGCCTACATTGTATAATTATTATTTAAAAAGCTGTAGGTCAGTTAAAAGAATATTTTTTTCAGCCATAGGTAATATAGAAAGCAGAAGAGAAGGAATATAAAATAAATGGAATGAAGTCTGTTTTAGTGGCATCGCAAGCACGATAACAGGCCTTAGTAATAAGTCTTGTTCTGCTGACATGGTCTGGTTCTTTTTTCGGATAATTTTGCTCCACTTGACAAAATATTTAAAAATATTTGTTTTGGTCTTACAGGATATCAGGCTTAGTTTATACGTCGGATTTATCTCGAGTCAAATTAAATATTTTTTGAAAATCTGTCATAAACTTATCACGAGAGCGACGTGTAATTACATTGTCAAACCTGAGTTAAATTCAACTCAAATTAATGATACCATCATGGATTACGCGTCACAACACTGGGATGTATTCATACGATAGACTTCGGTCAAACTTTGTCAATTTTCGTTTTGGAAAAATACCATATTGGACACGATCAAGCAGTACTTTATATAAGCTCATAAAGGAGGTTAATTTTATGTTTTACACCCGTCGCACGTTTGACGTAGGAATACTTGTCGAATTTACGATGTCTTTTAGACGCATCTATTAGGATTAAATTTGACTTGACATAAACATACATACGTCGGCGTATAAACTAGGCCTCAATTTCCTGGTCACAAATTTGCATTTTCCAGTGTTCCTGCAGGAATTAAGATACACACAGGTGTCACATGATCTAACATAGATTTGTAAATGCTATTAATCGTCAATAACTAATAGTTTGCTAATAGCTTGCTAATAGTTTGCTAATAGTTTGAAAGCAGTTAATACCTGACAGTATGGGCTCACTTTATTTTGATTCGCTAATTTACACGGTCATAAAACATTTAATTAACACGAAATTTGTGAAGGAAAATTTGTTTGTGTAAGAGAGGACTAATGTTCAGAAAAAAGGAACTTCCGGACAGAATGACAGCACGCTAAGCTGTCACATGATATAACCCAGAATGGTACCCGGTCTAATAATGTATGAGAGACTATGGTGTAACGAGCAAAATGGGCTATGTTACAAATTTTTGAAAAAGGCAGGAGGGCCCTGTTCCAAATATTGTTACGGAAAAAGAAAAGTCCTTGGTCATCTGTAAGCAAAACAATTAATAGTAAGCTGTCAAGCTGCCAACATTAAACTTACTTCAGACACAAATATACACAATTATGTACTTGCAGTCGATAACAAATCTGGTAGTCGATGACGCGTAATTGTCAACCAACGTCTTGATCCATTTTATCTCGGTGTTTTGTAGCACCTGCAAGACAGTGCCTTACACTCGTCCTTGTTATAATTGCAGAATTGTAGCATAAGTAGCATTTCTTGTGAAATTTGTGTTAGATCATGTGACAGCTGTGCGTATCTTAATTATTGCTACAGGAACACTGAAAAATGAAAATCTGTGACCATTAACTGTTATTGTCTGTTTTTGTCATAAAATACATGAAAACAAAAACTAAAATTTGAGGAGCACCACGGCCACAAGGTCTTTTGACTGTATCGAGTTTCAATTAGCTTTAAATTCAAAAGGTTTTAACCAGGAAATAACGGTCAGGATAATCGCTTCACAAAATCGTGCAATGGGTTGTGATCTTGCGACAGACCGACAAGATAAGACTCGTAATATAAGGTTTACAGTATTCATTTGCCCAATATTTACAAAATGAAATGTATGAGATTTTATTTTAAAAGGGCCTGGCGGGTGATGATCTTATGCATAATCTCATTGCATGAACCTTGTTTAATTATAGATTAATATCAGTATATATGTAAGCAAATATTATATGCTTAGATTCTACAGTAGATAGTGGTGATATTTGTATTCAGTTGTGGTCAATAATGCATGAAAATTGATAAAGATGTAGTTACATGTATTGCGGTGGTGTATTAATGAAGTAAACGTGAAAACGAGATATGTTAACTTTAATGGAATATACGTATTTATTGAAGAATATACTTTGAACATGTAAAAATATAATACACCTTTTGTTCAACATAACAACGTATAACGAACGTCCGATCACGTGTCCGCCTTCAGCATTACGTAACCTGCTAATATATATACTAATGTCAACACATGTCCCCATTT
Source organism: Muricea muricata (assembly GCA_963855995.1). NCBI lineage: Eukaryota > Metazoa > Cnidaria > Anthozoa > Malacalcyonacea > Plexauridae > Muricea > Muricea muricata. Next base: position 3,931,317 of record OY979724.1, on the reverse strand, counting down.
ATACATACTGATTTCCATATATCAACACCCCCACTCAGACTCAACTTTATTGTGTCTATGATGAGTCTGCTGCTTTCTTTTAAAGTTCAGTTTCCTAGTAGTACATAACGATGTTTCTCGACTTTAATACGAGGCAGCGACTTGGTTAATATATCCGCTGTCATGTCCTCCGTTGGAATATAATGAATTCCTACTTCTCCGTTTTCGACTCTTTCTCTCATGAAATGTAACTTTGTGTCGATGTGTTTCGATCGCTTGTGCATAACTGGATTATGACACATTTTGATACACGACTGATTATCTTCTCCAATGTAGGTTGGTTCTTTCATTGGATACCCAAAATCTTTCATTAATGCTCTAAGATAAATTGCTTCTTGCACTGCTGCTGCCATAGCTTGATATTCAGCTTCGGTAGATGATAAAGCCACTGTCGCTTGCTTCTTGACTTCCCAACTTATTGCTGCACCATTTCCTTGAAATTTGAAATAGTAGCCCGTTGTAGACTTTCGATCGTCTAGATCGCCGCTCCAGTCTGCATCTGCATTACCGACTAGCTTCATACTCGAGTTCTTGGCGAATGTCAATCGTAGATTGATTGTGCCTTTCAGATATCTAAGAACGTGTTTTGCTGCTTGCCAATGCGTTGTGTTGGGCTTTTCGAAGAATCTTGATAACTGATTGACTACATTGAGAATGTCAGGTCTGGTTTGTTTTCCAATATACAGAAGGGATCCAACTAAACTCCGATAAAGCTTCGTATCAACTAATTGGTGTTCTCCGTCGTCTTTGACTAACTTCAAGTTGACTTCTGCAGGGGTTACTTTGGGTTTGCTGTCACTCATGTTGAACTGCTTTAGAACGTTTGCGATGTACTTCTCTTGATCTACGGTAATACCGTCTTCCGATCTGAGGATTCGCATTCCCAGGAACCAGTGTAATTCTCCCCGATCATCCATCTTGAAATTCTTCTCTAGTAACGATTTGATTTCATCGATGATTTCATTGCTCGCTCCTGCTACTATGATATCGTCTACCCATACTAGTACGTACGAGAAAATACCATCTGCGTCTTTTCTCACGAAGAGACAATAATCGTTGCGGCTTCGGTGAAATCCACTGCTGATAAGGAGATTTGCTAGTGCTTCGTACCAATTCTTTGCTGCTTGCTTGAGACCATAGATAGACTTGTTTAGCTTGCAAACTAGGGTCTCTCCGTTTTGTCCTCGTTTAACAAACCCTTGTGGTTGTTCTAAGTAGATTTCTTCCTTAATAGCTGAGTGAAGATACGCTGACTTTACATCCATTTGCCCGAGATGTAAATCTTTCTGAGCTGCAACTGCTAACAGGGTCCTGAATGTCTCCGGTTTGCATGTGGGTGCATACGTTTCGAAGAAGTCTATCCCTTCGACTTGCGCGTAGCCTTTCGCCACATATCTAGCTTTGTACTTGTCCACTTGACCATCTGCACCGTATTTGACTCTGTATACCCATTTTCCTGGTAAAACATTCTTGTCTTTCGGTCTGTCAACAAATGTCCAAGTGTCGTTATTCTCTAGTGACTCAACCTCTGCTTGCATTGCTTCTTTCCATTGCTTGGCTTTGTTTGACTTTACAGCCTCTTCGTAGGTTTTCGGTTCTGTTGCGATTTCCTCATGTTGAATTGCGCAGAAGGTATAGGGATTCCCATATCTTTCAGGAGGTCGTCTATTTCTACTTGCTCTTGGGAGTGGTTCTTCTTCTCCAAGATCTTCTTCTTCATCTGGTAGTTGTTCTGGTGCATTTGGAACTTCGTTTTCAGTTTCCCCCACTTCATCCCCGACAGGTTTCTCTTTCGTTTGCTCATTTAAACAATCCTCGTTGAGATCTAGATTGGGACTCTTCAAAATCGTGTCTTCTTGGTGAAGCTCTTCTTTAGACGATAAAGGTTGGATTTCATCTTCTTTAAAGCGTACATTGCGTGCTTTAATTATTTTGTTCGTGGTCAGATCTTGTAGTATGTAGGCTGTGCTCTTGCTGTCGTAGCCAACGAACTTTGCCTTTACTGATCTGGCATCGAGCTTTCGTAGGTTGACGTTTCTCTTCTTCACGTACGCTGTGCAGCCGAACACTCTGAGGTGGTTTCTTCTTGCTGTCTTCTTGGTAAAGAGCTCGAAAGGACTCTTTCCTTCGTTGCTATTTGCGCTGACAGTGAGATTTCGGATGTGCGTAGCGGTATCTAAGGCTCTTACCCAATACTTCTTAGGAAGCTTTGCTTGTATAAGTAAGCACCGTCCCATTTCTACTAGTGTACGATTGAAGCGCTCCGCGACTCCATTTTGCTGTGGTGTTTCCGGGACTGTAAATTCTTGTTTAACCTTCAAATCTCTGCAGAGCTCTTTGAATTTACGTGAGGTATATTCAGCTCCGTTATCTGATCGTAGTGTTCTGGGTGTTCCGTTTTCGGCAACATATTCTTTGAACTTGTCGATCACTTCTGACTTGTTTCTCATGTACTTTACGACTGCGTACTTCGTGTACTCATCGATAAAGGTAACTGCGTATTTTGATCCGTTTAAACTAGCCACTTCGAAAGGACCAAGAATGTCTGAATATACAAGTTCCAGAGCTTTCTTTGCTTTATCCTCAACTTTCTTTGGAACCGGCTGACTTGCTTGTTTTCCCATTGCACACGTTTCGCATGTATCTTCTGTGTCGCCTCCACAACCCACAGTGCGTTTTACATCGACTTTGTTAAGATGTCCCAGACGTTTGTGCCACAAATCTATATCTCCCTTGACGCATTGTCTGGTTTCGTTGCAGGTAGATGGGTTAACTGTATTCAGGTAAGTAACTTTTAAGAAGAAAAGGCCAGAGTTCTTTGTTAAATGTATCTCACGACCATCACTCAATACCATCCTTGCTCTGCCATCGTTAAAGATGAATCTATGATCAAAGTTGACTGCTTTGTTAACTGAAAGAAGATTGACTTTGTAATTTGGCACGTATAACACATTTCTTAGAATTAACTCTGTCGTTTTTTCATCTTTTAACTCGACTGTTATTGGCACATCACCAATACCTTCGACTGCTGTGAAGTTTCCTTTGGGGTCTCTAACGCTCTTTTCATCAACTTTACGTAGATTTGTAAATACGTCCTTCTGGTTCACAATGTGGTCTGAGCAACCAGTGTCTACTATTAGATGACTTGAAACCTCTGGATTGTCGTTTCTTTCTTGTAAAGGACTGAGGAAGCATTCTGAATAAGATGATATTGCGTTTTCATCGTTTCTTTTAGATTTACCCACTTTCTCAGAATTTCTACAGACTTTGGCTAAATGACCTCGTTTGTTGCATTTGGAGCAAATTGCTGTGCCTCTCTTGTTGCATTGTTTTGCAAAATGTCCTGAATTTCCACAGACATAACAAACTTTGGATTGCATTGGTGTTTTCGTATTTCCGTCACGTTTACTTCCGGTGTGCATTGCCACTGACGAATCGACTTCCGGTTGTTTTCTTTGTATACGACTGTCCTCGTAATTTTGTAGACGGGTTCTCAATTCAGTAAATGTCGATGCTGGATTAAAACTTTCTTGAACAACAAAATGTTCGTATTTCCCAGGAAGGCCGTTGATAATTAGTGCATTGAACAGAGTTTCTGTTATTTGCTCACCTGCGTCCGAGAGCCTTGACATGAGTTCTTGAGCACGTATGAAATATTCATGTAATTTCTCGTCTTCTCCGAGCTGTAATCGGGATATTTGTCTCACTAAACTGACTACGGTAGGCTTTTCTACGTTGGAATAACGTTGCTGCAGTAAACGCCATGCTTTTGCGCCGTCACCCGTACCGTCTTGGGATAAACAATCGTGTCGAATATACATCAAACTTGTTTTGTCTAGCGCCAACGCAATATGACACCAAACATTATTATTTCGCTCTTTAATATCTTCAATTTCTTTGTTTCGTTGCTGAACTTTAGCCTGCCTCTGTGCTTGTTGTTCCGCTGAAGCATCTTCAGCTAAAGGGGCGATTTCTTCTGGTATAACTTCCTTGCCGAGTAACGATTTAAATAGCCCTTTTGTTTGCATAAAAGCCGTAAATTTTGTACTCCATGCTGGATAATCCTCAGCTGATCCAGTAAAACATAACCACTTTACTGCATTACTGTCCATTCTTCAATAGTCTGGGCCCATAACCTGTTAACTTTAATGGAATATACGTATTTATTGAAGAATATACTTTGAACATGTAAAAATATAATACACCTTTTGTTCAACATAACAACGTATAACGAACGTCCGATCACGTGTCCGCCTTCAGCATTACGTAACCTGCTAATATATATACTAATGTCAACACATGTCCCCATTTATACATACTGATTTCCATATATCAACAAGATATTTGCAGGGATATAAAAATGCGATGTAGTTAAGTGCACAAGCATGATATTATAAAGTTGTTATTAACGTACTATATACCGACTTCCTTCAGCAGTATAAAGATAAACACAAGAGTATTATTGGACAGGCTGGGCAAATAATTATCTCCATGGTGATGCCTGCAAAACAAAAAATATTGCTAACATTCCGTGAATCCAGATACTATATAACATGCAAGAGTCTATGGCACTGTCTCCAGTTTACATTGTTCTGCTGAGCTGTATATACGTCGTCGAAGTTAGAAGAAAAATATTTTCATCACAACTGATACTTTTCAAGTAAAGAGAAATTTAGTGAAAAAGAAAATGAAGTCACCAATCGCCGTAACCGGCCTTGATGTTGTGTTGGTGTTCGTCTATGTGCATCTTGCCGTTGGTTCTAAGGTTTGTTAATTTTACAGCTATTTCGGCTGTTGGCTTTATTTTATATTTGTGCGTAATTTCTGTACACTGGCTTTTATCCGATTATTACAGACAGATGACATCACCAACGACATCACCAACGGAAAAAGGCAATTCGCGCCATTTCGTTATGTTCTGAGCAAAGGAACAGCCTCTTCTTGGCAGGTCGCCCGAGATGCTTGTCGCATCAGCGGTGGGGATTTGGCAGTGCCAACAAGCCATACAATTAATCAATACATTTACAACCTTTTGAGAAGAAGAGGCATAGACAAAGCATTTATTGGTTTGTATAGAGTGCATTGGTCAGTCCCAGGAAGTCCCTTTTACACCGTGTTTGGCGCGAAACCGTCCTTCACAAAGTGGCATAACCGTGAACCAAGCAATAGCGGAGGAAGAGAAGGATGCACGGAGTTGGTACACAGAGCATCTTTCTGGGGTGGCGGTGATCATGGTGGAGAATGGAATGATCTCCCATGTACAGGATATTCCCGCCATTACGTCTGTCAGTTGCAAGTACACTCGCCACGAAAATAGTCATTGCAGTCTCTCAGAACTTTCTTCTTAGAAGTAATTAAAGCCGTAGTATTTCTCCCTATATCGTTAATCGTGTACTGATGAATTTGATTGCAATAAAAATTAGCACAACCAATTCATTTGAATTCATATTTTTATTTATTTGAATCGCCATTTCTTCGTGCAGTATTTGCTAAATTTGCCCCAGGTTCGGTTAAGCCAACAGAGATTAAATGACGCTCACAGTACATTGTAGTTGGCAATAATTTCCTTTTAACACCATTTTCCTAAGATAAATTAGGAATTTTTGACAAATTTAATTTGATTTCCTAATTTACACGGTCAAAAAATTTAATTAACACGAAATTTGTGAAAGAAAATTTGGTTGTGTAAGAGGGGATTAATGTTCAGAAAAAAAAAAGTTCCCGGACGGGATTTCGAAGTTGCATATTTGCATTTTTCAATGTTCCTTTCTTAAAATAAACAGCGCGCTTATGTGTCACATGGTATAACCCAGATTTCCTCCAAAATGGTATTCGGTCTAATAATGTATGAGAAATTATGATTTAACGTGCAAAATGAGCTATGTTACAAATTTTTGAAAAAGGCAGGAGGGCCCTGTTCCAAATATTGTTACGGAAAAAGAAAAGTCCTTGGTCATCTGTCAGCAAAACAATTGATAGTAAGCTGTCAAGCTGCCAACATTAAACTTACTTCAGACACAAATATACACAATTATGTACTTGCAGTCGATAACAAATCTGGTAGTCGATAACGCGTAATTGTCAACCGACGTTTTGATCCATTTTATCTCGGTGTTTTGTAGCACCTGCAAGACAGTGCCTTACACTCGTCCTTGTTATAATTGAAGAATAGTAGCATAAGTAGCATTTCTTATGAAATTTGTGTTAGATCATGTGACAGCTGTGTGAATCTTAATTATTGCTACAGGAACACTGGAAAATGAAAATCTGTGACCATTAACTGTTGCCGTCTGTTTTTGTCATAAGACACGGTGAAAACAAAAACTAAAATTTGATGAGCACCACGGCCACAAGGTCTTTTGACTGTATCGAGATTCAATTAGCTTTAAATTCAAAAGGTTATATAACAATCAGGATAATCGCTTCTCAACTCTTGCAATTGGTTGTGATCTTGCGACAGACCTGCAAGATAAGACTCGTAAGATTTACAGTATTCATTTGCCCAATATTTACAAAAGGAAATGTATGAGATAACATACTGGTGGGTGATGATCTTACACATAATCGTATTCATTTGCATGATATCTTGCTTAACTATAGTGCATGCAAGCAAATATTAGATGCGTAGATCCTACAGTAGATAGCAGTGATATTTATAGTTGTATTCAGTTGTAGTTAATACTGCATGAAAATTGATAAAGATGTAGTTACATGACTGTGCTATGCCTATGCTGTCACTATACAAAGTAACACCACCAATGTGGTGTATTGCGGTGGTGTATTAATGAAGTAAACGTGAAAACGAGATGTTAAGTGTATTCGATACTCAATGTTGAATGTTGATCTCCACATGCATGATATTATAAAGTTGTTATTAACGTACTATATACCGACTTCCTCCAGCAGTATAAAGATAAACACAAGAGTATTATTGGACAGGCTGGGCAAATAATTATCTCCATGGTGATGCCTGCAAAACAACTTGCAATTTTCGTTACAGCAACATTCTCTATATGAGAATAATTTGTGAAAACTCTATGTAAATTTATTATTGCAAAGGTTTCAATTCGTACGTAGCTCGATCTGCATCATAATCTATATGTAATAATATGGGGGTTGTAGTTGGGGTGGGTTGTAGTTGTACGAGAGGTGAGTAGGGCTATCCACCGAATTATAGTGAATTTTCAAACTTTCTAAATATGTTCAGTAACCAGTAAATCCTTCAGAATGTTCGAGTTTAAGTCACTTTTTATCTCTTGCATGCGACTTCAATGCCCCTGGTGTCATTGCTTTTTTACGCCTTGTTATCCACCTTTCATACAATCCCCTCCCCTAGAGAATTAGCACTGATAAAAGTAAGACTCGAGCTTACAGATCGAAAGCTTTGAGATAACAAGACGCCTGCTAAGGCGTTCACTCCGCCTGCCAAACGAAAATGGGCACAAGGCCAGGCAGGGCTGTAACTAGAGAGTTCATTGGGGGTGGGGTACATTCACTTATTTCTGTTCTGTCCAGCTAATTCCTTTTTAAATCAATTATTATTACGGTACCTTCCAAGGCATTTTAAGACATTGCTAGCACATCTTATGCAATCACTAAGATAACCAAAAATCAATGTCTGAGTGACCTGCCAGGCACTCTGTCCAGAGTCCTAGTAGGATTGCATTTTTTAGAATTTAATTTAGATTAAAGACTTTAATAGTACATATGTTAAACAAGATTCTTTTGCCATAATGCCACCAACAAATAGCTGTTTTATTTTGCAAGTAAAGAAAATTTTACTAAAAGTGTATACAATACATCAGTCTATTAAATCCATCAATTTATTAAATCTATTCTGTAGCACACTGCCTGAAGTCTCCACGATATAATTTGTTGGGAAAATGTTGGCTAGCCTTTTGATATATTGACCAGCTTTGAATTAGATATTTGATGTGTTGATAAGGTGTCAGGTAAATATTTGGCATGTTTATAAAATGTTGGTAAGGATTTTGACTGGTTGACAAGTTTTCGAGCAGACTTTTGACATGTTGATAAGATCTGAGTTAGTCTTTTGATATGTGGACAAGCTTTGAAATGGACTTTTGACATGTTGATATGCTCCTAGTTAGATTTTTGGCATGTTGACAAGATGTCGGTTAGGTTTTTGGCTTGTTGACAAGATGTCAGTTAGGCTTTTGGCTTGTTGAAAAGATGTTGGTTAGGCTTTTGGCTTGTTGACAAGATGCCGGTAAGGCTTTTGGCTTGTTGACAAGATGTCGGTAAGGCTTTTCACTTGTTGAAAAGATATCAGTTAGGCTTTTGGCTTGTTGACAAGATGTCGGTTAGACTTTGACCTGTACATGCCCACAAGTTGTCAGTTAGACTTTCGACATGCTGACAAAGTATTTACTTCCAGAAAGCTTCAGGTGTCAGTTAAAACATTGGTATATAGGCAGGGTGTCTGATAAAGTTTTGGCAAATTAAGAAAGTGCCAGTTGAAATTTTACTAGATTTAAGTTAAATTTTGTTCTTTTTTTTATTTTGCATTTTTGAGTTTTTTTCTTGCTATTTTAATAATTATAGCAACAATCTTTACAGTAATCGACTTAAAAGTATTTCTGTGATCTGTATTTTCTGTGATATCCAATTTGAAATCCTTTCTCTGAGTCAACTATTCAACGTGACGTTCTAACAAAACAAGTATTAAAATCGCTCATAAAAACAACAAAAATTAAAAATTAGACTAAGCTATTAAGTCTGAAGTCTCCACGATATAATTTGTTGGGAACTTTAGACTAACATATGTATTTCTGGAATTGGAATGTAAAATGTCTCTTACCTTTTATTTGCCGTTTTAAAACATTTCTGGAGCAATTTTTTGATAAAGAACCTTCCTGTCCCTTTTTGTTGACTATTACATGTTAAAAATTGTGTTTTGTATGTAGATATTTCAGTAGAATTTGCGTTTGATTCTTGTGTAGAAATTTCTAAATTTCCTTAAAAGTAGGAATACAACAGAAAATGACGGAAGCACGCTCTCATCGCTCCTCGGTAAAGTTTCGCGGTGGAATTTGTCGTTTTAAAACATTTTGCATGAGAATTTTTGCACGTAAAACCTTCTTGCGGTTTAGATGTTCTAGCATACATGTTAAAATGCGTGTTTTGTTGACATATTCCGCTGGAAATTGAGTTTAAACGACGTGTTTAGGTCGGCTCACGCGGCTTGTGCCCAGCGGTATCACCCATTAGCGGCGGCACCGACTTCTGACACCGAAAAAAAAAAAACAGAAACCGGGCGAATTTAAAACTCCGCCTCGCCTACGGCAGGCGGAGTAAAAAGGCAATTTAATTTTAATTTTGTGAATTTCGATTACAAAACATGCCTTGGACTGTCGACCAATTGATTTCGTCAGGCGATTACAGACTTGTGAGAGGAGGGGGGTAGCCTAACTACTAAAATGTAGTGAAAAAAGGACTTTCCATCTAATGGTGGGAGCAGGTTGGCGGGAACACTGGAGAATAAAGGTCCTGTCACAATGCAATTTTTCTTGCAACTTGAAATGCAATTCTACTATTGGGAGATGTAAAATTGGCAAATGCAAGTTTCCATCACAGTTTGCTGGGGTTTTTTAACGTACCAAACATTTGTCACAAATTTACTTAAGAGTAGATTTTCCCTGTAGCAAAAAAGATGGCAAATGTCGATTTTACCAGAGTGCATGGTAGTCTGAAATTGTTTAAAAAGGCAAATTAACGTCTTTTAAAGAACAGACAGAAGACAATAGGTTATTTTCACACTTGTGTTAAAATTTCAATCCAGTAGCTTTGTTTCTTGTCATCTTTTCCCACGTATTCTTTCTTGATACCTGCAATGCATTCTGGTAAAATCGACATGTCGCCATCTTTTTTGCTACGGTGAATGCAAGGAAAAGTGCACCGTGTGACAGGGCCTTAAGGGTAAGAGGTGGATAGAGAAGGAGACGGAGCAGTTACAAGTGCAAGAAAAATTGCACCGTGTGACAGGGCCTTGAGGGTGGGAGGTGGATAGGAGGAGACGGAGCAGGATGTGGGAGTCGTGCAAGGTCGGGAGGTTAAAAAAGAACAAGGAATGTTATGTTTTTAATGCCTTTTAGACTTTTCTTGAGGCAATTAAAATTCAAACTGTCAAATCCAAACACTGTACAGAATGGCCGACTTTACGTGGTCTTTAGTTTTTACACAACCACTTGCATTGTTATCTTTTGCAGTTTGTTTACCATTTCAGTTATCTATCTTCAATAGAATTATTTGAAATTTGTTTGTAGATCGACAAAATGCTTAACCTCCTCTCAACAACTGGCAGATTATGAAAAATGAAATTGTTAAAGGTATTGGAATATTGCATGTACAATATTGAATATGGGACAATTTGGGACGGTATAATTTTGGACATGACGGTTTCATTCTCACCTAATTTGACGATTATTTTGTGGGTACACATACCGTGGAATCTCATGTGCTCCAGAAGCATTTTAATCTTAGAAAAAGTCAAATAATGATGAACTGTGTTTTAAAAGAAAGTTAGAATCTTATTTGGTTCAAATCAATTGAATTATGGCCCAAGGGTTCATGAAAACACATACAAAAGGCTTTCTTAAAAAACTGAAATATCTAATCTAGCAATTTTATATGTTATGCCTCTAAACAACACAATTCTGTTTCTAAAAATTGGTACCCTACTAGACCTATATGCATGATTATACTAATTTGGACATATTTATTTTTACCCATTAAAATATAAATTTGTGTTTAATCATTCGTGTTTGTCATTATTTGACTTTGTAATGTTGGTTAAACATAAGGAGATTGAGGTGACTTTGCCAGAAACAAAAACATCCATTATTATACTAAAATTTCAATATATATAGCAATTAAAACTAACCACAGGAAATATATTTCTACTTTTTAATTGAAATGTTTCTGTTATATGCACTATATCATATTTTTGATAAAAAATTACAACACCTATGTTATTTCCTGGTTTACTATCTCAATCATCTTTTGTTTAAGCTGGCTTTGAGTGTTCATTTGAAAGTTTGGAAAGTTCATTTGAAAATCACAATAGTTCCCAATGTTATATTGGACCCTTTAAAGTTAAAAAAATACTTTGTAATATTTTATACTACTGGTAATTTATCTTAGATACAGACTTTGTGATTTTGTACTAGAATGTTGACTTTCAAACTTTAAGATGAACTACTTATTAAGGACAAAATAAGCTAGCATATTGTCTTTTGTTTACAAAGTGGAACTTGTTTGGAATTGAGATGAACTGATGCAGTTGTTCTTTAACTTTATCAATTAATTACATATCTTAAATGAAAAAGAAAACCACAACTTGCCAAATAAATTCTGTGGGCTCTTTTTATTAGCAAAGAAAAGATGTGGCGGATGTAAGAATTTAAGAGTAAAAAAGTTTCCTTGGACTAAAAAAATTGACAGTATGCCAGATTTTCTAGATAAACAAGCAGTACAGATGTTGGCCAATAATAAGTATAAGTAACTACAATTTTTAATTTTAAAAGTTTTCTATTGATGCCTGGATACAGTAAATACTTTACCAGAGTTCTTCGTATTACATCGACTTGAAAAAGTTTTAAGTCACATGAAGCTTTTAGTTGATACTATGCAATTTCAAATTTTACAGACTTCTTAATTAACATGCCAAATTTACCTTGTTGAACATAAGGTCTTTCCTGAGAAAAAGTAAAACTGTCTGGCATTATATGGAGTAGAATAATTTAAATTAGTTTGAGACTTTGATTTGATAACAATTTTGATTTGTACTATTTACAATACAAGTGACCGGGTTGTATCGGATGTACAAACCCAAGCTGAAGGCGAGATATCTGACATACACAGATGCGAATGTTGTAAATGGCTTGTGAAACTCGTCAATTTTATACATCAGATCTATAGCAAAGTGATTTTGAAAATACCGATTCTGTAAGATGAGAAAATGATTTCTTTTGTGTTTCCTGTATGATTTATTACTTTATAAGTTTCTTAATTAAAATTACAACATATTGCCTACTGGAACTTTTTATATTGTTTGGTTGTGGTGAATTTGTATTTTGGCAATTGAAATATTTCTGAATTTGTATGTGCATTTCCTTTGCTTCAGTTCAAGTTTACATTTCAAATATTCCACTTTGTAATACTTGCGTGGTAATAATAATATAAGAAAACAGGTTTACATGGCTCTTGAATATAGTCTTTTCAACAAGTAAGTAAAGATGAATTTATACTTCAAAGAGATATGTTCCTAACCTGACAATGGTACCTTCCAAAAAGACTAAATTTAAATTGATTCTTCGAATAAATTTTTTACTTTTCAATCCAAGATCAATGTAAGTTATGTATTTCTACTTTTATTTTGGTCTCTTTAACACTGAAACTATCAATTGTATATAAAGCAACTTCACTATCGAGTGACTTCATTAGTTGCTGGGCAAAGCCAAAGCATTGATTTTTCGGCTGTTTTCAATGAAAAATAGAATTTTGCCCAAAGTTATCTCAAATAAATTATCACAATTTGAACAAAAAGCTTCTGTTCTTGTGCCCACCAGAAAAATGAGATGTCTGAGACTTTCTTTGTATTTTTTTGCGAAAAATAGATCGCATGCACTGTTATGCAAAGAAAAGTGTAAGAGATTGGTTTCTGAAAAATGTCGTGCTGCACACAATATTCTAAAAATGCTTGGTTTTTATTCTATGTATTTTTGAATTTTTTGTTAAAAAAAATAAAGGTAGCAATGTTTAGTGCATTTCACATTGTCAGGTTAGAAACGCAATAAGAAAAATGTGGCTCCGAACATTACAGCTTGGTCAATTTGGAATTTATAAAAAAATCGTTTCTTCGTTGTTTTTCGACGTTTTGAAGGGTTGTTTCGAGTACAAAAAAGTATTTTTAGGAAGAATTATGTGCCCACGTTACATGTCTCAAAGCCATCAAAATTCGTTGGTAATTCGTGCATGTATTTTTTCTGACTTATAAAAGCACAATTGATTAAAAATAATATTTTTCTTTTGACAAAAATACCTTTCTTCTGTGAGGCTGGCTGTATTTGAAAAAGCGTTGGTCAACGCTCCGCCAAAACTCGTGGGTTTTCTCCGGGTACTCCGGTTCTTCCCACTGGGAGAGTTGACAGGGTAGTTACATATGGTTATAAAAATGTGACTAACTTTTGAAAACCTTTCTACTTAGACTTGTTAAGCCTTCTCGTCATCTCTATCAGTTGCATGTTTTGAGCCACATGTTTTTCTTTGTAATTGTGAAACAACTCGTTATATGCTGGGTAAACCTTTGCAAAACTCTCAAAATTTATCACTTCAAGTTGTTTCATTGTTATAATATATTTTGAAGTATAAACATTTACTTACGTTGAAAAGACCCAAGTTTTTTAGGACTTTGTTCATTCACTTGTGTTATTGTTCTCTCTGCCATGTTCTGTTTTCTTCTGTTGTTATTTTAATAAGTACAATGTGTGGTAGTTAATCTCTTTTTATTGTTATTCAAATTGTATGTAATCTTTACAAATTTTTTCAATAAATTGTTTACAAAAGCTACTTGTGACCCCTTCTTAATTAAAAATTCAATTCCCATGGGAATTGAGAAATTGAATAAAAAAAATCCCCCTACCCCGGCCAGCTCCCCAAGTGCCACTTCCACCTAAGTAGAAGTACTTATACATGTAGTACAAGTACTTCTACTTATTCACGGTGGAAGTAGCACTCGGAGAACTGGCCGGGGTAGCCGGCAAAGAGAAGACCAACTTTGCAAGTGCTAATACAATTGCTAAGTTGATCTTCCCTAGAGAGCAGCCGCGCGTACCTAACAAATTAAAACAACAAACGTTAGTGACTTAAGTACTTAGCATGCAAATTTGATTCCCAAAGCCAAAATGTCAAGTGCCCCCCGCTGATCCTACCAACTGCCTACCTGCCTCAGTTCTAAGCTGTCTTCCTCAGTTCTAAGCTCCTGCATTCCATTCGTTACCTTCACTTTCCTCACCATCGCACAGTCACTCACAGCTGATAAACCCGCATGCACCACCACCACCCCGACTGCCACCCAATTTCGAAAATTAAAAGAGTTAAAATTTCGGTAAAGTATGCATTTTAAATGCAATTTATTTGGATATTTTAGATCAAACGTAAACAGAAAAAGCTCGTACATAAAAACAGGTGAGAATTCTATTTAAAATTTGCTTGCAAAATATAAAACTTAATTCGCATTTTTCTTAGTTAATAGTATAGATCAATTTAGTTGATGTTGAAACCTACTCTTAACTGTTTTGTTAGAAGTGACGACAGATTTTGGTTTTTAAGCATACTTTCAAAAATTTTAATTCCTTTAATAAACCTAATCCCATGCAACTTACACACGGCGCACACCCTCGCAGTCCATACATTTAGCTAATAAATTACGTTATAAACAAAAAAGCAAAATAAAAAGATAAATTACGTTATCTCTAGCTACTTAAACCCACTTAGACTGAGTTTTTGATTGAATTTTCAAACGTAAAACCTTAGCTGAATGGGCATGGGCTTTTCGTTGTGTTAACTGTTCCGGAGTAAATATAAACCTGGGGCCGGTTGTATCAAAGGCGTTTAGCTTAAACGGTGGATAAGTGAAATTTAAAAATCAGTTTTACACCTAGTACGGAACCGAAATTATGAGTTGAAATAGAATAAATATTTAGTTTTATATATAATTGTTCTTCTCAGGTCAAATAACTTCAGCTGGTTTGTTTATACAACATGGAAACTTGTTTCATATTTTTGACTTATCCACCGTTTAAGCTAAACGCCTTTGATACAACCGGCCCCTGATACTTACCAAAGTCCAAGGCTGGGTCAAATAAGCATGAGAATTAGGCAAAAATAAAAAGCAATTGAAACTGAACAGATTCACTAAAGTTGTTTTTTTTTTTTGGCAACTTATATCCTTAAGTGTAGATGACATGCAATTTTTAATGCCGTAATTCTCACACTTATTTAACCGAAACGCCTTCATTTGCATGGTACCTCGCAGCTGCTCTCAAACCACCTTCGTAATTTGCTTTAGTGTACACAAACAATGACTTCATTGTTCCTGCTTACCAAAACAAATCTGAAAGCACCAAGATACTTATCATATTAATAATCAAAGAGGATTCGCATTATGCAGTAATTACCATAAACAGACGCATCACCATTGAAACAAAGCATGCTGTATTCCCATGGGAATTTAAAATGCACAAAAAATATAATGATCCTACTGATTTGCATGGATGTATGAACCAAATTAGCTAAGAAACAAAGAAATGATATATTCCCTTGGGAATTTAATGTAGCAAAAAGATGGCGGGTGTTGATTTTACCAGAATGCCTTGCGGTCTGAAATCGTTTAAAAACTTAAGGTAAATTAACCTCGTTTGAGGAACAGACAGATAGGTTATTTTGTCACTTGTGTTAAAATTCCGTCCATTAGCTTATGTTAAATATCATTTCACTGCTATTCTTGATTGATACCCGCATTAAATTCTGGTAAAATCGACATGCCACCATTTGTTTTGCTACGGTGAATTGGAATACAAGTCAAATTTTCTCGCTTTTTAACCAGAGAACACATTCTTTAAAGGTAGAACGACGGAATTGATCGTTTACAATCGACGCCATCTTTGTTGACGTTTGAAACACATGGCAACCACAAAGTATCTATTCATTATATCTGATCCTATCGAGCCATACATCTTTAAAGTATCATTCATAATACGCTAAAACTAACGATGAAATAGTAAATTGACACAAGTACTTCGCTGTAAACAGCTGAAGTAATCTGCAGAGTCAACCAAGATGGCGCCCAATCACACGAAATGACGTCATGTGCAAACCAAGAATAGTGACCAAATGCATCAACTATAATTTAGTGGCATTATTACGAAACTTATTTTTGTAAAACGTTCAATCCTACATGTTATTTTGTTTTGTTTTTAGAAATATCCAAATCCAAATGTTAGAGACGAAATTTCCAGGCGTTAAGGTATTGTTTCTTTAAAAAATATTGTCGACATTTACCATATTTTTACCTGTTTTTTGACTCGAAAATTGACTGCCAAACTCCTAGGTATTCTATTTAATTATTTTGTTGAATGTATTTGATATCAATGTTATTTCAATCCAATTTTTTTCACTTAATTTGCTGTCTTCTCTTTTTCATTAACGAGAAATATCTATTAAATCCTCTTTGATCCCTCAATAATAAGTATCTTGTTTTCTACTAACTTGCACATTACCACTACTTTCTATTACAATGTCGTGTCTTCTCATTCTTGTGGATTGTTGTTTTGTGGGTCTTGTCGTCCAGGATCGTTCATTCTTTTCTTTTCTTGTGCGTTTTTTTCACATCCCATCACCCTTTGCAATAGTAGAAAGAATTAAATCATGAGATGATAGTTACGAGTAATTTATAAACTATAACATATTAAACAATTATTGGATGAGGTTTTTGTGATATGCGGAATTATCAATGTCGAGGTAAGAGTTATCAGCCGAGCCGAAGGCGAGTCAGATAACTCTTACCGAGAGATTGATAATTTTGCATATCACAAAAACCGAATCCGATAATTGCTTTATTATACATTTTAAGTCTTTTTCCTCGAGCAATTGACGCATTTCGCCCTCGGAAGAGCTTAAAAAGGAAGATGCCATAACATGAAACAGAAAATATCGAAAAAATGTTGTTGCCATGCCAACCATTGATGCCAACGAATACCGCATACTGTAATAATCTGCACCGTAGGCTCAACATCCAGATAACTCAGTTATCTGCTAGCAGATAACTGAGTTATCTGCAGATTGTGTGATAGTCGCATTTATCTGCATACAACTGATCAATCACAACGCATAAAACAACTGCAATGTATAATAAAATAGTTTATTAATTAGGCCGGCCAAATTATTGTGTAAGCTGTTAATATGAAATTTTTTTATTAAAATCTCGAGAATCATTAGTAAATCGTGAACAAAACACAAAAGAAAATCATAGCCGTGAAGGAGTCTTTATTTCTCACACGCACACAACTTGCAGCTACCCTAATTTATGATTTTAAATCAAAATATCTCGAGAATTAAACAACACGTAAGGAATGTGTAAATTCTTAAAGCTCTTTCGAACAATAAAAATTAATATCTCGCACTAATCTCTCTCAAAAGCTCTCTCAAATTTATTACCAATATCTCTTCAACTATTACTTTGCAGGTGAAATGTAACTTCTATCAAAACTAGCTTACTTCAAGTTGTTTGGGAATTAAGATTTTACGTGTCAACGAGATCAAATATGAATCTAAGATGGCAGACAGCGCATTAAATTTCTATCTTTACGAACAACTCCCCAACGAAAGGCTTTAATTCGCTCGAAAGTCGAATTTTGTTTTTTTATTGTTTAATGTAGTGAAAGATCCTGTGTGCTTTTTACAGCACTGCCAACACTAGCAACGTTAGTGCGAGATGTTAATTTTTATTGAAACGAAAGCTGAACTGCTAAAGAAAATAGAAACGACAAGATAAAATCAAAAAACTTACTTTCACTCTATCTTTGGATCTTCTTGGCTTCGGTTGTTCTCGTTTCATCATGCTGTTTATGGTTTCATCTGGTTGGCGCACTCTCTTCATGGAACATCACGCCGGTCCAGTAGGTAACTAGCTCACTCGTGTCCAGTCAACCAACATAAAATAAGGAGAAAATTAATGTTACAAAATATTTTAGAATATAGGACACTAAGCGTTAATTGAAATTGACTTTAACAAACCGTACATTGTGATAGTATTTGCATCTTAACATCTGATGGAGACGGCTTGTGATTTACTTCTTATGTCGATATGAATTCTTTCCCATCTTGTTGCGTCATTAGTTGATGGTTGTTGTATTCACTTTTTACTTGGCATTCTTTGAAAAAAAAATTACGATGTTCAGAAAACTGCTTACAAGATAAGCAAAGAAAACTACGTTCACAAGCATTAGAGAGGACTAAGTAATTATAATAGGCGTGACAGGTCACAGAGGTTAGTCGACGAAGAAACTCATGGACAAATTCCCAGCATGATGATATTCCGATAGCAAGAAGTACAGCAAGTGTAGAACGTGTACGTGTAAGCTTAAACTGTATCTATGCAACTCCAAGAAAAGCGCAACACAAAATGGCGGAATTTAAAGACATTTCTGGTGTCATTTCCAGTTCCCTAACTTTCGCGGACAAATATATTTATATATTTTTCTCAAATTTTTTTGAAGTAAATCTAGATGGATTTTGTGAATAAACAAATTGAAAAAAGTATTGCCCACGTTAGGAAACTAGAACGGGCGCCCAAGAATGCCCACAATTTCTCCAATCTGGATTATATTTATTGATTGCGCAAATGACTGATAAAAAATAAGAGAGTAATAAAATACCAAATGGTTTCCTCTTCAAGATAGTGTCATACATGCGCGCGGCATTTCGGGATATTTGGGAAAACTCATGTTGAAGTTGAACCTAAGGCAACATGCCAAGTACATGGATGACGCTATCCTGCTCAGGAAACTATTTAATAATTGTCTTACAAAATGATTACAGTGAAACACAAGTCAACGCCACGGCATTTAAATTTCTCGTGTAGGATTGTTTGATCCTGCACAGTAATAGCCAAGTGGCGCAATCGTCAGAGCAAACGCCTATCACATGTGAGGTCGTGGGTTCAATCCTTACTTCAGACTCGTGACACCCATGTGAGGAGTTAGTCAGTCGTGGGTTTATCCCGGGTACTCCGGTTTGCGAATGTTGACTGGATGGTTAAAATTGTAAAATATCAGTAATCACCGGAACACGGGTACTTAACTAAACTGCTGACGATGAGGCGGAACTCATAATGAATTAATGAAAATGTGTTTCACTGTAGTTATCATATATAGTAATTGCCAAGCTGAATGAATAATTCTCCAGTAACTACGTCATATGAATAATTTACAATTATGAGAGTAGTGGGGGGGGGGGGGCAGCAAGTAGTGTCAAGGAAGGGGTACTACCCTGACGGGTACTAGGAGAAGAAGTAGAGTAAACAGGAGGAAGAAAATTAAATTGGAGTAAATAAGGGGGATTGGGGTAAAGAAGGGGAGAAGCAGGATAAAGAAACCAGTGGAAGGGGGTGCTATCCTGGAAGGAGTACCCGGGAAAGAAGAGGGTGAACAGGAGGAAAAGTAGATTGGAGTACAGAAAGGGGAAATTAAACGGATCAGGAAATTCAGACTTGCAATTCAAATGAAAGGCAGCTCATTGGTCATGTAAACACTCGTTAAATCATGGTTCTCGCTTGCCTTTAGCTTGGAATCATCTTTGAATTTGAACTGAAAGTCTGAATTTGCATGTTTCTTGTATAGAGTGCAGTGTATCAGAACAGAAGAGGTTTTGAAGAAAAAGAAAGAAAGAATAAAAGTAAGTTAAAATTTGTAAAGAATAATGAAAAAACTATTGGTACAGCACTTGATACATGATGATAATCATCATTATAAACTCTCTATTAATCCGGGGGGGGGGGGTATAATAGAGAATTTGCAATGATAGTAAGTATATTGTAATATTTGGGTTTTTACCACTAAATCCTCTTGAAAGTTCTTTTTGGCTGTGGCTTCTCTCATCACAGTTGTCTGTGCTTGTCTTGCAAAATCTCTGGAATATCTATAACGTGAAGGTCAATATTTAAGATTAGAAAAATAGAAACCGTAAAATAGAAAGAAATCTAAATCGTGGCGAATACTTTTTACGGTCTTGCTGGCATGACAAAAAGAGAGTATAGATTTATAAGATCATGTTGATTTATCCTTTATCTGAACTATATTTAACTTAGATTTTAAAATAGATTTCACCCTGGTAAGCAGACCGAATGGGTTTTCAAACAAGATAACATTTAATGACTAAAACGTGCACAGAATAGTTAGAGAATGCTTACATGTCGAATAAAAATCCAATACTTTTAATGTCCAACTACACAATAGCGATTTTCGTTGCATTTCTAGACTGGAGAAGAAGACGACGCCATTTTGATTTTGATTTCTCCCGACAACGGCAGATTTGTCTTCGCAATTTTTTTCCATTTCTTCGTCGTTTCAGCTCCAATTTGCTCGTTGTGTTTCTTTCGTACCTTCCTCGCCATTTCCGTACAACCAATGGACATTTATACTCAAGATTAAGACTGTATTGAGACTTTCAAAATGTGCGTCAGGAGACATAAAAATCGAAGCTTCTTCTTCGGGTTGCAGAAGCAAATGACGTCAGACGACCTTTGTCCGCCAGCAAATACCCGTATGTATAACATTCAATGATCTTTTTAGGAAGCTGAAAATCGGTTTTTATTGCGCGAACGAAGTGTTTTTGCCATTATTTCTTACTCAGGTCTTTCTTCTGCTACTTTACTTCATGTTTACTTAGGTAACTTGCCAAAAGAAACGTCTGTAAGGGACAATTTTGCAATTTTTTTTATTTGGATGCTGATGAACAAGGGAAGACTCGTTAAAGCTTTCATTGGCAAATATCTTTCCCTCCGTGGCCGAGAGGTAAAGACAACTGTCTTGACTTCGATTTTGGGTGGATCGAGGACCGGTCCAGTTCAACTGAGTTTGGTAAGAATTTAATTCTGATCGATGCTCGATCCACCCAAAACTGAAGTCAAAGCTGGGCGTGGAGTGCAGGAAAACACTAGGCAGTACCGCGAGGCCGAGGAGGCAAACGTTATTTTCCCAGCGTTGTTAACTAATATTTAAGCAAATTTCATTAACTTGACTGTTGGGGACAGACCTGTAGGGTTGGTGCATTGAAGACTTCTCGTCGTTATTTCCCTTCGTTCAAGAAGACAACTTGTCTTCATCGAGAAATAACGACGAAAAGACTTCAAGACACCACTAAACCACTACACTTTAAAGCTACAGTGTAGTGGTTTAGCTAGCTAAACCACTACACTGTGCCAATAATATATGGCTGACTTCTTCCTAACGCTTACGGTACGACCATGGATGCGCAAAGATGCGCAAACACATTAAAGCCTTGAAAGCAAGTGTTTTCTTTTAGGAAAGAATCAAGGACGACAACGCTTACTAAATCAAAGCCGTCTAGTCATGTTTTAAGTACTTCAGCTGTTTAACGATCTTTTACCAGATCTTTGCAAGAGGAAAAGTAAAATTTTGCATCATTATTATTAACTTTCCGTCAGTCGTTTCTTTCTTGATCGAGCATTATATGCCATTGTGTTCAGTGTCCTTGATATAGGAGCCATATACTTATGGCCTTGGGTTTAATTCCCAAACACTGAATGACAGTGTTTTGCTCTTCCAATGAGATAACAAGATGGCACTGTAGAACGCGTGGTTTTATATAAGCTACGAGCGTCAAGATATCCTTGATAGGTAACTATTGATCCTACAATGGCACTTATGTTCACTGCCAATAGGAACGTTTTCAACTCACAGCTTGTACATAATGGCTTTTATAGGTTGTGTCACAAGGAAACTGCAGTTCGGTCGTAAAATCAACTTGTTTTCAAGGTTGCCGGGTTTTAAACATTACTGACACTGTTAATGTTGTAGCTCGGAATTGTAAAACAACGGCGGCAATGCAGTTTTCTTGTGCCATAACCATATAAGCTACGACCGCCAAGCTTTATCCTTGATAGGAAAGAATTGATCCCACCAACGACATTTGTATTCTTTACCGATAGGAACGTTTGAGACTTACAGCTTGTACATAACGCATTTTATCGGTGAGTCGTAAAACCAACCTGTTACTGCTCAGCAAACTACCATTTCCCTCGATGAACGATAGTCGATGAAGCTTGGCGCTCGAGTTGTTCAGCTAAGTTAAATGATCTCTTATGGCGAGGTCTTTTCAAGAAGGCATGAAGCATAGATGCGCAAACACTCTACAGCCTGTAAAGAATATGTCTTCTTTCGGGAAAGAGTCAAAGACGATAACGCTTATTAAATCAAAACTGTGTAGGCATGTTTTAAGTTGCTCAGCTATGTTTAACGATCTTTTATGACCAGGCCTTTGCAAGAAGGAAAGTCGAAGTTTGCATATACTATTGACTTTCCGTCGGTCGTTTCTTTCTTGATCGAGCTTTATATGTCATTGTGTTCAGTGTCCTTGATATAGGAGTCATGTATTTATGGCCTTGGGTTTGATTCCCAAACACTGCATGGCAGTCTTCAGCTCTTTCAAGTAATAAGATAACTTTGGAACAAGATGGCAATGCGTTATTTACTATATGCCTGGTCATGCTGTAACTAATCATGTAGTATATTCTACAAACCTTAACTCAGAACGTTGGCTGTCAGTTTCTATTCGTGGTTGCTTTGAAACATTGCAGATACTGCTAACCTGGCTATAACCTGTAAAATGCTTGGTTTTACACAACCTACGAGCGCCAAGCTTCATCGACTATCGTTGATCGAGGGAACTGGTAGTTTGCTGAGCAGTAACAGGTTGGTTTTACGACTCACCGATAAAATGCGTTATGTACAAGCTGTAAGTCTCAAACGTTCCTATCGGTAGAGAATACAAATGTCGTTGGTATGATCAATTGTTTCCTATCAAGGATAAAGCTTGGCGGTCGTAGCTTATATAAATGATAAAACCACCCATTTTACAGGTTATGGCACAAGAAAACTGCATTGCCGCCGTTGTTTTACAATTCCGAGCTACAACATTAACAGTGTCAGTAATGTTTAAAACCCGGCAACCTTGAAAACAAGTTGATTTTACGACCGAACTGCAGTTTCCTTGTGACACAACCTATAAAATCCATTATGTACAAGCTGTGAGTTGGAAACGTTCCTATTGGCAGTGAACATAAGTGTCCATTGTAGGATCAATAGTTACCTATCAAGGATATCTTGACGCTCGTAGCTTATATAAAACCACGCGTTCTACAGTGCCATCTTGTTATCTCATTGGAAGAGCAAAACACTGCCATTCAGTGTTTGGGAATTAAACCCAAGGCCATAAGTATATGGCTCCTATATCAAGGACACTGAACACAATGGCATATAATGCTCGATCAAGAAAGAAACGACTGACGGAAAGTTAATAATAATGATGCAAAATTTACTTTTCCTCTTGCAAAGATCTGGTAAAAGATCGTTAAACATAGCTGAAGTACTTAAAACATGACTAGACGGCTTTGATTTAGTAAGCGTTGTCGTCCTTGATTCTTTCCTAAAAGAAAACACTTGCTTTCAAGGCTTTAATGTGTTTGCGCATCTTTGCGCATCCATGGTCGTACCGTAAGCGTTAGGAAGAAGTCAGCCATATATTATTGGCACAGTGTAGTGGTTTAGCTAGCTAAACCACTACACTGTAGCTTTAAAGTGTAGTGGTTTAGTGGTGTCTTGAAGTCTTTTCGTCGTTATTTCTCGATGAAGACAACTTGTCTTCTTGAACGAAGGGAAATAACGACGAGAAGTCTTCAATGCACCAACCCTACAGGTCTGTCCCCAACAGTCAAGTTAATGAAATTTGCTTAAATATTAGTTAACAACACTAGGAAAATAACGTTTGCCTCCTTGGCCTCGCGGTACTGCCTAGTGTTTTCCTGCACTCCACGCCCAGCTTTGAATTCAGTTTTGGGTGGATCGAGCACCGATCAGAATTAAATTCTTACCAAACTCAGTTGAACTGGACCGGTCCTCGATCCACCCAAAATCGAAGTCAAGACAGTTGTCTTTACCTCTCGGCCACGGAGGGAAAGATATTTGCCAATGAAAGCTCTAACGAGTCTTCTCTTCTTCATCAGCATCGAAATAAAAAAAAAATGCAAAATTGTCCCTTACAGGCGTTTCTTTTGGCAAGTTACCTAACTAAACTGGAAGTAAAGTAGTAGAACAAAGACCTGAGTAAGAAATAATGGCAAAAACACTTCGTTCGCGCAATAAAAACTGATTTTCAGCTTCCTAAAAAGATCATTGAATGTTATACATACGGGTATTTGCTGGCGGACAAAGGTCGTCTGACGTCATTTGCTTCTGCAACCCGAAGAAGAAGCTTCGATTTTTATGTCTCCTGACGAACATTTTGAAAGTCTCAATACAGTCTTAATCTTGAGTATAAATGTCCATTGATTGTACGGAAATGGCGAGGAAGGTACGAAAGAAACACAACGAGCAAATTGGAGCTGAAACGACGAAGAAATGGAAAAAAATTGCGAAGACAAATCTGCCGTTGTCGGGAGAAATCAAAATCAAAATGGCGTCGTCTTCTTCTCCAGTCTAGAAATGCAACGAAAATCGCTATTGTGTAGTTGGACATTAAAAGTATTGGATTTTTATTCGACATGTAAGCATTCTCTAACTATTCTGTGCACGTTTTAGTCATTAAATGTTATCTTGTTTGAAAACCCATTCGGTCTGCTTACCAGGGTGAAATCTATTTTAAAATCTAAGTTAAATATAGTTCAGATAAAGGATAAATCAACATAATCTTATAAATCTATACTCTCTTTTTGTCATGCCAGCAAGACCGTAAAAAGTATTCGCCACGATTTAAATTTCTTTCTATTTTACGGTTTCTATTTTTCTAATCTTAAATATTGACCTTCACGTTATAGATATTCCAGAGATTTTGCAAGACAAGCACAGACAACTGTGATGAGAGAAGCCACAGCCAAAAAGAACTTTCAAGAGGATTTAGTGGTAAAAACCCAAATATTACAATATACTTACTATCATTGCAAATTCTCTATTATACCCCCCCCGGATTAATAGAGAGTTTATAATGATGATTATCATCATGTATCAAGTGCTGTACCAATAGTTTCTTCATTATTCTTTACAAATTTTAACTTACTTTTATTCTTTCTTTCTTTTTCTTCAAAACCTCTTCTGTTCTGATACACTGCACTCTATACAAGAAACATGCAAATTCAGACTTTCAGTTCAAATTCAAAGATGATTCCAAGCTAAAGGCAAGCGAGAACCATGATTTAACGAGTGTTTACATGACCAATGAGCTGCCTTTCATTTGAATTGCAAGTCTGAATTTCCTGATCCGTTTAATTTCCCCTTTCTTTTCTCCAATCTACTTTTCCTCCTGTTCACCCTCTTCTTTCCCGGGTACCCCTTCCAGGATAGCACCCCCTTCCACTGGTTTCTTTATCCTGCTTCTCCCCTTCTTTACCCCAATCCCCCTTATTTACTCCAATTTAATCTTCTTCCTCCTGTTTACTCTACTTCTTCGCCTAGTACCCGTCAGGGTAGTACCCCTTCCTTGACACTACTTCAATCTTTATGCTGCCCCCCCCCCCCCCCACTACTCTCATAATTGTAAGTAATTCATATGACGTAGTTACTGGAGAATTATTCATTCAGCTTGGCAATTACATTATATGTTAACTACAGTGAAACACATTTTCATTAATTCATTATGAGTTCCGCCTCATCGTCAGCAGTTTAGTTAAGTACCCGTGTTCCGGTGATTACTGATATTTTACAATTTTAACCATCCAGTCAACATTCGCAAACCGGAGTACCCGGGATAAACCCACGACTGACTAACTCCTCACATGGGTGTCACGAGTCTGAAGTAAGGATTGAACCCACGACCTCACATGTGATAGGCGTTTGCTCTGACGATGGCGCCACTTGGCTATTACTGTGCAGGATCAAACAATCCTACACGAGAAATTTAAATGCCGTGGCGTTGACTTGTGTTTCACTGTCATCATTTTGTAAGACAATTACTAAATAGTTTCCTGAGCAGGATAGCGTCATCCATGTACTTGGCATGTTGCCTTAGGTTCAACTTCAACACGAGTTTTCCCAAATATCCCGAAATGCCGCGCGCATGTATGACACTATCTTGAAGAGGAAACCATTTGGTATTTTATTACTCTCTTATTTTTTATCAGTCATTTGCGCAATCAATAAATATAATCCAGATTGGAGAAATTGTGGGCATTCTTGGGCGCCCGTTCTAGTTTCCTAACGTGGGCAATACTTTTTTTAATTTGTTTATTCACAAAATCCATCTAGATTTACTTCAAAAAAATTTGAGAAAAATATATAAATATATTTGTCCGCGAAAGTTAGGGAACTGGAAATGACACCAGAAATGTCTTTAAATTCCGCCATTTTGTGTTGCGCTTTTCTTGGAGTTGCATACATACAGTTTAAGCTCACACGTACACGTTCTACACTTGCTGTATTTCTTGCTATCGGGGTATCATCATGCCGGGAATTTGTCCATGAGTTTCTTCGTCGACTAACCTCTGTGACCTGTCACGCCTATTATAATTACTTAGTCCTCTCTAATGCTTGTGAACGTAGTTTTCTTTGCTTATCTTGTAAACAGTTTTCTGAACATCGTAATTTTTTTTTCAAAGAATGCCAAGTAAAAAGTGAATACAACAACCATCAACTAATGATGCAACAAGATGGGAAAGAATTCATATCGACATAAGAAGTAAATCACAAGCCGTCTCCATCAGATGTTAAGATGCAAATACTATCACAATGTACGGTTTGTTAAAGTCAATTCAATTAAAGCTTAGTGTCCTATATTCTAAAATATTTTGTAACATTAATTTTCTCCTTATTTTATGTTGGTTGACTGGACACGAGTGAGCTAGTTACCTACTGGACCGCCTTGATGCTCCATGAAGAGAGTGCGCCAACCAGATGAAACCATAAACAGCATGATGAAACGAGAACAACCGAAGCCAAGAAGATCCAAAGATAGAGTGAAAGTAAGTTTTTTTATTTTATCTTGTCGTTTCCATTTTTTTAGCAGTTCAGCTTTTGTTTCAATAAAAATTAACATCTCGCACTAACGTTGCTAGTGTCGGTAGTACTGTAAAAAGCACACAGGATCTTTCACTACCTGAAACAATAAAAAAAAACAAAATTCGACTTTCGAGCGAATTAAAGCCTTTCGTTGGGGAGTTGGTCGTAAAGATAGAAATTTAATGCGCTGTCTGCCATCTTAGATTCATATTTGATCTCGTTGACACGTAAAATCTTGATTCCCAAACAGCTTGAAGTAAGCTAGTTTTGATATAAGTTACATTTCACGTGCACAGTAATTCTCAAAGAGATATCGGCAATAAATTTGAGAGAGCTTTTGAGAGAGATTAGTGCGAGATATTAATTTTTATTGTTCGAAAGAGCTTTAAGAATTTACACATTCCTTACGTGTTGTTTAATTCTCGAGATATTTTAATCTAAATTCATAAATTAGGGTAGCTGCAAGTTGTGTGCGTGTGAGAAATAAAGACTCCTTCACGGCTATGATTTTCTTTTGTGTTTTGCTCACGATTTATTAATGATTCTCGAGATTTTAATAAAAAAATTTCATATTAACAGCTTACACAACAATTTGGCCGGCCTAATTAATACTATTTTATAATATACTGAGTGTCAAAGTTCATTTATTCCTGTTTCTTATTGGTTAAGAACGTATCACGTGATAGTGGAGAAATTCTATTGTCTCCCTGGCAACGTAGCTAAGCGGTGGACATTACTTTTATTCACCGGTAGACAACAAATCCACAAAGCCTCACGTAGCCATGTCAGGTAAAAGGTAATCCTTTTTACACATGTTTGATTGATTTGTGGTACTTTTCTTCTCTTTTGGCACTCAGTATATAATAAAATACTTATTGACTGAGACCTCGGGAAAGCAGTATGTTTTGTGGACCCTCGACATCGACAGTCTCTGGTCCACAAAACATACTGTTTCCCTCGGTCTCGGTCAATAAGTGTTAATTACTATACATTGCAGTTGTTTTATGCGTTGTGATTGGTCAGTTGTATGCAGATAAATGCGACTATCACACAATCTGCAGATAACTCAGTCATACAATAAGAATACATAGAAGGGCCACTCAGCAGTGCAACATGTCACACTATGTTTATGCAGTTTACTGGCTGCCACCAGCCAGTTCAGCATTCCTATTGGCCAGAAAATGCAATTGACTGGCTGAGAAAATGCTAATAACGTGCGTAATGCGACATGCGCGGCTTCAAAAACTCCAAAGGCTCCGACGCGAGTGGCCCTTCTATGTATTCTTATTCTATGGCTCAGTTATCTGCTAGCAGATAACTGAGTTATCTGCATGTTGAGCCTACGGTGCAGATTATTACAGTATGCGGTATTCGTTGGCATCAATGGTTGGCATGGCAACAACATTTTTTCGATATTTTCTGTTTCATGTTATGGCATCTTGCTTTTTAAGCTCTTCCGAAGGCGAAATTCGTCAATTGCTCGAGGAAAAAGACTTACAATGTATAATAAAGCAATTATCGGATTCGGTTTTTGTGATATGCAAAATTATCAATGTCTTGGTAAGAGTTATCTGACTCGCCTTCGGCTCGGCTGATAACTCTTACCTCGACATTGATCATTTCGCATATCACAAAAACCTCATCCAATAAGTGCTTAATATGTTATAGTTTACTTATTAAGCTTTGTGGAAACACCACGTACATTTATTATTGCAATAATAAATTTACGTGGTGTTCCCACAAAGCTTAATAAGTATATTGTATTCACCATGCAAACGTACAAGAAACTTATCATGTTATAGTTTATAAATTATTCGTAACTATCATCTCATGATTTAATTCTTTCTACTATTGTAAAGGGTGATGGGATGTGAAAAAAACGCACAAGAAAAGAAAAGAATGAACGATCCTGGACGACAAGACCCACAAAACAACAATCCACAAGAATGAGAAGACACGACATTGTAATAGAAAGTAGTGGTAATGTGGAAGTTAGTAGAAAACAAGATACTTATTATTGAGGGATCAAAGAGGATTTAATAGATATTTCTCGTTAATGAAAAAGAAAAGACAGCAAATTAAGTGAAAAAAATTGGATTGAAATAACATTGATATCAAATACATTCAACAAAATAATTAAATAGAATATCTAGGAGTTTGGCAGTCAATTTTCGAGTCAAAAAACAGGTAAAAATATGGTAAATGTCGACAATATTTTTTAAAGAAACAATACCTTAACGCCTGGAAATTTCGTCTCTAACATTTGGATTTGGATATTTCTAAAAACAAAACAAAATAACATGTAGGATTGAACGTTTTACAAAAATAAGTTTCGTAATAATGCCACTAAATTATAGTTGATGCATTTTGTCACTATTCTTGGTTTGCACATGACGTCATTTCGTGTGATTGGGCGCCATCTTGGTTGACTCTGCAGATTACTTCAGCTGTTTACAGCGAAGTACTTGTGTCAATTTACTATTTCAGCGTTAGTTTTAGCGTATTATGAATGATACTTTAAAGATGTATGGCTCGATAGGATCAGATATAATGAATAGATACTTTGTGGTTGCCATGTGTTTCAAACGTCAACAAAGATGGCGTCGATTGCAAACGATCAATTCCGTCGTTCTACCTTTAAAGAATGTGTTCTCTGGTTAAAAAGCGAGAAAATGTGACTTGTATTCCAATTCACCGTAGCAAAACAGATGGTGGCATGTCGATTTTACCAGAATTTAATGCGGGTATCAATCAAGAATACCAGTGAAATGATATTTAACATAAGCTAATGGACGGAATTTTAACACAAGTGACAAAATAACCTATCTGTCTGTTCCTCAAACGAGGTTAATTTACCTTAAGTTTTTAAACGATTTCAGACCGCAAGGCATTCTGGTAAAATCAACACCCGCCATCTTTTTGCTACATTAAATTCCCAAGGGAATATATCATTTCTTTGTTTCTTAGCTAATTTGGTTCATACATCCATGCAAATCAGTAGGATCATTATATTTTTTGTGCATTTTAAATTCCCATGGGAATACGGCATGCTTTGTTTCAATGGTGATGCGTCTGTTTATGGTAATTACTGCATAATGCGAATCCTCTTTGATTATTAATATGATAAGTATCTTGGTGCTTTCAGATTTGTTTTGGTAAGCAGGAACAATGAAGTCATTGTTTGTGTACACTAAAGCAAATTACGAAGGTGGTTTGAGAGCAGCTGCGAGGTACCATGCAAATGAAGGCGTTTCGGTTAAATAAGTGTGAGAATTACGGCATTAAAAATTGCATGTCATCTACACTTAAGGATATAAGTTGCCAAAAAAAAACAACAACTTTAGTGAATCTGTTCAGTTTCAATTGCTTTTTATTTTTGCCTAATTCTCATGCTTATTTGACCCAGCCTTGGACTTTGGTAAGTATCAGGGGCCGGTTGTATCAAAGGCGTTTAGCTTAAACGGTGGATAAGTCAAAAATATGAAACACGTTTCCATGTTGTATAAACAAACCAGCTGAAGTTATTTGACCTGAGAAGAACAATTATATATAAAACTAAATATTTATTCTATTTCAACTCATAATTTCGGTTCCGTACTAGGTGTAAAACTGAT